>CM024761.1:9540384-9850688 GCA_014218235.1 Colocasia esculenta
TGACCAAGTGCAAAGAAGCAATGGCCGGAAAGTCATGTGGCAAATTTCAACCCACTTGGCTCGATCCATATATCGTCACTCTGGCATATGAAGGAGGAGCATACCGGCTAGTTGACCATAAAGGTAATGTGCCCTTTTCCCCCATCAATGGGAAACACCTGAAACTGTACCACGCGTCAGAGCATGAATTTCCTGGCCAGCCACCAAGACAAACAAAAAACCGATCACCCAAAAGGCATGAAGCCGAAAGAGAATGAAAAACAATGAAATGAAGTTTGCAACAGATAGGGGCAAAGGAATCAAAACTTCCACCTGTCCGTTATATACCCCAAACTTTTCACTCCCTACCGAGCATGAAAGCCAAGGGTATTCCATGTACAAACCCAAATCAATCTTGACCATAGCCAGCAAACCACAAAGGTAGGCTATGTCAAATCCAAATACCAAAACCATAGCCAGTAAACCACAAAGGTAGGCTATGTCAAATCCAAAATCTCAAAACCATGGCCAACAAACCACAAAGGTAGGCTATGTCAAATCCAAAATACCAAAACCATAGCCAACAAACCAAAAAGGTAGCTATGCCATAATACCAAAACCATAGCCAGCAAACCAAAAAGGTAGGCTATGTCAAATCCAAAATACCAAAACCATAGCCAGCAAACCACAAAGGTAGGCTATGTCAAATCCAAAATACCAAAACCATAGCCAGAAACCACAAAGGTAGGCTATGTCAAATCCAAATACCAAAACCATAGCCATAAACACAAAGGTAGGCTATGTCAAATCCAAAATCTCAAAACCATGGCCAACAAACCACAAAGGTAGGCTATGTCAAATCCAAAATACCAAAACCATAGCCAACAAACCAAAAAGGTAGGCTATGCCAGATACCAAAACCATAGCCAGCAAACCAAAAAGGTAGGCTATGTCAAATCCAAAATACCAAAACCATAGCCAGCAAACCACAAAGGTAGGCTATGTCAAATCCAAATACCAAAACCATAGCCAGTAAACCACAAAGGTAGGCTATGTCAATCCAAAATCTCAAAACCATGACCAACAAACCACAAAGGTAGGCTATGTCAAATCCAAAATACCAAAACTATAGCCAGCAAACCAAAAAGGTAGGCTATCTCAAATCCAAAATATCAAAACCATAGCCAGCAAACCAAAAAGGTAGGCTATGCCAAATCTAAGTTCCAAACTCATAGCCAGCAAACCATAAAGGTAGGCTATCCTAAAACCAAAGTCTCACCAGCAAACATCATGGTAGGTGACATCAAGTTCAAGTTCCAAGTTCATATCCCAAGGCCATCAAGGCAACTTATATTCAAATACAATTCCAAATATAGCCACAAACCATCAAGGTAGGCTGAACCAAATAGAAGTCCGAAATTCCATAACCAAAAGCAAAAAAAAAACAAAACAAAAAAAAAACAAAACAAAACCAAAACCAAAACTAAAACCAAAATCAAAACCAAAACCAAAATCAAAATCAAAACCAAAACCAAAATCAAAATAAAAAAACCAAAACTAAGTCCAGAACCAAATCAACCTAAATCCTATATCCAAAAGCAAAATCAAAATCTCATATTCCATCCAGAATATCACAAAGATAAACTGACATGTCCATATCCAAATCCAAAAACAAACTCAATCTCAACTCCAATACAAATCCAAATGTAAATCCCTTATCCCTGCCCCAAGCCATCAAGGATGGGCGGAATTCAAACCCAAAACCACAAATCCAAACCTAAAACTCCATGCCAAAGTCTATATCAATATCCAAAATTAAGCCTGAAACTAAAGTAAACCCAAATCTCATATCCATATTCAAACTCAAATCAAAATACCACAAAGGTAAGTCACTACCCATTCTGCAGCCACGTCACCACCCATCCCACAATCAGACCACCATCCATTCAACTACCCAAACCAGTCGAGCACTCACCAGTCAGGTCAAAAAAAAGAAAAAGGTTAAAAATAGAGAACCCCGATGGACTCAAGTATACAATTCACTGTATGCTTGAGGGAAAAAGATCAAAAAAATCCGGCTGAGGTGAAAACCCAAAAGGGCGCTTTAGGCAAAAATGGGCAACCCCTCAACGCGAAAACCCGAAAGGGCGCGTTGGAAAAAGCAAAAGGGGGCCAGTGTTGGTGAAAACCCGAAAGGGCGCTAAGGCTGGTAATGTAAAAAAAAAGAGAAAAAAAGAAAAAATGAATGAAAAGGAGGATTCCTCAGTCCTTCATTCATACATCCGCAAAGCTATAAGTCACCACATCACAAACTTACAAAGGGTGACAGATACCACATGCAAAATAGAAAGGAGATCAAGGCAACAAGCCCAATATGCAAGTGTTTATGCTTTGAAACAAAGGCAGAGAAAGGCTTCTTTCTCTCCAGCCATTCAAATCCAAGTGCAAACCCCTCATCCCGGCACTAAGCCATCAAGGAGGGGCGAAATTCAAATCCCAAAGCCAAAACAATAAACACCATTCAGAGCCCATTCAAAACCAAGTCCAGGGCTAAATCATACCCAAATCTCATATCCATATCCAAACCCAAATTCAAAATACCACAAAGGTAAGCCAACATACTCATGTTCAAACCCAAATCCACATCCAGATCCAAATTCCAAATCCGAATTTCCAATCATTGGCCAAATTCAAATCTCAAACCACATCTAAGCTATCACTTATACCATAACCAAACTTTTAGCCATTCATGCATCCAAGTCAGTCAAGTCCTCGACGGCTTTGGTAAAAAAAAAGAGAAGGGGTTAAAAATAGAGATACCCCGATGGACTTAAGTATACGGCCCACTGTATGCTTGAGGGTAAAAAGATCAAAAGAATCCAGCTGAAGTGAAAACCCGAAAGGGCGCTTCAGGCAAAAACGGATAACCCCTCAACGTGAAAACCCGAAAGGGCGCGTTGGAAAAAGCTAAAGGGGGCCAGTCTTGGTGAAAACCCGAAAGGGCGCTAAGGCTGGTAATGTAAAAAAAAAAAAAAAGAGAGAGAGAGAGACAGAAAATGAAAGAAGGAATTTCCGTGTCCTTCACATTTATATAGCCGTAAGGTTATAAGTCACCATGTTACAAAATTACAAAGGGTGACAGATAGTCACACACTACATACAAGGCAAGTTAAAACAACGAGCCTAATATACAAAGGTTATGATGAGAAGCAGAGCCAAGAAGGTGCCTTCTTCTGCAGCCGCTCTGCCTTCTTAGCTTTGGAAAATCCGGATTGGCGAGAGCCGTTTCTATCTCTAGCGCGGAGGCCTCCCCCTTCGGGACCCTCAGCTTCATCTCTAGCATCTTGAGCCTGATAAGATATTGCCTCGCCAAGCTCGCGTTCCAGCCGAGCCATCCGCAGTTCTCGCTTCTGACGCTTGCGCACTTCAGCGGCCTGAAGATCATCGACTTCAGCATTGCCCCCAGAGCTTCAAACCGCTGGCCCCAGGTCATCTCAACCTGGCGAGTGTGTACACCTGTTCCAAACATCGGTGATAAAATCATCCAACGCTCCTGCGGACTCCCATGCTAAAGGCAGATCCGGTATGTTGCTCCAGCGCCTCTCGAATAATTTCAACCGGCGCAGGGTCTGCGGAGTCTGCCAATGCCGTTAATTCGGCCAACAAGGAATTCCCAGCAGCCATCATCAGCAAAGTGCGGGCTGGTTGCGTTCCTGCAGGCCATCTTATACCATGCTCAGGGGAGCACCAACCTCCAAGGGCGGAGAGCCGCCTTCGTCAGAATTCGGCACAGCATCTGCCCAAAAAAAAAAAAAAAAAAAAGAGAAATCAGCAGCAAGAAAAAGCTGTTAGCAAGACAAAGCTGGTAAAACAGCAAGTCAAAGATGCAAGGCATAAAGCTCGGCTCTTCTTCACCTGGAACGGGGATTTCGCCTTCTTCCTCAGATTCTGAAGGTTGAGCGAGATTGGATGGTCCAGAATGCGGATCTTGAAAAGAGCTTGGAAAATATGGCGAAGTTGCATAAAACTGTTCCCCATCATATGGGAGGGTTGGAGGGACATAGGTAGAATCTGCCTGGTGAAGGCCTCCGCCTCCACTTGTGGTGTCCCCTACTTGAAAGGCAGATTGAGCTGGGAAGTCCAAAAACGGGCTCATCGAAATTCCCCAACTCGGGATGGAGAAGTTCGCCCCTGAGACAGAATATGAATCTGTCGTTCCCCAGCCAAACAATTGATCACAGAATTCTGTCCCTGTTAAAGCAAATACAGCAAGGGAGGAGGATTCGTCATGAAAAGAAATATGTCAAAAAAAAAAAAAAAAAACAACTCTATATGAGTTCAAGAATGGGCTCCCTGCGTTTCCCCAAAGCGGAAAGGGAGGATTAGCCACAGATACAAAATATGAATCCATCATCTCCCAGGAGAAAAGTTAGACATAAAAAATCTGGCCACCTGAACACAAGAAAGGAAAGTCACATCAGAAAAAAGAAAACATCATCTTTAAAGACTGTATATGAGCTCAGTAAAGGAAGTCACCTGCAGGAGTTGATTTCGTGGCAGAATGTTCCTCGAAAGGCATCGGGATATAAGCCTCGACAAGAGCAAAGAATATTGTTCCGTTGAGACTCCCACTCAGCAAATGTAGAAGCACTGTCATCCATCACGACTATCTAAGAAACAGACAGTCGAATGATGACTCATTATCGTTAACCCACGAAGGAGAGGGGAACCTCAGGGCAAAAGAAGCATGGCCGCAGCACCTTCCTCATCTGCTCGTCATCTGAGGTAGATAAGTCGAAAAAAAAAGGATAAGTGGTGAATCAAGAAGAAGAGTCATAAATGACAATGATGAGAGAAGAAAAGAAAAGAAAGTCACCGCCAGATAAGACGGAATCCGCCACCCTCCTTTTTCCAGCTCTCTTGGGTCTGAAAGAAGAGGGAATATTCAAATGAGTTTCACCATTCCTGTCTCCAACAACTTCGGAGCAAGGATGGTTGAGAATTCAAAACAGATACAAAAAAAAAAAGAAGATAGCCGCTAAACCAAGAAGGTCAGCCTCAGTAGCCGAATACCATGTCAAATCTCAGACAAAGCCGAGATGACAAGATTCAAGAAAAAGATGTCAAATCCAATACAAGCAAATGCCAAAAAGGCAAAGCTCAGGAAAGTGATATCGGATCCAACTGCGAATCAAGTCAGAATCACAAGTCAAAAAAAATCTCTCTCAAATCAAGTGTTGAGCAAAGTCAGAAAGACGAGTCTCACCAATGAGTCCTCAATCAAATTCATAGTCAACAAAGCCAGAAAGGCAGATCTAAAAAAAAATCCCCGAGATGAAATCCAGAAGGCAAAGACCCAGGTGAAGAAAGCCAAAGTCAGTTCTGAGTAAATCCAAGGAAGCGGAGCTGATCGCTCAGCACAAGAAGCATGACAAAGTCGATCGTTGCCCGAGGTTGTCGACTTTACAGTGCAAGTGCTTCCGATTCAAGTTCATTGTCAAGTCATGAAGATCAGAAGCAGAGCTCAAAGATTGCACGGGACGTCCTCCTCCGCCTTCGGCGTCGGCACACTTCCCGTGGGGGCATTTGTTGACATAAAAAAATAAAATTTAATGTCAATCCCCCCATAATTTATTCCCAGAAATCCCCCTCCCCTAAACCAATGAAGGCACCATCGGTTAGGGGGTTTTTTCCCCTAACCGATGGGGCTACATCGGTTAAGGGGGTTTTTCCCCCTTAACCGATGGTGGCTTCCATCGGTTGGAGGGGGAGACCCCTCCAACCGATGGTGCTTCCATCGGTTAGAGGGGAACTCCCCTCTAACCGATGGAAGTTCCATCGGTTAAGGGGAATCCCCTAACGATGGGGCTTCCATCGGTTAGGGGAGTCTCCCCCTTAACCGATGGAACCCCCATCGGTTAGGGGGGGATTCCCCTTAACCGATGGATGTTCCATCGGTTAAGGGGTCCCCTTTCAAAAAAAAAAACATAAAACAAAAAAAAGGGGAAAAACAGAAAAATAAAGAAAAAGAAAAAAAAAAAAAAAAAGAGAGACAGAAAAAACAGAAAACAGGAAAAACAAAAAAATATATGAAAAAAAAAAAAAAAAAAAAACAGAAAATAAAAAAAAAGGGCCTAACCGATGGAACCCCCATCGGTTAGAGGGCCTTTAACCCTCTAACCGATGGGAGTCTCATCGGTTAGAGAGTTTTTTCTCTTTAACCGATGAGAGTCTCATCGGTTAGCTTTAACCGATGAGAGTCTCATCGGTTTAAACTCCCCCACCCATGCAATGTAAGGGGGGGCCTTCCCCTATAAAAGGCACCCCCATCCCCCAAGAAAACTCTCCTCCTCTCGGACCCCTGGCTTGGAAAATCTCCGGTCCCCCTCGGCTCCCGCTTCCATTCTCCGGATCCCCATCTCCATGTAAAAGCCCCCTGGCTCTTTAGCCCTCCTCTTTCTTCAGGAAATAGAATTTCCAATCCATTTTCAATCTCGTTCTTTGTGAGCCAAGGTACGGCATCGGCAAACTTCATCGGCTAAAAGTCCGCAATAGCGGCACTGGCCCTCACGGGCTATAGGTTCTAAATACCGTCCGTTTCGGACATATGGTATTTTAGATACCTTTGTTATTTATGCCACCTCCCATCGAGTTTTAAACTCTCCGGGATGGTGGTGTTTGTGCTATATGCATATGTTTCTTAGAGGAGACTCTGCCCAAGTGGAGATTCTGCTCGAGAACGTATTCATATATTCACAGATTCGTATTTTTATATATATGCTTCCTAGGGGAAACTCTGCCCAAGTGGAGATTCCGCCTAAGAACATATCTATAAAGTTCAAATCTGTGTGTATATTTATATGTTTCTTAGAGGAGATTCTACCCAAGTGGAGATTCTGCCCGAGGACATGTTTGTATATCACAAATTTGTATTTTTATATGCATGTTTCCTAGAGGAAACTCTGCCCAAGTGGAGATTCCGTCTAAGAACATATTATAAAACTCAAATTTGTGCCTATACACATATGTTTCTTGGAAGGAAACCCTGCCTATGTCAGAGTTTTCCCTCTAAAAACATATCAATATAATCACAAACTTTGTATTCATATACATGTGTTTCCAAGAGGAAACTCTGCCAAATGCAGTCTCCGCCCACGGGCATGTTATATAATCATAAATTCGCAATTACATGCGTATACCTCTCAAAAGGGATTCTGCATATGCAGATGGTACCTTTTACCGGACATTCCACTCCAAAGGGAATACGGTGAGAAAATATGCGTAAACTGCAAATTTATGATTATACACACATACCTTTTTTTTTTTAAAGGCAAAATCCCTCCGGATAAAGGTTCTCCGGGGACACATGGATATAAGTACATGTTCATATGCATATATCTTCGTGAGGGCATTCCGCATAAGCGGAAACTCTGCCAAAATAAATTTGTGAAAATTGTGATAATATACACACATCCAAAGAAAAAGAGGACAGGACCCGAACTGTGACAGGACCCGAACTGTGACAGGACCCGAACTGTGACAGGACCCGAACTGTGATAGGACCCGAACTGTGCTCAGATACTCCCAAGAGCAGCATGAATGCATACCCACAAGAACTGTGTTCGTATGGACAGTTTCCAGAAAGGAACTTCAAATTGACAAGAACGTCCATGGAGATATGTGCATACGTTCTCCGAAAATCATACTCATACAAGTAAAAAAAAATGAATGATGAATGAATGAAACGATGAACAAGGAGAAATGAAATTCTGCCTCAATTCAGACTTCTTTTAAAAAAAAAGGATGTTGTAAAAGAATATCATGTCATAAAAGGAAAGGGGATTGATGTAGCAACTCTTCTAAATGCTACTTGAATCACGACTTTTCTCAAATTCAGAATCATATGCACGGGTATATACCCGTCTGCAATAATAAATCTCAGGTTTTCCAAAATAAACCTTTAAACAACATCTTTCTAAAAAAAAAAAAAGGAGAGGAGGGAGACCCCAAATGGGTTCACGGAATATACCCGTTCCCTTCTTAAAAGTCATATTTCGAGCTCCACAAAGGGCAGTCTTTTCAAAATGAAACACTCAAAGCAAAAAGTATTTCAAAAATAATCAAAAGAAAATGATGCATCATGCCCAGGATTTTCTAAAAAATGTGTATTCTCTCATCCCTTTTTGCTATGAATGGTATTCGGGTTAAAACTGATGTTAAATACACCAAGAGTCTTAACTCGATGTAAATGTAACATCGATTTCGATCGATGGAGACAGAGGTCCAGCACATGCTACCCCAATCATCTGATGAGTATAGATACGGGACTCAAGGAGTTCAGATAAAAAACGGCGCACCCTAGTCGCCCGTCACACGGGCATCCCCGTCCATTTCATGGACAACCCTAGTCGCCCGTCACACGGGCATCCCCGTCCATTTCATGGACAACCCAGTCGTCCTTCACACGGACACCTCTGTCCATTTCATGGACACCCAATATTTCTCTTCCGCATTGCGCGGATTTGTTTCTGTCTATTAGACAAACTGGCACGCCCCGCAAAAATCAAAGCATGTGAAATAAATGAATACCCAAATGAAATGAATACATGAACCAGATAAAATCAAATGAGCCATCCAAAATCAAATGATATGTCAAAGTGATATTCTTCCCGTGTCAACAATGCATTACACGAAGAAGTATGATAAACTTCTTAATCTACTGCAAAGCATGGACTGTTTTTTGGAAGTCGGTAGACGCTTCTGGCAAGGTGAAGAATGCGGACTACCTATTTCAGTTGATGGATGAGATGGTGCAGGAGATTGGAGAGAAAAGAATTGTCCAAGTGGTAACCGACAATGCAGCGGCTTTCAAGTTGGCGGGCCAAAAACTAATGGAGAAAAGGGAACACTTGTATTGGGTTCCTTGCTCCGCACACTGCATTGACTTAATGCTAGAAGACATTTGTGAAGATCCAATGGTGGAAACTGTGTGGTCAACATGTAAGGTTCGTAACCACCTTCATCTACAACCACAACAACATATTGGACATCATGAGGACGCATACACATGGACGGGAGTTGCTTCGGCCAGCACCTACAAGGTTTGCATCCCATATATTGCATTGGATAGCATAAATGGGCAACGTAGCAACCTTATTAGGATGGTAGCATCGGAAGAGTGGGAGAACATATGTCCCAACATGCTCCTACACGGGTGGGAGAAGGGAAAGAAGGTGACCGACATTATCCAATCAAAGCCATTTTGGAAGGGGGTCCAAAATGTGTTGAATGTAGTAGAACCGCTTGTTCGAGTGTTAAGGGCGGTAGATGGGGAGAGGAGATCCGAGATGGGTTACTTGTATGAGGCTATGGATCGAGCAAAGGAGCTTATCCAAATGAACAACAAAACAACGTATGTCAAGTGGTGGGAAATCGTAGATCGTCGATGGGAGCACACATTGCATCATGATCTTCATGCTGCGGGTAAGCTAACACTTCAACTCTTGTGAATTGTGATTACATATTATTTACAACTCATGTTTTAACATTTATCTTCTAGCATTTCTTCAACCCCCAATACATGTATAGGACTGATGGGAGGAGGGAGAACTATGACAATTCTTCCGAAGTGTTGATGGGGCCAAAAATGTAATCAAACGGATGCTAGACAATGAGGATAGGGCAATCATAGCATGCAAACAAATGCATGATTATAGACTTCAACTCTACCACTTTGGTACTAGCACGGCACAACGAGCTGCTCAGATTTTGAGTCCAGGTTAGAAGTTACTCATCATATTTATTTGCATGTAGAATGAGTTGGTTCTATTTTCTAAAACATTATACATGCTTCATTTACAGCGGATTGGTGGTTGGATCATGGAAGAACTTATGGATATGAAGACTTGGCCTATGTAGCTATTCGGGTTTTAAGCCAAACAACGTCTGCCACAGGGTGTGAGAGAAACTGGAGCACATTTGGCTTGATCCACACAAAACAAAGAAACCGGTTGTGAAGTCTGCACGTCTTGAGAAGTTGGTATTTTGCCACTACAACATGAGATTGAAGCTTAAAAACCTCCAATTAATCAAGCAAGTTCAAGATAGAGAGAAATATAGATCCTCGGGGCAACAACAAGCTGAAGCAACTCCATCGGAGACAATAGATATAGAAGAAGTTTTTGAGGAGGAACATCCACTACATGCATGGGTAAATGCAAGCACTTCGGTTCAACCAGAGTTCGACCCGCATGATCGTGCATGGGCTGAAGGTAAATGACATTTACAATGTACATGCATCATTTATAAATTATTTATTTCTCATTTTAACATGTTTATGTCTCATTTAGGTGAGCTTGATGATGTGCCTTCTGCTTCCGGAGTTCGAAACTCCCCCAGCCCCTAAACGCCAAAAGAAGACAGTGGGTGCAAGAGGAAGGAGCACGAAACATGGCATTAGCATTGCAGACTTGGACACGATCGAGGAAGATATAGATGATGAAACACCGGAGCCAAGCGATAATGTTCAATACAAACTTCTAATGACTCGACATCGAAGACAAGTATTCCTAGTGAGGGATCCGATCATGGAGGAGATGTCCTAGTTGTCAGCAGTGTACCGCCACCGGCACCGCCACCCGACCCTATTGTATTCACCGGAGAGGAAGACTTCACCCATGCTACTCAAGATCAACATCATGGGAGTAGGGAAGGGAGGGAAGCACAAACCTCAAGTCAAAAATATGCACGAAAGGGGAAGAAAGTGGCATCTCAATTGCAAGGGCAAGGGCAAGGCCAAGGAGCATCCGAAGATTCGGGATACAATCCCAACTTCATTCCGCATAGACGGAATTGGTTAATGAAGAAGAAGAAGATGCAAGAGGAGTGGGAGCGTCAAGAAAAGCTACGGATGGAGTTTGAGACCATGGAGCAAGCGTCAGATACATCATCTTATGCTTCCACTGAAGGATATTACCAAGGGCAGGGAGGCTACTTGGGATATCCTCAATACTCGGATGCATCATATTACACCGGAGGTGGAGCATATGCACAATCCACTGAGTCCGATTCACATTCACATGACTCATATGAGTCATATGGCTCATATCAAGTGCCTGAAATACCGGGCTACACACCAATCACTATCATATATGCGAACACGGATGCCTATAGTCAATATTTGACTCAATAGAGGCATATTACCAACATTATATGTCTTGGACAGATTATGTAAACCTTATGTCCACACAATATATGTACGATTCCAATAAATACATTTTTTTCATGTATTTCAGTTCATAAATACAATGTTCATATATTTCGTATTTTTTCATATTTTTTCTAATTTTTTTTCAATTTTTTTAAGGGGGGCGATCCACCCCCTTTTGCTTGGCCAGACCCGGTCGGGCTCAGCCCGGATCGGCCGAGCCGGGCTCGGGATCGCCGGGTCGGATCGGTTTTGGGCCGACCGATCCGATCCCGATCCCCGAGATTTTGAACCTTGGACACAGGACCAAGGAGTTCAGATCAAAAAACGGCGACACCGTCCGTCCCGGACACCCCAATCGTCCGTCACGGACACCCGACCGTCCGTTCCACGGACACCCCCACTCGTCCATCCATGGACACCCAAAACCCTTCTTCCGCATGCGCGGATTTTCTTCTGTCTCTCAGACAGACTGGCACGCCCCGCAATACAAAAATCAAAGCATGCGAAATAAATGAATACCCAAATGGAATGAAACGAATGAAACAAAAAAAATGAATGAACGAAATCGATGAAAAATTTCCCGTGTCAACAGCTATAAGTGACGATCCTCTCTTAACACTAGTATCACTATTATTATTTTGGTGGAACATTCTTATTCAATTTATTTTCTTTCGAATTCCATACTTGGCTCTGAAACCAGGTGAATCAGACAACACAGATCAGTTCCAATCCGATTCACCTGGATATGGCCTGGACTGGCCATTTGGCTTATAGCATGCCAGAAACTCTGTTTTTTCTCATCAAAACCACATGTTTTCTGAATAAGTGGGTTTATCTGATGTTGCTTTGTAACCTTTTACCTCAATTCACAACTGCAGCTGCTAATTGACCTTCTTTCGACTTAAGAAAGTGATCCTTACTGTCTAGCTGCTTCTCAATCATAATTTTTTTCTTATGGATGCAGGCATTAATAAAAGAAATGTTTCTCCTTTCATTTAGAAGAATGGAAAGGATAGTTATATGTTATTGTAATGAAATTGTATGCTTCTAGAAGCATACACCTTCAATACAGTTTTTATTGATGAGTTTCTCTTTTCACAACAGGATCCGATACCTCCTGATTGCAAGAATGTTGCGTCTAATAAGGCTTCTAATGCATATCAAACAATACAGAGCATTTGTGGCAACATTCTTAACTCTCATTCCTAGCTTGATGCCGTATCTTGGGATCATCTTTTGCGTCCTCTGCATTACTGTTCAGTTGGGGTACAGGTTAGTCCTTTCTCAGTCTGTTTGGTAATGAATTTGGTTTTTTGAAAATAACTGACAGAAATTCTGGTAATTAGATTTTATCAGGAGCTATAATCTAACCTATGAACATTTTAACTTTGGGTGTCTCAACTCAATAATGTTAATAAATGGACAAATGATTGACATTGTCTTTGCAACTATATTGTTCCAAAATATCATATTGAAGTGTGCTCTTGGATTTTGAAATACTTAATCTTGTGAATGATGAAAAAGTGACTGAAATATTCTGATTTATTGTTGAAGTAGTGAAATCAAGGTCTAGTGTAATTATTTAGGAGAAAAGGATCAGGTTATAATTGAAATAAAGTTATTTCATTAGTGTGAGAACAGTTGACAGGTTCTTATTAGTTTGTGTACAGAAAGTCCCAATGGTCACTGTGTAGTAGCAATTATTCATCCATTGGTCATAACTTTGCACGATCGAACTTGTTCCCAAGTCATTCTTTTGAAAGCCTAACCAAACAACTTTCTCCCACTGTGGACATATTATGGAGGGTGGATACCAGCCTGGAATTCATGGGTTCTCACCTTACAAACTTCATGGGCCAAGGTAGGGCCCTCTGGGTGAGAAGTATTTGGCCTCCCCATGGCTTGGGTGCTGGTGAATGGGCATGCTACTGGGCAGGGCGGGCTTTCTCTTGGTGTCACCCCAAAATCTTTCACCCAGGTCAACTGTCAACATGCACATAGTCTGTCAAAAATCTATAATGAAGGGGAATACCTATTGTCCTACAATAATACTGAGGTACTAGTGATCCTGAACTGTAGACATGTTATTTAATCACCAACCTATTGCCACAAAGGTAGCAGAACTATTTCTATTCATATTCATATGATAACATCACATGCCCATTCATGGAATGAGGGATTCTCTGTTGTGGATCAAGATTGGAAGTTGTGGATCTGTCATTTGACTCATTGGCCTCCAGGACGGGACCAAGTCAGAAAAATAACATGAAAGTAATAATGAAAGCTTAACCAATGTCTGTCTGAGTCTGGTCAAATCAGACTAAGATCAGGCGGATCAGTCGTGGATTGGTGAATGCTCTTACAACTAAGTCATCAGCTGATCTTGGCTGGTTAAGATTTAATTAAAAGAGAGATGAATACATAATCTTGTATTTGTTAATTGTTTTTCAAATATACTTATTTTATTTATAGAAAACCCATTTATTTATTTAATATATTGCTTTTTAAAATGGATTGGCTCTCTTCTGTTGGTTTAGCCTATCTGATTCAATGTTGGTGGTCACCCATTCCCATTCAGAATTCCTTGCCTCCATAGTAAGTCGTCATCCAAATTTTATATGAGAATGTGAATATGAGTGTGGTTGGCTTCTACACTCTTCCAGGTGTCTGGCATTTCATACCCCCATTGAACTGGAGAACCACAAATGTAACTGTGAAGGAAGAATTCCATCTCTAATCCATTCATCACGTACATTATCAATGTGGCAGAATTCCATTTCCATGATTCCATCTCTCTCTTATTCTTCATCTCGGGAGAATTTCTTCTCAAGTTGCATGGAGAGACAGAGATCGCTGATGGATCTCAGACATCTTGTAGAAGATGGAAAAACATGCTTCATGTTTGAATTTCTTTTCGATCCAATCTTTATCCTATGCTGAATTTCTTTACATAAGACAATATTGTCAACCCTAAGGAAGAAATTATATTTGAAAATGTTTAAATCACCTGCATGAGGCATTTGGTATGACTGCATGGATGAATTACTATTATTATTTCATTTTTTTTAATAAGCATTGTCCAATCAGAACACATTCCAGTGAACTAGCAAATAAATACTTAATTTGTACTTGGAGCATTCTATGAAAAGTTGGACTTATGGTTGGTCTTGTTCAACTTTTAGCTCTTTGGTGGCATTGTCAACGTGGGAAACCCAAAACTGGATGCAACTGATCTTTCTGATAACGAGTATCCTTCTCAATTAGTCTTTGTCAAGTTAATTTGGTGAGTTTATGTATATTTTTTAGGAATCCTTCAGATCTTATCTGTACATGTGCTTTATTTCTGGAAAAGACAGCCTTCAAATTTCAGTTGCTTGTATGGATTTCCTTGACAATTCAGTTATTTACTCTTTAATTTTAATGACTACCCAAATGGCATGGTGACACTTTTCAATCTACTTGTTATGGGAAATGGCAAGTCTGGATGCAGGTAAGCATATGCTGATTCTGTATTGTATATTTGCTCATGCGCTTCACTTTGGCAATATAGTGTACCTATGGCAGCACTATAATGCCGTCAGTGAGTATTTGAAGTTATCCATTGCCTTTTCTTCCCTTTTCTGTTCCTATAAATTCTCATTTTGTGCATCTGCAAGAAATTCCCACCATTTCTCCCATTTTGTTTAATGAGCGATAATAGCAACAGTACCCAATAAGGGATATTTCTTAGATATATCCCTATTACTGATCTAAAATTTCTGCTTTCAGTGTTTGAACTGCTTTCACATTTGCAGCTTAGCATTACTTATATTATGAGACAGTATACCAAGTATCATAACTGTTCTGAGGCTTTCCTTATTGGTTACTTGTGCATTTTGAGGAGTGCTGGCCTGTGTATTCCTTCTCATGAACCCGTTTTTATGTGGAATTGCTGCAAACTCTAGCATGGACATCTGATGCAATCATGCAAATAGCCTTCATTTTATAATTTATCTTTGAATTTTTTTGGGGAAAGATGAGCTTGTTATGTCAGCATATGTAGGCTCAGTAAGTAGTTGTTGACACCTTAAAAAAAGTTACAAAAGGTCCCAAAACAAAAAATAAAATAATATATAAAGGGGAAAAAAAAAAAAAAGAATCCCCCCGGTGGTTGGGCGACGGGGAGGTTCCCCTGGGTCTGCGGGGGAGGTTCCCCGCGGTCACTCGCAGGGAAGTTCCACAGTTGGGCCGCGGTCACTCGCGGGAAGTTCCCCAGCCCGCGGGAGGGGAAGCTTTCTCGCGCCCCTCTCTGCGCACGGGGGAGCGGGGAACATGTCTCCCGGGGAACTCCTTCCGGGGAACCTCCCCATGGAGACTTCTAACCGTATAAAAGGAGGGGTAGGGTGAAGAGAAGAGGAGAAGAATGGCCTTCTAGGCACTCACTTTGGTCCCCCTGGGGCCATCCCTTGTGTTTGTGATGTTCCAAAAGAGAGGGAAAATGTGTGTTTGTTGTAAGTTTGTTATATGAGTGGTTTAAAGACTCCTCCCACAATTATTTATAAATTGTGTGTATGTTCTTGTGGGGATAAATGCAAGAAGCATGAGTTTGGGTATGTGAGTAAAATTACACAAAAGTCTCTGAGGGCATAAAATTTGTGTATGTGCGTAGTAAATTATACCACATGCCTTGTTCAAGGAAAATTACACACAAGTCCCTACTTTAGGGAAAATTACAAGAATGTCCCCATTCAAGGGTAAAATTGCAAAGCAGTCCTTATTCAGGTGGGAATTGCATGTATGCCCCCGAAGGGACACAAAATTGTAGGGAAACCCTGGAAGGATAGAAAATTACTGAAACATCCTTGAAGGGACAGAAATTGCAGAAATACCCTCCAAGGGGTAGAAATTATAGGAAAGCCCCTGAAGGGATAGAAAATTATAGAAAAGTATCCAAAGAGGCAGAAGTTGTGGAAACTGGAAAGCACCCTCTAAAGGGTGAAAACTATAGAAAAGTCCCTTGAAAGGGAGGAAACCACACAAGGCTCATGCATTTTGCCCAACTCAGTGGAGCGAGACCCATGTCACTTCTCTGAAGTGACGTGAGCTCTCTTGGGTTTGGTTTAAGGATGAGCGACCAAGAATCCTCAGGGACGCCAAGAAGCAGAACAAATGTCAATGAATGCCAACAGATAGTGGAGGAGTTCGAGAAATGGCAGAAACCCCAAGAAGTCAAGAAATGACAGAAATACCAGGCAAAGTTAAGAAATGGCTAATGTACCTATAGGAGTCAACAAATGACTGGAAAGATCTTGGGAATATTAGGAAACTGTAGAATCACCTGAAAGGGTGGAAAATTGCAGAAAAATCTAGAAAGGGTAAAAAACTGCAAAAACACCACCCATAAAGGGTAGAAAACTGCAGAAATACCCAGGTCCCAGAAAGGGTGGAGAATTACAAACATGCCCAGCAAGACCACTTAAAAGTCCCATCACAGTAAAATTGATGTTGGTGACAATGAAACAAACACAATAGGTCGATAGTGATCATCTTGGCGATCTAACGGCCCGATTGTGGTGAAGCCCAGATCCAACGGTCCGATTGTGACAAAGCTCAGATAATGGTCCGATTGTGATGAAGCCCAGATCCAACGGTTCGATTGTGATGAAGCCCAGATCCAACAGTCCGATTGTGATGAAGCCCAGATCTAATGGTCTGATCATGATGAAGCTCAGATCCAACGATCTGATTATGATGAAGTTCAAGTACAACTGTCCGATCGTGACCGAATGTAATTTTTAAGACCCGATTATATAATCGGGATCACTTGTATAGGTCTTGCAAGACCAGTTGTTCAAATTACATATGTACAAGCGATAAAGTCTTCAATTTCCTTTGCAAGAGTGTGTATCCATAGAGGGCGACCATCAAGGTCATCATTGTCACAACGAATAAAGACAAAATGCATTCTTTGATGGAGAATCAAAGGTGTTCGAGGTCATCTCGATGTGAATTAACATTGACTTTGGTCGGTGGGGAAAGGTCCAGTACACGAAACCCAATTCGCCTGATAAAAAAATAAATGTGCAGAGTAAATACACCAAAATACAAATTCTCACATTAAGCGAACTTCTTGTTAAAAAGACTAGCACGCCCGCACAAAATGAAGCATCATGCACCCCAAATATCTTTTCCCCCTTTCCAAGGGAGGGGAGAATTTCTGCATCCACAGTAGCCAATGCTGCTCTTATCTCTGATGTGGGCCATTTGTTGTAGATATTCTAGTTTGACTTCTTGGATTTTCTTCGAGATATCTGGTGAATGAGAAGCTGGTTTCATCATTCTTGTAAAGGCTTCAGTAAACTAATCTGTTCAGACCCTATAGGTTCACTATGAAGAATCGTTCATTGTTTGGGAAAATAAAGTGACATAAAACTATCACACAGGGAAGAGGATGAGGAAGAAGAGAATGTGGATGATTAGAGAAGCCATGGGTGGCTATTGTATTACCCAGAGAAAACCGCAGCCACCCTTGTTTAGGGTTAACAATCAAAAAAGGATTACAGACTAATATGCCTTTCATAAGAAAGCAAAATAACAAATCCAGCCATGCCTACTACTTAACTGACAGGGACAAAATTGCCCCTCTAACCACCACTATGACTACACTCCCCTTCAACTGAGCATGGATATCAAGCATGCTTAGTTTGCTAAACAGAAGGCGAAATTGATCTGTAGATAGTCCTTTTGTAAACACATCAGCCACTTGATGTTTGGATTTGACATAGTCTTTCCTTGTTTTACATCATTCGGATCCATTGTTTGAGTTACCTCCTCGTGTGTTTGGGTGCCTATGTTTTGTTCACAATCTTTGCTCCTGGTACTACCAAACTCGATCCCCGTGTTGTTCGTGCCATCTTTTTGGGATACATTTCTCTCAGGGGGGCTATTAGTGATTTGTTCCCATCAAATGGCAATGATATGCTGTAAAGGATGTAACATTTTTTGAATCAGTATTATTTCTCTCCTCCTTTCACATAATGGGACCCCTTGCTTTTCTCCTCCTCCTATCCTGCTATTATCTCTAGCATTGGAATCTCCCTCTATGCTGGTTGATACCACTACACCTCCTTCCTAGCAGGTTGTACAACAGTATTTAGGTGGATGGCAACAACAGGAGCCTCTTGTTACTCACGCATCTCCGAATTGTGGGCTGAACTTATAGACTCTCCCCCTTACATCAAGTCTAGGAGGGGCTTGCGTGTAGACCACCTCTTATAAATCACCATTCAAAAAGCATTCTTTACATCCAATTGATAAAGAAACCATGAAAAATGGACAACAAGGGCCAAAACTATGTGGACGTATTTGAAATTAGCAACAAGAGCAAAAGTTTCAGAAAAATCAATGTCATAGGTCTAGTTGAAACCACATGCAACCAACTGAGCCTTATATCACCGAATGGCACCATCTACATTGAACTTTATGATGCATACCCATTTAGAAACCAACTACACCCCTGACCTGGAGGCAAATCCACTAAGTCCCAAGTTTCCAGTTTTTTTGAAGAGCAATAAGTAGGAGAAACGAGAATAGGGTACATATTGAGAAATAGATGACAAATGGCAATGATATGTAGTGGTTTCAACAGCATAAGGGGGGATCTAATGCTGGAGATAAGAGTGGGATAGGTGGAGGAGAAGAGCAAGGGATCCCATTGGTGTGACAAAGGAGAGATAGAGTGAGATTCAAAAAACGTTACATCCTGTTGAACCAAAAAAAAAAGGGGGGGGGAGGGAAGAAAATTTCATCATGAATTGTAGGAACACTTGTTTTAGATATTTAGAACAAGTGTATGAAGGGGAAAATATTTGTCCGGAGTGCCGGATAAAAGATAACCCCTCTAATATATTTATCCAGAATTTTCAAAATGAATAAATGAAAGAAAAATATTTATTCTGAATTTTCGGAATAAATTAACAGCAGAAAATGAAATATTTCTAAGACATCTCGGAACTTCGAGAAAAGGTGCTACGGGTCAGATTGGAGCAGAAATCAATTTATTCCCAGTGTTTTCGGATTAAGAATCCCTCCGGCTGAACAAGTTTTAATGCCCCGAAATATCCCGGTGGAAGTCATCCTATGTGGTGCGCATATCAATATGTGTAAGAGCTTGTCCAATACGCATGTCAATGAGAAAAAGGCGTGGCACAGGCACAGATCCCTGCACAACAAACAAATGACAGAAGTCTCACCCTCTGAACAGACCACGTGGTGAAAATGACATGTGGTGTGAATTTATAAAAAAAAGGAATCCCCGTTGGAGATCCCAACGGGAACCGTGCCCCGTTGGTACTCCCAATGGGCGCACGGTCCCACTGGGGGCCACTCGTGATGGGCTGAGGCCCGGTGGGATCCCCCACCGGGGTGTCATGCCTGTGGGGAGTCCCACCGGGACCCCGCACCCGGTGGGATCCCCATTGGGGCCCTGCGGGCCGGTGGGGGGCCTTCACCGGGGCCTGCAGACCGGTGGGAGCCTCCACCAGGGTGTGTGGACGGGTGGGGAGTCCCACCGGGACCCGCGGACCGGTGGAAACCCCCACCGGGGGTCTGCGGACTGGTGGAGGCTCCCACCAGGACCCACTGCCCGGTCGAAGTTCCCACCGGGACCCCCACCCGTTGGACTTCCACTGGGGGCCACTGGGCCCACCACGGTACCCGGCGGGATCCCCTTTGACCCCTTCAAAAAAAAAAAAAAAAAACGGACAGGATGGGGGTGTTGACAGAGAAATTTAAAAAAAAAAAAAAATTTTTGACCATCGGTGGCCTCCAACCGATGGTGACCTCACGATGAGGTCACCATCGGTTGCCTCCAACCGATGGTGACCTCACTATGAGGTCACCATCGGTTGGCCATCCAACCGATGGTGACCTCACTATGAGGTCACCATCGTTGGCCTCCAACCGATGGTGACCTCACAATGAGGTCACCACCGGTTGGGCCTCTCCGACCCAATGTAAGAGGGGGCCTTCTCCTATAAAAGCCCCCCATTCCCCTCATTCGGCAAGGCCTCTCCCCATGTAAGGTCCCGGCGAAGCCCTGTTGGAAAAATCCCGAAAATAGGAAAAGAGCATTGGCCCATTCCTTCTCTCATTCTTCAATCTCCCTGCTTGGTGTTCGAAGGTACAAATCCCCTTCTTTAGCCCGATAGGCCTGGCGCGGAGAGAGGAGCGGTCGCGTAATCGTCATCAACACTCCTTCTTTCCCCATCCCCCACATCGAGCAAAACTCTGTGGGGTGATATTCCCGGGGTTTAAATGTCGTCCATATCGAGCAAGACTCTATGGACACATGGCATTTAAATACCCACGTTCTCCCGCCCATCGAGCGAGACTCTGGGATGGTGATTTTGTGCTTATATGTATATGTTTTCTTGAGGAGACTCTGCCCAAGCGGAGGTTCTGCCAAGGACATATTCGTATATTCGCAAATTTGTGTTCTTATATATATGTTCTTAAGACGAAACTCTGCCCAAGTGGAGGTTCCGTCCAAGAACACATATATAAAAGATACGAATTTGTAACTATACAAATATGTTCCTTAGGGAGAATCCCGCCCAGGCAAAATCTCTTTCAGGGGACGTATCCATGTAAACACAAACTCGTGTTATATGTATATGTTTCTTAGAGGAAACTCTGCCCAAGCGGAGGTTCTGTCCAAGAACATTTCGTATATTCGCAAATTTATGTTCTTATTTATATGTTCTTAGAGGAAACTCTGCCCAAATGGAGATTTCCTTAAGAACATATCCATAAAATCATGAATCTGCCAATATACGTATATGTCTCTTAGCTGGAATCTTGCCCGACAAAGTTCCCTCCGAGTTCATATTCGTATAATCACGAACTTTATGTTTATGTAATGTGTTTCTTAGTGGAATCTCTGCCCAAACAGAGACTCTGCCCCGAGAACATATCTATATAATCACAAATATGCATCATTGTGTATATGTTTTTCTTAGAAAGGACTTCGTTCATACGGAGGCTCCTTCCTGTCGGACACTCCGTTCAAATGGAGATACCGTTCGAGAATATTTTTACAATGCGCAAATTTGTGCTTATATACACATATCTCTCCGAGTAGAATCTCTCCGGGCAAGCTTCTTCTCCCGAGAACATACGGACATATGCATACGTCCATATAATACACCATTTCGAGGATACTCTGTTTAAATAAGAACTTGTCAAGACCTACTTATCTATTCAAAAAAAAAGAGGAAAAGAGGATTGTGATAATATACACACATCCAAAGAAAAAGGAGGACAAGACAAGAACCGTGCTCGGACACCCCAAATGGGAGCACGTATGCACCTCCACGAAACTACATCCGTGGAAATGGACTTCAGACAGAGAACACAAATATGACAAGAACTTCCGTAGAGATACATCCATATGATCTCCGGAAATTGCAACCCGCACAAGCATGAAATGAGGAGAAATAAACTCTACCTCAAATTTGGACTCTGCCCGGAAACGGCATCATAAAAGAACCTCATATAAAAATTCGCACATCACCCTTCTAATACGGAAGTGTTTGCTACGGTTATAATACCCCCAAGTTCAGAATCATAAATCCACGGGCATGCACCCGTTCGTGATAATAATCCCCATGTTTTTCCAAAATAAAATCCATATCACCCTTTTTGCAAAAAGGAGAAAACCTCAAATCGGTCCATGGGCATATACCCCTCCCCTTTCAAAGAAATCGAACTTTGGGCTCCCACAGAGGCAGTCGTTTCAAAATGGAATAACCAAAGCAAAAAGCATTTCAAAGTAATCAAAAGAAAGAAAAACATGTCATAATCAGATTTTCTAAAGCATGTATATTTTCTCTCGTCCTTTTTACTATGAAATGGTATTCGGGTTAGAAATTGGTATTAAATAATGCCAAGAGTTTTAACTCGATGTAAATGTACATCGATTCCGGTCGATGGATGGAGGTCCAGCACATGCTACCCTAATTGCCCCTGATGAAATGACATGGGACTCAAGAAGTTCAGATAAAAAACGGCGCACCCGTCCGTTCGCGGACACCCCCGTCCGTTCGCGGACACCATACCCGTCCGTTTCGCGACACCAACCCGTCCTTTCCGCGGACACCCCCGTCCGTTCGCGGACACCATCCCGTTCGTTTCGCGGACACCATACCCGTCCGTTTCACGGACACCATACCCGTCCGTCTCACGACACCATAACCCGTCCGTTTCACGGACACCATCCCTTCCGTCTCACGGACACCCAAATTTCCTTCCGCATTGCGCGGATTCTTTCTTCTGTCTGTTGACAGGCTGGCACACCCCGCGATATAAAAATCAAAGCATGCGAAACAAATGAATACTCCTCAATGGAAATGAAATGAATAAACCAAAAAGAAGCGATGATCCATAACGATGTACTCTGCACGTACTCCCCCTCATCATCTCCCCTCCCCCCCCCCCCCCCCCCCCCCCCCCCCGTGTCAACAGCTGGCACCCCGGTGGACCCTCTTCTCACCATTCATAGTAACAAAGGACGAGACCTACATACTTTTTATGAAAATCCTGATACTGATATTTCTTCTTGAAGGTACTTGAAGAGAAACAAACCACAAATTGTTGAAGATGGCCGTCACTTATGGCCGCTCGTCGTCACAACCATGCTAGGTTCGGCTACCTGGCGACTCCGATTATATTCGGAGATTTCCCTGCAGTCGTCGGATCCCCTTTCTTTCTGGGAGTGGTTCCGGCCCATCAGAGGAGGAAGCTGCTCAAATATCTTCCTCCCACAAACCAACAAAAAGAATCCAACACAGCGGACGTGTCAAGGCTCGTTCGGCTACTGTCAAAAAGGGCACCCAAGTGCCCATGAGGATGTTGCTGTCAAAGGGGGTAAACCCCATTCAACTCATGTTCGGACCTATTCGGTCCATATGATCTCTTCTACCATTGTGGCTCCTGTCTCCTCCTCACGGCGGGGCAAAATAAGCGCCACAAGAACCAAGGCCGCCCGCTGCCATCTCCAGATCCGGCAAGTCCGTCATGATTGGAAATGTGCGGGTGCGCCTGGATGGTACTCCACCTACCACTCCTCGTGATAGGTATGTTCCAAATATCCCAACCTCGAACCGCTTCTCAGCTCTACGGTGGTTCCGAGGAAAACACGAAGATTCCATGGTGAAAGCCGCGTCAACAAAAGACGCGGCGTTTTTACCAAGCTGAAACAAATCTGGGTTCCAAGAATAAAGCCCAGAAGTTGAAGAAGAATCAGGCGAATGCGTCAAAGGTGATTCAAAGAAAAAGTAACACCGAAGATGCCTCTCTTCAATATGCCGGACCTGGCATCTCCAGAGGATGGAAAAGAAAAGGCATATACAGAAAGCCAAACTACAATCCTCAAGGCCCGGAGAATACCCGGGTGGTCGAAGAAATTCCCACTCAACAATCAAATCCTCGAGTATCGGTCTTTGACCGTATATCGTGGATCCAAGATTTGATAAGCCAAAGGCAATTCCTAGCACCAGTGCTCGTCCGTCAAAAGGCGACGTGTTACTTGGGCAGCACGGGAAACGCCAAGCTTATAATCTTCTCATGCTATACACTACCGGAAGGGAAACTGGCGAACTCGCGGAACAATCGCGGAAGCCACCCCCAATATTCCTACAGAAGATGTCCATCCGAACATCAGACAGTTCGTCAGAAGAACTCATCAACCTGGCGGGCCAATTGGCCCCTCTAATCAGCTTCTCTTCCAACTGATATCCAGCATGAGGGTACTCAAATTCCCTCCTTGAAGAAACAAATATTCGACTGGAAGAAGGTGGACCCTCTACCTCTGATAGTCATCCCGTCATCAACATGCCAACAAAGGAAAGTTTCCACGCAATGGTAGACGATGACAATATGAAGTTATGCAACAGTGGCGGTCTGAAATGACCTCACTTCTTCAATGAGATGATTTGGCAATTTCAAGCCATCGGCCATCCATAGAACCGGTTGCTGCTCAACATCAACAACAAAGCCACATCCGGATGGATTTATCTCATTACATAATCCAGCAATTCTTCAGCTGGTTCTTCTTCCTCAAGCTACGGTCCGGATGTCAACGACCCATCTAATATCATGCCTCTCAAACAGAAGCCTTGCAAATTCAAAGGTATGAAATAAAGAAGATGGTTGAAGATATGTTCGCCCAGCAGGGCGAGGGTAATTCAGGCTACGGGTTATATATTCTGTCCCGTACCCTATACATCATCAACTCAAGAAGCTGCCAGAATCATGCCCCAAAATCCCAAAGTTGCCTAAATATGATGGCACGGGACACCTCGGGAGCATGTGGCACATTTATAATTGCCATGGGTGATCTTGCATCTGAGGAATCATATCTCCTCAGATATTTTGCAACATCTTTAACAGGGGTCGCATTCCAATGGTATGCAAAGCTCAAGGTTGGCTCAGTTCTCGACTGGGCTGATATGCAATCAAAATTCTATGACCGCTTCCAAACAGCAGAAAGGAAGGTCTCTCTTGCTGAATTATGCTCTCTCAAACAAGAGAAAGGGGAGTCGGCAGTAGACTTCATTCAAAGGTGGAGGGAGCTTAGCATGCAATGCGACAATCCTCCCATCCACAAGATGCAGTAATTATCTGCCGCAGAGGCCTCATCTTAACAATCAAAGAGAGACTCTTGGCTGCAAATATCAGAAGCTTTGACCAGTTGAATATGGCTGTGGCAGAAATCGAAGGCTTCTTAACCGAGCAATCAAATCATACAGCTCAAAAGGGTAAACTCCCTAAAGAGCGCATTCGCCTGCAAAGAAGTCAATGCTATCGATTTCTTGCCCAGTGATGAAACAAAGGGGCAGTAATCCCCACTACCTCAGAAAGAAACCGGAACCAAAGATGCCTCCGCCTACATTGGCCGAGCGTATGAAGGCTCCTTATTCTTTCAGAAAAGAGCATACCAGAAAACTTTTCGATCTCTGCCTTGATAATCAACTAATATCACTGCCGACACCAAAGAAGCCGGCGATATCGGCAAGATCAATCAACCCAATTATTGCCCGTATCACCGTATGGTGGGGCATCCAATTGAAGACTGCTTTGTTTCAAGATGAGGCTCAGAATATGATCCAAGAAGGCCGTATATCTATGCAAATAGTCTGGTTGATCCTCCACAGCCTCATACTTCGGATTGCCAGAACAATCTGTCAATGTCATACATACGGCGGAACCCGCCACAAGCTCGAGGAATCCTGAGGTTGGGTCTTCATGTAACCACCTCAAGATACTTTGGAGCCCATTCTCCGCCAAGATCTAGGCATCGGGGTACGAGGAAGACAATACAAAGAGTACAAAGGCAGCTCGAGCATTACAACAAAGCCAACAAGATTACGCAAATTATGCAAAGCATGGAAGGCGTCAGGATACCTGTTCAGGATCCCACGCTTTCCAACCTACTTATTTTTATCCCCCAGCATACCCGGAGCTGCCCCCTATGCCGCTATTCCAAGACCCAATTGAGTGTTTCTTGAAAATCCTCCAATCCTGTCGAGCCGACAAGGTCATATTCCTTCCATCGCAGCATACAATGCCTCTCTTCCGGCTATGCCTGAGATCAGGATATATAGATTATCGGGTCCCGGAAGAACTGAGACCCAACTATTGCCCATACATCACTACTAGGACACGTCATTGAAGACTGTCCAATTTTCAAACAAGAAGTGGAAGAAATGATCCAGCAAGGACGCATCAATATGGGTGACTATCTGGTCAATCCCCCACAACCTCATATTCAGCCACCATTAAATGCGCCATACAATCCTGGACCTTATTCGGTCAATGTCATCAATGCATCATCCTCGGGGTTCTTGAACCAGAGGGACAACCGCCTATGCCGCATCCATATCTATCCAGCCGATGGTATGATGATTGGCACCCTCTAACATCAACGCTCGTTTCATGTAAAAGATACTCAGGCCATATTCAATCAGCTTAAGATCAGAGGGTTGATAAAAGGGTATCCCCCTGAGTCCTATATTTCCGAAAAGGAAAGCAATCATATCTCTATTGTGAATATCATGCCATGGTCATACATCCTACCAAAGATTGCCCAGATCTCCATGATTGGATCGAAACAAAGATCCGGGAGGGAGTAATCGATCAAGAGGGAAATCTCCTGACCCCCTCATCACAAATATATGATCCAAGTCCACATTTCAAGCGCAATATCAAGATCTATGAATACTATCATCGCCAGTTGGGCTATGGGCACATAGAAGCAAGGCTGATGTTGAACAATTTAGAATCGGCCTGTTTCAATACAGAAATGGAATATCAGAAGAAACTGCAGCGAAACCAATCTCGCAGCAAGATGAGGAGTTTGTAGATGATTACTACCAACTCCCTCCTGAAAATCGTTGAAGAATCAATCATTCAACCTTTCAGGTACAACCTTCAAGGCTGAATGGGTAACTGTTGGCCCTCGAAGTCAAGAAATTCTAGAAGACCCGGCAATCTGTCGTCAAAGGTCATTCTAGTAGAAAAAATATTCCTGAACCATCCCCAGAGCAGAGCAAGTGATGAATTCACTAGAAGCTCTACAAATGAAGAATAGAGAGAAAAATAGAAAAAGAAATGAAAAAGAAAGATGAAAAAACAATGGAGAATGCTATGACAGCAGAAGCTCCTCAGCAGTTGACGGCTGTCCAAGACTCCAGCTGTTGATCAATGAGCTGGAAGAATATGAAGTCTCCGAGCCCTCTGATAAACCAACGCTCGACCAATATATCCCTTGGGAAGAAATCGAGCGAAAAGGCGGCTCCGGAACTGGTTATTGCAAGTTCAACATGAAGCACTCCCAAGAAGGTGACCTCCCTCCTTCGCCGAATCTGAGTCTCTTAATGGAGATGAAGAAATCACCATGGAACAGTTGGACTCTATGTTCAGCTCTTTCCATTGCTACATGGTGTTCATTCCTCCTCCAAAGGAATTACAAACTCCCACAAACAATACTACTGCACAACAGGAATAAACCAACGACGCTTGTATACCAGCGTCGACCTCCAGGTAATTCAAATCGTCATCCTAAGAAGAGTCGTGGTAGACATCAAAAGGCGGCATCTTCCCTACCAAGCAGCCAGATAAGATTATACTCTTTCATGGCGAAGAAGCAAAGGCTCTGCCCGAACCTCAAATCCGGGCGGATTCTTATATATTTGATCCTTCAGATGAAGAGGGGGACTACCCGACAAGCCTTCCCAGTTTGAAGATAAAAATTTAAGTCCATATGCTTTCTCAAATGAGCCAGACAATGTTCCTCCCTCTTCCTAATGAGAAGCTATTGGCTCCTATCTCTCAAAGAAGCCCGTCAGGTCAGAAGAGCCTTCTGGTCCTCATCAAGGGAATCTTCCCACTTGGACCAGATACGCTCCGAAGCTGACGACAAATTCTCCAACAATTACAGTCACTTCCCGTCAACATTACTGTTTGGGAAGCAATTGCCTGGAGCAAAGACTTGAGAGAAACTCTCGTCAAGATACTCCAAGAACCAGAAACTTATGAAGCCCATATGGCAAATTTCAATCGCAAGCATGTGAAGCACTGGCGGCAAATGTCACCTTCACTGATGAAGATCTGCTATTATCTTCCCCATATCACAATCGTCCCTTATATATAAGGGAAAGATCAATGACAGGCCATTAAAATCGGATCTTGGTTGATCCAGGGCATCCATCAATCTAATGCCCTTCAAGACCTTTCAATTCTATATCTTATGCCCTATATGCAAAGGGTGAAGGATGTAAAGATCACAGGATTCAATCAGAATTCGGAAAAAGCCATCGGAAAGTCACCGTCAACTGACTCTGGGGGATTTTGTCACCAGGGTGACCTTCTTTATTATTGATGCCAACACATCATATAGAGTCTTGCTTGGGAGACCCTGTTTACATGAAAATTGGGTCATTCCATCAACTCTCCATCAATGCATTAAATATGCAAAAGAAGGGAAGCAGCGACAGTCTTTGCTGATCAAGCCCCGTTCCGGAAGATGAATGCAACCTGACTGATGCCCTTTATATCTTGGAGGACCAATCTTCCACCCTCCTCCCTCTCAAAGGGAAGAGTAAGCAAATTGAGTCCTCGAATGAAGACAATGAAACTGGCGAGCTTTTTGTGGTAAACAAAGCCTTGCCAATTACCTGCAAATACTTCCCAAAGTAAAGCAACCCGCCCAGAACGGCGGAGCATCAGTTATGAAGCTGATCATGTAAGTCAAGTCATCAATGGGAGCATTCCTCTGCCATCCAATTGCATGCAAATCTGCTCTCTAAAACAAGAACAAAGTGTCCGGCGATTAAAACTTTCGTCGTCACTCATCAAAGAAAAGAAAGAAAATGCAAGAAAGCAGCAAAGCCAATCCTCTTCTACAAAGGGAATTGGTCCTCCCAACTTATACAGAGGATGATTTTGGTTGGGAAGACGCTCCAACAACCAACTAGAATCAATACAAGAAATGGCTGATATGCCAGAAAAGATTAAGGAGATGTGCAGAAAGCAGAAATCCTCAGGTACAAGATGTTTCCCGGAGAAATTTCTTCAAGCAACTATGGGAACCTTCTCAAGTCCGGGGGCAACCTCCATTCTCCGGAAGATACCAGAGGATTAGGTTATGATACCAGATCCTCCTATACAGTCAATGTTGTTGGATCATCATCAGAGGTCTGCAGCACCCAGAATAATCAGGAGTGTTCCAATTCCAACTCTCAAGATATTACCTCAGCTCTACCAAATGAAATATCAAATGAAGAGTTACCAGAAGAATTCTGCAGCAATCTTCATTCACAAATTCTGAGATACAAATTCCTATGGAGTCTACATCGCCAATTCTGACGATGAAGAGATTTCATAGATCTTCAGCCACTCCTCAAAATTGAAGATGGTGGACAGGCCACTATTGATGATTAATTGAACTCAATCTCGGGAGTCAACAAGCCCCGGCCTATCTTTATCAGTGCCCTTCTTGATGAACAAGAAAGGCAATCCTATCAAACTCTCTCCTGGATTCCAAGACTGTTTTGCTTGGAATTACAAAGAAATGCCAGGACTGGAGCCATCAGTCGCTGAGCATGAATTATCCATACTGCACACGCCAAGCCTGTCAACAAGCTCAAAGGCGTATGCGGCATGAACTAGAACTGAAAGTAATACTGAAGTCGACAAGCTTTCTGAAGTAGACTTCATCGAGCCGTGCATATATCCAATATGGCTCGCCAATTTGTTCCTGTGAAGAAAAAGAATGGTCAAATCCGGATATGCATCGACTACAGGGACTTGAATAAAGCATGTCCCAAGGATGATTTCCCAGTTCCAATCACTGAAACAATGGTGGATATGACCACCGGCTATGAGCTTGTCTTTTTATATGGACGGGTCTTCCGGCTACAATCAAGTCCGGATGGCGATCAAAGATAAAGACCATACTGCATTCAGATCACCCAAAGGTATCTTCAACTACAAGCGATGCCCTTTGGTCTGAAGAATGCAGGAGCTACATATCAAAGAGCCATGACCAAGATATTCAATGAAATGATCCATGATGTGGTTGAATGCTATGTCGATGACTTAGTTGTCAAACCAAAAAACGGAGGATCATCTATACGATCTTCGCCGTGTTTTTTGAAAGGCTTCGTCAATTCAAATTGAAGATGACCCTATGAAATGTGCATTTGGGGTTTCAAGTGGCAAGTTCCTGGGCTTCATCGTCAATATACGGGGAATAGAAATAGACCCTGACAAAATCAAGGCGATCCAGCAACTGCCTTCTCCTCAGAATTTGACAGAGCTAAGGTCACTTCAAGGGAGATTAGCCTATATCAGGCGATTCATATCCAATCTCTCAGGAAGATGTATGCCGTTCGGCAAACTAATGAAGAAAAATGCTCCCTTCATCTGGGACCAAGAATGTCAAGACGCTCTTGAACAAATCAAAGAGTATCTTCTCACTCCTCCAGTTCTAGGGGCGCCAGTTAATGGAAAGCCTCTTATACTCTATATTGCAGCTATGGATGCTTCTCTGGGAGCTCTATTAGCACAAGTAAATGAAGATGACAAAGAGCAGGCTTTATATTATCTTAGCAGAAAGCTAATTGGTCCGGAACTCCGGTATGCTCCAATGGAAAAAGTATGCCTAGCACTGGTATTTGCTGTAAAGAAATTGAGGCATTATCTGCTGGCTCATGAAATTAAACTCATCTCCAAGTATGATCCAATCAAATATCTGCTGAGGCAACCCATATTGTCAGGAAGACTCGCGAAATGGGCTCTGCTCCTTATGGAATTTGATATCACATACATCCCACAAAGGGCAATCAAAGGGCAAGGCTTGGCCGAGTTCTTGGCTGCACATCCAGTGCCAGAGGATTCCCCTTTATCTATTAATCTCCCAGAAGAAGAAACTCTTTCTCCTGCAAGTGAAAATTCAGTTCTCGAAGAGGTTGCCACAATTGAGCTACCCTCTTGGGAATTATATTTTGATGGAGCTTCCCGAACTCTTCCATTATACTGATGGTTCCACCACCGTCTCTACTGGAGCAGGATCGTCTTAGTCACTCTCCATATGGAGGGATCTTATACAATTCATGTGCTCTATGAAGCCACTCACAAATAATGAAGCCGAATATGAAGCTCTGATTATTGGGCTCCGGCTGGCTCTCGAAATGGGAATCAAAGGCATACAAGTTTATGGTGACTCCCAGCTGGTCATCCGACAAATATTGGGCCAGTATGAAGTCCGTAAACCACAATTGCTTCCATACTATACCACTGTCATGAAGCTCAAAGAAAATTCAACTTCTTTCGACATATCTCATGTGCCGAGAAGTGAAAATCTCAGGCTGATGCTTTGCCAAATTGGCTCTGCCATAAAATTGCCTCCTGAAGGGGATTGGACATAAGTGTCCGTCACAGAAGGCTCATGCCGAATATCCTCGACGCTGAGTCTAATGTTACAATTGAAGAAGCACATATATAGCAAGATACCAAATGAATCTGAAGATTGGCGCGAGCCGATTATTAAAATCAAGGAGGTTGGCTACCTCCTGATCGAGCAAAAGAATTCAGCTCTTGCGTAGGGCTACATCATATCAAATAATAGCAGATCACTATATAGCTGGTCCATGAAAAGAAAGGGCCAGTGCTCCTCAGATGCTTATCCCTCAAAGAAGCCAAAATCATCATGAAAGAAGTTCACTCCGGGCTGTGTGGTGCACACCAAGCAGGAGAAAAGATGAAATCAACATTAAGTTAAAAGGCTTCTACTGGCCTACCATGTATGCGGATTGCATCCAATATGCCCGTACATGTCATCATGCCAAGCATTTGGTCCTATACCAAGGAAATCACCAAATGTATTACATCCCACTGCGCCAACATGGCCGTTCGCCGAATGGGGTATGGATATTGTGGACCATTCCCCCCTCATCTCAAGGCCACAAGTTCATACTGGCTGCCACAGATTATTTCTCTCGTGGGCTGAAGCTATCCCTTAAGGAGGTAACCGGAGAGTCAGTCGCCAATTTTGTCAAGCAAAACATAATATACAGATTTGGGACTCCTCACAGGATCATATCTGATAATGGGTCACAATTCAGAAATAAAACAATATATGCCTTGGCAGCGAAATTCCATATTGATTGGAGAACATCGTCAGTATATAATCCACAGGCAAATGGGTTGGCAGAAGCCTTCAATAAACCCTCTGTAAATTGCTCGCCAAGATAGTCGCAACAGAAGCGGGAATGGGGAGAAAAGGTTCATGAAGCCTTGTGGGCTTATCGAACTGTGTATAAACCCCTACCGGATGTTCGCCCTTCTCCTTGGTATACGGAGCTGAGGCCATGATCCCTATAGAAATTGAAATGGCATCCTATCGGGTGGCAATCCAAGTGAACTACAAAATCAAGACCAAGACCAAATAGAAAGGAGACTTGAGGAGCTCTCCAATCTATAAGGAAGGCGCCTTGAAGCATACAAGTCTCTCCAATATATCAGGCTAGAATGGTCGAGCATTCGACAAATTAGCAAGACCCAGAGCTTTTAAGCAAGGGGATCTTGTCATGGTCAAATGCAGAGAAGCAATGGCCGAAAGTCATGTGGCAAACTTCAACCCACCTGGCTCGGTCCATATATCGTCACTCTGGCATATGAGAGGCGCATACGGCTAGTTGACCATAAGGTAATGTGCCTTTTCCCCCGCTCAATGGGAAACACCTGAAATTGTATTACGCGCCAGAGCATGAATTCCCTGGCCAGTCACCAAAAAAAAACCGATCACCCAAAAGGGCTCGAAGCCGAAAGAAAATAAAAAAAATAATGATGAAAGTTTTGCCATAGATGGGGGCAAAGGAATCAAATTTCCACCTGCCCGTCATATTCCAAACCTTTCAGTCCCTACCAAGCATGAAGCCAAGGGCATTCCATGTATAAAACAAAAAAAAAAGGGAAAATTCAATGAAAATGAGGCTTATTTTGCTTATCCCGCCAATGAGGTTCCAGCTACAATGCTAAACATGTCAAAACCATACCACCATAGCCACAAACAAAAAGGTAGGCTATGCCAATCCAAAAATACCCAAACCATAGCCAGCAAACCAGAAAGGTAGGCTATGTCAAATCCAAATACCCAAACCATAGCCAGCAAACCAAAAAGGTAGGCTATGTCAATCCAAATACCAAACCATAGTCAGCAACCAAAGAGGTAGGCTATGTCAAAACCATACTCAACCATAGCCAGCAAACCAAAAGTAGGCTATGCCAAACCCAAATACCAAAACTATACCAACAAACCCAAAGGTAGGCTATATCAACCCAACCAATCAAAAGTCATAGCCGTAAACCACAAAGGTAGGCTATGTCAATCATACAAACCATAGCCACCAAACCAAAGGTAGGCTATGTCAATCCAAATACCAAAACTATAGCCAGTAAACCAAAAGGTAGGCTATCCAAATCAAATAGGCACAAAACTATAGCAACTTACAAATAACCAAAAAAAATGTAAATCCAAACTATATAGTCATAATAAAAACTCCAATACCAAACCATAGCACAAACCAAAAAGTAGCTTGTCACTCCCAACCAAAACTAGTCAACACTCCAAAGTAGCTTGTTCAAACCCAAATACAAAGCTATAGCCGCAAACCAAAAGGTAGGCAATGTCAAATCCAATACCAAAATCAAGCCAACACACCAAAAGTAGGCTATATCAAACCATACCCAAACCTAGCCCCAAACCATAAGGTTGCTATCAATCCAATACCAAAACCAATCACAAACCACAAAGGTAGCTATATCAAATCCAAATACCAAAAATCATAGCCAGCAACCAAAAAGGTAGCTATGTCAAACCATACCAAAAAACCATAGCCAACAACCAAAAAGTAGCTATGCCAAATCCAAATACCAAAACCATAGCCAACAAACCAAAAGGGTAGGCTGCAAACCAAATACCAAAATCAAGCGCAAACCAAAAAGGTAGGCTATGCCAAATCCAAATAACCCAAAACATAGCCAACAAACCACAAGGAAGGCTATACCAATCCAATACCAAAACTATAGCCAACAACACAAAGGTAGGCTATATCAAATCCAAATACCAAATCATCGCAGCAAACCCAAAGGTAGGCTATGTCAAACCATACCAAACCATAGCCAACAACCACAAAGGTAGGCTATGTCAAATCCAAACCAAACCAAAACTAAATAACTAAACCCACATGTCGATATCCAAGTCCAAGGATAACCCCAATCCTATTCCAATGTGAATCCGAATGCAAACCCTTTATTTTGGCCCTACGCCATCAAGGATAGGCCGAATTCAAATCCAAACCCTAAGCTCCATACCAAAGCCCATAACAATACACAAAAAAGGACTTCACGCTCGAAGACCATCACCATCCATCCATCCTAGTTCACCACACATTCCATCCCTTTCACCACCCATTTCAGAACCAGAGCCTCAGCCCTTTTGAGTATCTGAGCCAGTCAAATCTTCAAAAAGGAGAAATAAAAAAAAGAAAGGGTTAAAAATAAAGATACCCCGATGGACTTAAGTATGCATCCCTTGTATACTTAAGGGCAAAAGATCAAAAAATCCAGCTGAGGTGAAAACCCGAGAGGGCGCTTCAGCAAAAATGGATAACCCCTCAACGTGAAAACCCGAAGGGCGCGTTGGAAAAAGCTAAAGGGGGCCAGTCTTGGTGAAAACCCCAAAGGGCACTAAGACTGGTAATGTGACAAAAAAAAAAAAGAAAAAAAATGATGATGGATGGAAAGGAGGATATCTCATTCTCCAGTCATACAATTCACCGCATTACAACTTGCAGAGGGTGACAGATACCACATAGAAAGGAAATCAAGGTATAAGCCAATATACAAGTGTTGTGCTGTGAAACAAAGCAGGAAAGCTTCCTCCTCTCCAGCTATTCAAACCCAAATATGAACCCCTTTTCCCGGCACAAAGCTATCAAGGGGCGAAATCAAATCCCAAAGCCATGATAATACCATTCCAGAATCTGTCAAAACCAGGCCAGGGCCAATTCATACCCAACATACTTATATCCAAACCCAAATCCAAAATACCACAAAGTGACCCAAGTCACCCACTTCTCATATTCAAACCCAATCCACATCCAAAACCAATTCCAAATCCGAATTCACAACCATTGGCCAAATTCAAATCTAAACCACACCTGAACCATCACTCATTCCACAATCATCAAACCCTTAGCCATCCATGCATCCAAGTCAGTCAAGTCCCTCGACAGCCTTGGTAGAAGAGAAAAAAAAAAGAAAAAAAAGAAAAGGGTTTAAAAATAGAGATACCCCGATGGACTTAAGTATACGGCCCACTGTATGCTTGAGGGTAAAAAGATCAAAAGATCCAGCTGAAGTGAAAACCCGAAGGGCGCTTCAGGCAAAAATGGATAACCCCTCAACGCGAAAACCCGAAAGGGCGCGTTGGAAAAGCTAAAGGGGCCCAGTCTTGGTGAAAACCCGAAAGGCGCTAAGGCTGGTAATGTAAAAAAAAGAAAAAAAGGGGGAGACAGAAAATGAAAGAAGGAATTTTCTGTGTCCTTCATATTTTATAGCCATAAGATCATAAGTCACCATGTTAACAGAGTTACAAAGGGTGACAGATAGTCCACACATACATACAAGGCAAGTTAAAACAACGACCTAATATACAAAGGTTATGATGAGAAGCAAAGCCAAGAGGGTGCCTTCTTCTGCAGCCGCTCTCCCTTCTTAACTCTTGAAGATCCGGTCCGGCGAGAGTCGTCTCCATCTCTGACATGATGGCCTCTCTCTTCGGATTTTCAACTTCATCTCCGCTCTCGAGCCTGACAAGATATTGCCTCCCAAGCTCGCGTTCCAGCCGAGCCATCCGCAGTTCTCGCGTCTTTCGCGCTTGCGCACTTCAGCAGCCTGGAGATCATCGGCTTCAGCATCGCTCTCCAGAGCTTCGATCCGCTGAGCCCAGTCATCTCCATCCGACGGTGTACACCCTGTTCCAAACATCGGTGATGAAAGTCATCCAACGCTCCTGCTGGATTCCCATGCTAAAGGCGATCCAGTATGTTGCTCCAGCGCCTCTCGAATGACTTCAATTGGCGCCGGTCTGGGGAGTCTGCCAATGCCGTAATTCGGCCGACAAGGAATTCCCAAGCCATCATCAGCAAAGTGCGGAGCCGGTTGCGTTCCTCCAGGCCATCTTATACCATGCTCAGGGGGAACACCAACTTCCCGGGGCGGGGAGCCGCCTTCGTCAGAATTCGGCACAACATCTGCCAAGAAAAGAAATCAGCGGCAAAGAAAAAGCTGTTAACAAGATAAGCTGGTAAAACAGCAAGTCAAAGATGCAAGGCTTAGAACTCGGCTCTTCTTCACCGAACGGGATTTCGCCTTCCTCTTCAGCTTCATTTCGAAGGTGGAGCGAGATTGGATGGTCCATATGCAGTCTTGAAAGGAGCTGGGAAAATACTGCGGATTTGCATAAAACTGCTCCCCATCATATGGGAAGGTTGGAGGAACATAGGTAAAATCTGTCTGGTGAAGGCCTCCGCCTCCACCTGTGGTGTCCCCCACTTGAAAGGCAGATTGAGCTGGCAAGTCCAAAAAACGGGCTCATTGAAATTCCCCAACTCGGATGGAGAAGTTCGCCCCTGAGACAGAATATGATCTGTCGTTCCCCAGCCAAACAGTTGATCACAGAATTCTGTCACTGTTAAAGCAATACAGCAAGGGAGAAGGATTCGTCATGAAAAGAAATATGTCAAAAAAAAAAAAAAAACTCTATTGATTCAAGAATGGCTCCCTGCATTTCCCAAAGCGGAAAGGGAGGATTGGCCACAGATACAAAATATGAATCCATCATCTCCCAGGAAAAAAGTTAGACATAAAAAATCTGGTCACCTGAACCAAGAAAGGAAGTCAACATCAGAAAAGAAACATCATCTTTAAAGACTGTATAGAGCTCAGTAAAGGAATCACCTGCAGGAGTTGATTTCGTGGCAGAATATTCCTCGAAAGGCATCGGGATATAACCTCGACAAGAGCAAAGAATATTGTTCCGTGAGACTCCCACTCAGCAAATGCAAAAGCACTGTCATCCATCACGACTATCTCAAGAAACAGACAGTCGGATGATGATCATTATCATTAAACCCCACGAAGGAGAGGAGAACCTCAGGGCAAAGAAGCATGGCGCCCAGTACTTCTCATTTGTCTCATCATCTGAGGTAGAAGAGTTTACAAAAAGGGGGGAGAAAAGAAAGTCATAAATCAAGAAGAAGAGATCATGAATGACAATGATGAGAGAAGAAAAGAAAAGAAAGTCACCACCAGATGAGGTGGAATCCGCCACTCTATTTCCAGCTTTTTCAAGCCTATAAGAGAGGGAACATCTAACGAGCTTCACCCTTCCTATCTCTAACAACTTCTGGAGCAAGGATGGCTGGAGATTCATGACATATTGTGAAAAGGAATGAGCAGAAGGAAAAAGATAGCCACCCCACAAATCTCCTCGAGGAAAAGGTTATAGTTGTTGCGTGAAGCCAACAAGGTCGGCTCAGCAATAGAATTCTGCGTCATATGATCCAAATACTGCCAAGAAAGCGATCTCGTGAAAGAAATATCAATTCATACCTGAGGTGAAGTCAAAAGACAAGACCCAGGTAAAGAAGGTCCAAACCAGTTCCAAGTAAATCCAAAGAAGCCGAGCTGATGGCTCGGCACAGAGGTATGACAAAGTCGATCATTGCCTGAGATTGCTAGTTTCACAGCGCAAGTACTGAAGCGCGTCAACTGCGGCTACAACTTTTCGATTCAAGTTCCTTATCAAGTCATGAAGACAAGAAGCAAGCTCAAAAGAATGCACGGGACGTCCTCCTCCGGCTTTGGCTTCGGTGCACATCCCGTGGGGGCATTTGTTGACAGAGAACTTTAAAAAAAAAAATTTTTGACCATCGGTTGGCCTCCAACCGATGGTGACCTCACTATGAGGTCACCATCGGTTGGCCATCCAACCGATGGTGACCTCACTATGAGGTCACCATCGGTTGGGCCTTCTCGACCCAATGTAAGAGGGGGCCTTCTCCCTATAAAGGCCCCCCATTCCCCTCATTCGGCAAGGCCTCTCCCCATGTAAGGTCCGGCGAAGCCCTGTTGGGAAAATCCCGAAAAATAGGAAAAGAGCATTGCCCATTCCCTCTCTCATTCTTCAATCTCCCTGCTTGGTGTTCGAAGGTACAAATCCCCTTCTTTAGCCGATAGGCCTGGCGCGGAGAGAGGAGCGGTCGGCGTAATCGTCATCAACACACTCCTTCTTATCCCCATCCCCCACATCGAGCAAGACTCTGTGGGTGATATTCCCGTGGTTTAAATGTCGTCCATATCGAGCAAGACTCTATGGACACATGGCATTTAAATACCCACGTTCCCCCCCCATCGAGCGAGACTCTGGGATGGTGGATTTTGTGCTTATATGTATATGTTTTCTTGAGGAGACTCTGCCCAAGCGGAGGTTCTGCCCAAGGACATATTCGTATATTCGCAAATTTGTGTTCTTATATTATGTTTCTTAAGACGAAACTCTGCCCAAGTGGAGGTTCCGTCCAAGAACACATATATAAAAATTACGAATTTAACTATACAAATATGTTCCTTAGGGAGAATCCCGCCCAGGCAAAAATCTCTTTCAGGGGACGTATCCATGTAAACACAAACTCGTGTTATATGTATATGTTTCTTAGAGAAACTCTGCCCAAGCGGAGGTTCTGTCCAAGAACATATTCGTATATTCGCAAATTTATGTTCTTATGTATATGTTTCTTAGAGGAAACTCTGCCCAAATGGAGATTTCCTTAAGAACATATCCATAAAATCATGAATCTGCCAATACGTATATGTCTCTTAGCTGGAATCTTGCCCGGACAAAGTTCCCTCCGAGTTCATATTCGTATAATCACGAACTTTATGTTTATGTAAATGTGTTTCTTAGTGGAATCTCTGCCCAAACAGAGACTCTGCCGAGAACATATCTATATAATCACAAATATGCATCATTGTGTATATGTTCTTAGAAAGGACTTCGTTCATACGAGGCTCCTTCCTGTCGGACACTCCGTTCAAATGGAGATACCGTTCGAGAATATATTTACATGCCAAATTTGTGCTTATATACACATATCTCTCCGAGGTAGAATCTCTCCGGGCAAAGCTTCTCCCGAAACATACGGACATATGCATACGTCCATATAAATACACCATTTCGAGGATACTCTGTTTAAATAAGAACTTGTCAAGACCTACTTATCTATTCAAAAAAAGAGGAAAAGAGGATTGTGATAATATACACACATCCAAAGAAAAAGGAGGACAAGACAAGAACCGTGCTCGGACACCCCAAATGGGAGCACGTATGCACCTCCACGAGAACTACATCCGTGGAAATGGACTTCAGACAGAGAACACAATATGACAAGAACTTCCGTAGAGATACATCCATATGATCTCCGGAAATTGCACCCGCACAAGCATGAAATGAGGAGAAATAAACTCTACCTCAAATTTGGACTCTGCCCGGAAACGGCATCATAAAAGAACCTCATATAAAATTCGCACAATCACCCTCTAATACGGAAGTGTTGCTACGGGTTATAATACCCCCAAGTTCAGAATCATAAATCCACGGGCATGCACCCGTTCGTGATAATACCCCATGTTTTTCCAAAATAAAATCCATAATCACCCTTTTGCAAAGGAGAAAAGACCTCAAATCGGTCCATGGGCATACCCGCTCCCTTTTCAAAAGAAATCGAACTTTGGGCTCCCACAGAGGCAGTCGTTTCAAATGGAATACCAAAGCAAAGCATTTCAAAGTAATCAAAAGAAAGGAAAAACATGTCATAATCAGGATTTTCTAAAGCATGTATATTTCTCTCGCCTTTTTACTATGAAATGGTATTCGGGTTAGAAATTGGTATTAAATAATGCCAGAGTTTTAACTCGATGTAAATGTAACATCGATTCCGGTCGATGGAGATGGGGTCCAGCACATGCTACCCTAATTGCCTGATGAGAATAGACATGGGACTCAAGAAGTTCAGATAAAAAACGGCGCCCGTCGTTCGCGGACACCCCCGTCCGTTCGCGGACACCCCCGTCCGTTCGCGGACACCATACCCGTCCGTTTCGCGGACACCACACCCGTCCGTTCGCGGACACCCCCGTCCGTTCGCGGACACCATACCCGTCCGTTTCGCGGACACCATACCCGCCGTTTCACGGACACCATACCCGTCCGTCTCACGGACACCATACCCGTCCGTTTCACGACACCATACCCGTCCGTCTCACGACACCCAAATTTCCTTCCGCATTGCGCGGATTCTTCTTTCTGTCTGTTGGACAGCTGCACGCCCCGCGATATAAAAATCAAAGCATGCGAAACAATGAATACTCCTCATGGAATGAAATGAATAAACCAAAAGAATGCGATGATCCATAACGATGTACTCTGCACGTACTCCCCCTCCTCATTCTCCCCCCCCCCCCCCGTGTCAACAGGGGGGAGACTCACATTGATGATGGTGAGGTTCCATTGGGGCACATAAGTCTGCTCCATTGGGGCTCAAAGGGAATCCCATTGGACCCCCAACTCTCCACCCAAACTCCTATATAAGAAGACCACCTCCAAGAAGATGGGGAGGAAGAAGAAATTTTCGCCAAGTTTGGAGCCTTCAGAAATCGCCCCAGGCTCTGCTGCAACTTGAAGTGTTAGTCTTTTTCATGCTACAGGCAAGACTATATATGGGCCGTACCTTTGTTAAATAAGTCCCTGAGGGTTTATAAATACTCAATGGACTATTCATGCCAAAACTTGTGTATATGAATCCTGTTCCTCCAAAGATTTCTATCAAGTGCAACATTCGTGGATGCTCTGGTGCAACATTTAAACATTAATCAACATTCATTTTGTCTTGTTCTATGGGGCATAACTTTTATCTGCTTTGCACACTTTCAGAGCTACAAAGATTTGACTGGAACTTCTTGACTCTTGCACTTTATCAGTTTTTACCTTCTTACAGTGTTGCTGCTATTAAACTTGTGAGTTTCGACCCATTTTAGCTTGTGTTTCAAACTGAAGTTCTGTTGCAGCAGTTAGCTTGTAACTAGTAATCGTGTGTCATCACCTCATAGTTTCCATAGACTTCATTCTGGTGTAAGTAATCACGTCTCTTATGTTAACTATTTAGATGTGTAGGAACAGAGATGTAAGCCTTATATAATCTGGGAAATATGATAATTGTTGTAGTATTTACATGACTTGATTAATGCGGTCTTCGCCACATGTGGGCTATCCTTACTCTAGAAAGCATAACTTCCCATAATAAACTATTTTGAATTCTTGTATCATCATTCATTCAGAAAAGCTAATGTATTCCTGTATAGTGTCTAGGACTTCATAAATATTATGCATACAGACGTATGTATGTATGCCAGTGTCAATTGAGTGTGACAGCAATGTTCTTGTCTCCACTAGTGCCGTTGACCTTTATAATTTATATCTGATTCGTATAAATTTTAAGGAGAAGAGCATAACTTTGTAAGTATGCAAGGCATTAGGGTGAAGATAAGGATAGGCTTCTTTCTAAAAGTATAAGGGTAGAGCTAGTCAGTTACTACCTAATCTGAAAGGTAACCATGTTCTTCTGTACTCATTGATACTGAATTTAGGCAATGTATGAACCACATGTCCCTCTGATTTTGACATTATTCCTGCAGACATTCTTAAATAATGTTTTGTTTATATAACTTTTACTAATGATCTCAAGTTGTAAATATATTTTACAGGTGCTTGCATTTGTCTTGGAAGCTTTTTTGCCGAAATGGAGCTTGAAACAGGAAATGAGCCTGAAGAGGGCAAGGTTAGTACATCTTTCTGCTTTTAGTCGACATTATTATATGAAGCCAGAAATACATATTTATCACTTGTGATCCCTATAGCAATGAAGATTCACATCCCCAGTCAATGAGGAAGAAATGGGCGTGCTATGTTTGTATTTTTTTTTTCTGCCATATCTAATTTCTTCAATGTACCTGTAGATTCAACATCTAGTTTCCTATGGTTGATTCTTAGTTGAATGCTTGCCCATTCTTCCAGCAGCTGCTAAAAATTGTTTACGAGATTGGCAATTGGTTTGCTTCTCTCTATGATAGTTTTCCAGTTCATGTTTTGCTTTTATTTGCAGAAAACATTTTCATCGATTAAGTGTTGGCATTTATGAACTCATACGAAGTACCTCAAGATGGAAGTTATAAAATATCATCTTATGAATCAGAACTCAGCATTCAAATTACAGAAAATTGCATGTTCATTTTATGCATTAATTCCCATTTAGTTGAAATAAATGTATAATATAGATTTAGATCATGATTGTGCGCTATTAATACTGAACAATATTTGTCTACCTAGATATGTCAAGACCTATAATTCTTTAACCTTTGGGTTTTTTTTTTTTTTCTGTTGCCACATTAAGCTGACTCATTTCAATTCCCTGTGAAGGAAAAACCTTTCAAATCAATCTGTCCTTTAACTTTTGAACATGCTGTTGCTCTAGATTGCTCAATTCCATGGAGTTGAGAATGATTAAGCAGCAGCCAAATGGCTGTTGGAACAAAAAAAAAGGGCAAATATGAATGTCATGGATGTGTTGGATGCTTGTTAAGGGAAGCATCAATACTCCCTTATATAGTGGTCCGACAAGTTAAGTAGGTGACATTCACTGTGGGCAACTACTCAGTTAGCTAGCCTGTGAAAAGAAGATGGCTATTAACCGGAGTTGGCAACTACCGGTAAAATGTTGATCACACTAACCGGTTAAAATCCCACCTAACCGTTTTACGGCTTGATTAGAGGTCAAAGCAGTTATGATTAGGGTGGCCCCCAAGTTACTTAAGTCATAACTTGATCCGAGCATTCAAGCTCTCAGTATTGTCAAGCACCCCAAGCAAGTGGAGATGCCGAGGAGAATAAATCTCCGGATAAAAATACGGCACGGAAGAATTCCGGCATTACAAGGTCTACAAGACCAAGAAAGTACAGAACAAGTCCGCCACGAAGGCTCCAAAGACTTGCAATTGATTCTCCGTCCGGGACGGCAGGACTTCCGACAAAATGTACGGAATGGCACGACGGAATGGCACGAGCTTCTCCAAAGGACAAGACCCCTTCAAATGAAGGGGAGGGTGGTCTATTTATAGACTTTTTAAGCCCCTCCCCTAAACCGATGTGAATACCATCGGTTAGGGGTTTTTTTCCCCCTAACCGATGGTAGCTCCATCGTTAAGGGGGGTTTTCCCCCTTAACCCGATGGTACTTCCATCGGTTAGAGGGGAATCCCCTCTAACCGATGGAAGCTCCATCGGTTTAGGGAATTCTCCCCTAAACCGATGGATGTTTCCATCGGCTAGGGGATTCCCCCCTAAACCGATGGAACCTCCATCGGTTAGGGGAGTTTTCCCCTCTAACCGATGGAGTTTCCATCGGTTAGGGGATTCCCCCCTAAACCGATGGAACCCCATCGTTAAGGTGTCCCCCCTTTCAAAAAAAAAAAAAACAGAAAAAATAAAGAAAACAGAAAAAAAGACAGAAAAAACAGAGAGCAGAAAAACAAAAAAAATATATATAGGAAACAGAAATATAAAAAAAAAAAAGGGAAAAGCCCTAACCGATGGAACCCCCATCGGTTAGAGGGTCTTTAACCCTCTACCGATGGGAGTCTCATCGGTTAGAGAGTTTTTTTCCTCTAACCGATGAGAGTCTCATCGTTAGCTTTAACCGATGAGAGTCTCATCGGTTAACCGATGGAACTCTCATCGGTTTAAACTCCCCACCCATGCAATGTAAGGGGGGGCCTTCCCCTATAAAAGGCACCCCCATCCCCATGAAGAGGGCCGCTCTCCGGCTCCTCGCCTCCGACCCCGGTTTGGAAACCCTCGGCTCCCGGCTTCTATTCTCCCGGATCCCCCATTCTCCATGTAAAAGCCCCCTGGCTCTTTAGCCCTCCTCTTTCTTGAAGGAAATAGAAATTTCCAATCCATTTTCAATCTCGTTTCTTGTGAGCTAAGGTACGGCATCGGCAAACTTCAATCGGCTAAAAGTCCGCAATAGCGGCACTGGCCCTCACGGGCTATAGGTTCTAAATACCGTCCGTTTCGGACATATGGTATTTTAGATACCTTTGTTATTTATGCCACCTCCCATCGAGTTTTAAACTCTCCGGATGGTGTGTTTTGTGCTATATGCATATGTTCTTAGAGGAGATTCTGCCCGAGAACATGTTTGTATATTCACAAATTTGTATTTTTATATGCATGTTTCCTAGAGGAAACTCTGCCCAAGTGGAGATTCCGTCTAAGAACATATTTATAAAACTCAAATTGTGTCTATACACATATGTTTCTTGGAAGGAAACCCTGCCTATGTCAGAGTTTCCCTCTAAAAAATATATCATATATCACCAACTTTGTATTCATATACATGTGTTTCCAAGAGGAAACTCTGCCCAAATGGAGTCTCCGACTACGGACGTGTTTATATAATCATAAAATTCGCAATTATATGCGTATACCTCTCAAAAGGATTCTGCATATGCAGATGGTACCTTTTACCGGACATTCCACTCAAAAGGAATACCGGTGAGAAAATATGCATAAACTGCAAATTTGTGTTATACACACATACTTTCTTAAAGGCAAATCCCTCCGGGCAAGATTCTCTGAGGAACATGGATATAAGTACATGAATATATCTCCGTGAGGGCATTCCGCATAAGCGGAAACTCTACCAAAATAATTTATGAAAATTGTGATGATCTACACACTCCAAAGAAAAAGGGACAGGACTGAACTGTGACAGGACCCGAACTGTGACAGGACCCGAACTGTGACTGACCCGAACTGTGATAGAACCCGAACTGTGCTCAGTTACTCCAAAGCAGCAGATGCATACTCCGAATTGTGTTCATATGGACAGTTTCCAGAAAGGAACTTCAATTGATAAGAACGTCCATGAAGATAGTGCATACGTTCTCCGAAAATCATACTCATACAAGTAAAAAAAAATGAATGAATGATGAATAAATGAAACGATGAACGAGGAGAAAGGAAATTCTGCCTCAATTCAGACTTCATTTAAAGAAGGATGTTATAAAAAATAATGTAGCAACTCTTCTAATACAGAAGTGCTACTTTGAATCACAACTTCCCCCAAGTTCAGAATCAAATGACGGGTATATGCCCGTCTCCATAATAATCCTCAGGTTTTCCAATAAAACCTTCAAACACATCTTTCTAAAAAAAAGGGAGAGGAGGGAGACCCCCAATGGGTTCACGGAAATATACCCGTTCCCTTCTAAAAGTCATATCTCGAGCTCCACAAAGGGCAGTCTTTTCAAAATGAAACACTCAAAGCAAAAAGTATTTCAAAAATAACCAAAGAAAAAATGATACATCATGACCAGGATTTTTCTAAAAAGTGTGTATTTTCTCATCCCCTTTGCTATGAATGGTATTCGGTTAAAACTGGTGTTAAATAACACCAGAGTCTTAACTCGATGTAAATGTAACATCGACTCCGGTCGATGGAGACAGAGGTCCAGCACATGCTACCTCAATCACCTGATGAGTATAGATACGGGACTCAAGGAGTTCAGATAAAAAACGGCGCACCCTAGTCGCCCGTCACACGGGCATCCCCGTCCATTTCATGGACAACCCTAGTCGCCCGTCACACGGGCATCCCTGTCCGTTCCACGGACATCATACCCGTCCGTTCCACGGACATCATACCCGTCCGTTCCATGGACACCCAAAAATACCTTCTCCGCATTGCGCGGACTCTTTCTTCTGTCTGTTAGACAGACTGGCACGCCCCGCAAATCACAATACACAAATCAAAGCATGTGAAATAAATGAATACCCAAATGAAATGAATACATGAACCAGATAAAATGAAATGAGCCATCCAAAAATCAAATGATATGTCAAAGTGATATCTTTCCCGTGTCAACAATGGCATGAGGTACTTGCCACTTGGTGGAGGGTTTGTTTTAGAACTGAAGTAGTTAGGGGGGAAGATTTTCATTGTCTATATACATATTGGTTTGTAAATCCGAAAAGTGCTAAGCCAGTGGGTCTGATCTCTATTAGGTGCAGTCTTTGCTAGTATTGCATGTTTGCCATCCAAGGAGCATGTAGTCATCTAAGATTTTATGAAGGACAAGGAGGAAAAATTCAGATCGGGATTAGATCAGCCGATAAAAAAATGTTTTTTTAAATAGGAAAAATGATGAAAATCAGGAAAAGTATGTCCTCAATATTTACATATATATTTATGATATATGGAATATATATATATATATATATATGTGTGTGTGTGTGTGGTGTGTGTGTGTGTAACCATATACATGTTTACATATCAAGTCAATGTATAGACATAGTTAGTATGTATATCCTTATAAATGTATACATTATACATATAAAGATATGTGTTAATGTATAATTCATATAATATACATAACATACATTATGTATACAATACTTGCGTATGAATTTATGATATGTGTAATCATATATATAAATTTAAGCATTCATATATATTTAATATATATGTAATCATATACCTATCTTTAATGTACAGACATAATTAATATGTATATCTTATAGTATATATATTTGTGATTTTTGCAAATAAACCATTGTTATAAGTGAATTTGCACAAAAAAAAAAACATTCCTCGAAATGCATTAGCGGGCATACCTTGTCCAAAATCAATAGTGCAAATATGCCACCTCCATAACCGGAAGTTACCTCCCGTAAGTTTAACCATGGTTAAGTTTTAACTTCGATTGGGAAATGTCCAAAGTACCCCTGGGTTAAAGAAGGGACGCCAGGACTGTGTCCAACCCCGATCTCCCACCTCCTCTCTCAACCCCATCTCGATCTCCCAGAACCCTACCTTTGATGGAAGAGGCGGAAACCCTACCTTTGACGGAAGAGACGTGCAAAGGGAAAGCAATGTGAAACCCTTGGACGAGGGAAGATCCATCGTGTGCCTGGAGAAAGCAGTAGTGTGTTTCATTTCTAACCCTCCCACTCCGTCTACAACGAATGCTTCATTTCTCACACCTATCCTCTTGGCCAGGTGAGATCAAAAGTACCCTTTTACAAGGCAAAATGGAAAACTTGTCGGCCAGGTATGGTTTTTAAATGCATTGACTGTGGCTCATGTTCTTGCCGGCTCCTTTCCCTTTTCTCGCTTGCAGCCGGGGTTGAATGCCGGAGCTGTCGGCGCTCCTTTCTTCTGAACTTCACAATCTGTCAGAGCTCCTCTCTTGTTGGTTTCTCCTTCCTCGAGAGTGAAGGCAGCCGCTGCTCTCTCCAGTGATCAGGTGTAGCTTTCTCCTCAGGCAGACAGCAGGCGCAACTTTTTCCTTCTTCCTTAGACACTGTCGATGAAAGATGGGAGATGTTCGAAACCCTTAAACACCCATAACAGAGGGGAATTTAGATCATTACACATGCACTTAATGGGTATCCAAGTATCTTCTTTGAATATTCGCTTTCCCATGGACGGAAGTTAACTATGATGTCATACTTGCACTATTTGATTTCAAACAAGGGTATGCTTGCTAATGCATTTCGTGGAATGATTTTTTACAAATTCACTTACAACAATGGTTTATTTGCAAAAATCCCTATATATTAAATGGATGAATACATATATGAGTGCTAATGTACATACAATCGTATATTAATGTAAACATAATATCTATATATATAATGAGTGTATACATATACGTAATACATATATATCTATATATGTTTGAACATTTTAATTAATATATAGGTATGTCAAATATGAAATCATCAGCAAAGCCTTATCCCATTATTTGGGGTTGGCTACATGAATCCTTTTCCGCCAAAAATTTCTATCAAGGGCTATATTCTTGTTAAAACTCAAGAAATCCAAGTTCTTCCTAACAACATCGCACCATCTCATTTTAGGCCTTCCTCTAGCTCTTTTATTGGCATCCATTAAGATTTGGTCACATTTTTCAACCAGCGTCGAGTTAGGGCGATGGTACACATGTTCAAACCACTTGAGTCTATTTTCTCTCATAAATCGTATATCATATATAAGGTATGTCAAATATGATATATATTTCATAAATCATGTCACATATGTCTACATGTGTTTGGGTACTTATATCCATAATATGTAAATTAATGTACACAATCATATTAGACATATTAATTTGTATATATATGTATATATATATATATATGCATGTACTATATGTGAAATGATAGTTTAATGCATGTGTTAATCAATATAATATATACAAGAAAAAAATTTGTTTGGCAGAATCGGCTGGATCGGCCAATTTGGACGGATTCAGTCCAATTCTGGCTGATCCAGGGGGCTACCCCACTGGAATCAGATTGGCCTAGGCCAATCCAATATGGAATTGGCCGATCTGGATCAGGATCAGGCAATTCCACTAAGGCACTAACCATGATGATGGGTCTGGCAAGCTTCTCAAAAAGGAAGTCGAAGAAGATGAAATGTGCTAGAGAGGGAGTGCTGTTAAATGAAATATCAATAAGCTCAATGTGCTTCTTGCTCTCATGGAGGACAGGATTGCTTGCTATCTAGAAAGCACCCAACTATCATGTTACAAGGCTATAGGAATTGGTGAAGTGTTGCAAAAGTAGTGAGTTTCACAGCTAAACAATCTCAGTTCAGTGATAACATGATACTTAGCATTGGTATTGGACTGCTTCAGTGGCATTGTTCATTTAATGATGTCAGAGAAGGTGCATAGCTTAAGAGAAGTGGCAAACATGAATATACTCATGGCACATGTTTAAGCCCATAAATGGCTAAGGTGACAAGGATGGCGTTGTTGAACAAAAAGACTAGGATGAGGCTGTATGTACATCTCCTTGGAGAGATCAGTAAGAAGAAGGTATTGTTCTTGTCCATGGATGTAAAGGTTAGTTCTGAACGAGGAACTGCAAGAAAGGTGCAGACGAAATCATCTTGACTCCAAGAGCAGTGGTCTTATAGTCAAACCTATGCCCCTGAATAAACCATGGTTTGCAGAACCAGCCGTCTGGATTGGACTGTGGTGAACCAGATTGGGATTGTCCCTCCATACTCTGCTTATGCTGGATTCCAGTCCAGATCAGTAGTCCTTTCACCCAAAAAAATTGAAGGAAAAGGAGAAAAACTTTGAAATTTTAGTAAATTAAGCCATAATCTTACTACGTCATTATAGAGTCCAATCTAATGAAACAAAGTGATTGGTGACTTGATTATGGTGTAAAACCTTGAATCTCCTTGAGACTAGGTTTCGAATCCTTTTGGAATTAGGTTTAAGTGATAATGTTTTATCTTTTTCTTAAAAAAACTCTGTATATAACTATATAAAGGAACTAGTTCCCCCAACATTGGGACCAGCTGGAACGGGAACTGTGACTTGTTCCACCGGTCTCAGGACCAGTTGAAGCTCTGCAGACCATTGTATAAAATGTGAGCCATTAGTCTAGCCTTGTTCAATTCTGTAGACCTCGTGGCTTAATCTCCATCTTGTAAACAGGATGGATCAGCAAGAGAGAGCTAGAGTCAAGTTACAGACTTGAAAGAGGCTATGTTGGCAGGGAAGCTTGGGGCTTAGGAAGGTGAGATATGTTGGTACAGCAAGTGAAGTAGGAATTCCTGAGATGGGAATAAGAAGTTGACGAAAGGAAGGTTGCTCGTCAAGTGTACCTAAGTAGAAACAAGAAGAGACATCAATGAAGCTCATGTTGAAATGGAATTCTGTTAGATGACAAAGGAGTTGATCCTAGATTCCAGATCAAAAGGGCCGTAGAAATAGGCTTATGTATTATGTGGAGAAAAGGGAAGAATCAAATGCTGAATTGCTGAGAGTCTATGATGTATAGGTGCTGTGGGGGTGGTTAGTTTTTTTTTTGGGGGGGGGGGGGGGTTTGGCCCACCTATACCTGTACATTCTCTTTCTTAATATATACATGTGGTACTACCCTCCCTTAAAAAAAATGCAGAGTCTAGGACAACAACAAAATATATACAAGTGTAATCCCAAGATAGGGACATACATACAATAAACCAAGCTTACAATGCACAGGAGCACACATGTAACACCTCTCTAACATCACAAAATATGTAATCTCCATTTCTATTTACTAACTCTGAATGCTTTTCATTGAAATCTTACTATGATCCACTTACCAGTAATTGTTCTATGTCACAATCATCTTGATGTGGTAATATAAGACAGAGATTAAACTTTGTCCTGCTTTCTCGTAGATGCATTTGTTTACATAGGTATATTGTTCTCCATAAAAATGCTAGATTCTATCTTGGCTCTTTATTGGTTACAAAAATTTTGCTTTTCATTTTTCCAGGTCACACCAGAAGGGAGTAATAGGCGTCGGCTTGTGGGGTATGAAGTTTTGAAATTCATTATTTTAATTTAAGAAATTTTTTCTACCCTACATGATGTACATGAACTCCCTAAACATCTTGTTGTTGATCATGCAGCTTTAAATCAAGAAGTCGTAATGTGGATATTCTTCTACATCACATGTTAAGTGCAGAGTTGAGTGAAACTCAAAGCTCAAAACAAAGCTCCGACTGATCATGGTAATTGCATCGTCCCTGTGCTTCACTTTTCTAAAGAAGATATGCTTAGTTGAATATATGTACTTTATTTTCATTTAGTGTTATCTCCCTATGCTGATCCATTTTCCATGAGTCATCGTGCTGAATATTAGAAACTTCAGTTAACTTCATTTTTTATTGTGGGATTTCTTTATACCAGATCTTTATAACCAAATGAAGTCACTCATATGAACTAGAAGAAGTCTTCATCTTTGCTAAAGGATTATTTGAAAACATTAATGATTAAATCTGAGAACCCAAAAATGTTCCAATACATAATTGAAGAACCTCTATCATTGAAAGCCCAAGCTTTGATGCTTATTGCAATTGTAAATTTATAAGCATGTTTACAAGTTTCCAGTTGGCACTTCTTGGATTTTGCAGATATTATTATTCTCCTTTCAAATGGATTACTTTCAAACTCAGAAGATGTCTTAGCAGACTTTTCCCACACGATTGTCTCGTCTGGCTGTCCTAGCTGCCTAGGTTAGACGAGGTTATCCTACCTAAGTCTTCCAAGTAAAATTTGTGTTATTCCAGTGAATAAAATCAGTTAAACTACCTCATTGGTATGAGGCTAGGACTATCACAGGATGACATAGGTTAATTTGAAGATAAACTAGGCAAAACCTAGTGGGCATGTAATGATCTAGTCACCGGCCAGCCAAACAATAGGAGAGCCATCCATAGTGGAAGGCACACAGGCGCGAGAGCTACGATATGTATGTGGAGCTATCTTCTGTGTTTGGGTGCTAGGGCAGGGATGAAGTGAATTAATTAGCCCCACATCAGAAAGTGGGAAGAACATGGGCGATACATTGTAGAACTTAGAAAATTATATTTTCTTGTCAAAAAGATCCTGGATTTTGTAACCGAAAATCCAGCACCTTTATGACATAGAAATGATGCAAATTAATTCACTGTGCAATTTGTAATCGCCTGAAGGAGCAATTCCTTGTGGTAAAGTCTAACAAAAGGTCATTGCAGGGACCAAGTTGGAGCTACAGCATTTAGCTTATCTTTCTCGAGCCTCCGATCTGCAGATTCTATTGGTTGATGAGCAAAGAACTCTATCTTCAGAGGCGAAGTCGTGTATTCTCTCTGCCTCAAGAACAGCACATCTGTATGACCGACAAGAGCTTTTGTCCCTCCTATTTGTCTCTGCACAAAGTTGGGCAAAAGAGAGCATTCCCCTGTACTTCAATGCCATTAACCACATAGCTGTGAGAACTTTTTTTGTAAATTATTAAACCGTTTTAGTCAGTAATTCCAGGTTGAGGAATAAAAAGACCAACTTGTTTATTTGCGTAACTTGTTTGTTTACTTCGGGTTGTCCACCAGTGCCCTTATCCGTCTTAAATGATGATCTCCCAATTCTTCATCATGGCTGTTTACCGTTGTATGCATGTGTGACTCTGTGAAGCCATATACTGGAGTGTGAAAGGTTGGTGACTGGTGAGGTTTAAGATGAAACTTCACTAGCTCGCTCGAGGGTGAGAAAACAGTAAAGATGAGTTGGTTTATCGTAAAGTTGTTTGTACGGTCTTCTTGCTTCAGCTAGCATAACCACGACCCGTAGTAGTAGAACGATGAAGGAGACATCTCTGGTGCCTAAAAGTACTCTGGTTGCTGACAAGTTATGGGCACTCATGAGCAATAGGACACTGTTTTTTTTTTTTTTACTTTTTTGGTAGGTAAATGTGACGTAGGGATTTGAACCTAGATCCTAAGGTGTACATGGAGTGGTCTGCAGCAAGTTCCCCCCCGCAACATCTTAAGAACGCCTGCCGATAACGATCGTTTTGGGTTGATTCCGGGGAAGCCCACAGTGCGAAGTTGCGAATGACGGAAATTGACAAGACTTCTTCCCTGGAATGATCGTACCTGCCACGATCAGCGAACTAGGCTTGTCCATCTGCTTCACCGTTTAGGACGGACCGTTCGAACAAAGTGAGAAGACATTGTATCTACCATTCAAGTTTTAACTTTTGATATGTTTTTTGAAAGTGAGTAGTACCACATGTATATTAAATTGAAAAGGAATGTACAAGTATAAGTGGATTCAGATCCAAAAAGAAACCTCCCCCAAAACACCTATACATCAAGAGCATACCAAGATGGCGAGAAGTCTATACCCCCAAACAACCAAAAAAAGTAGTAGTAGAAATAACATTGGCTAAAGTAGCAGCCCGTTCTTTTACCCTATCCCAAACAAAGCAACTTCTTCCTGGATATCTGGTGGCTGTGTTCCTTCCTCACCGTTCATAAAGTGGCATGAAAGATAATCCACCAAATTATCTTCTCCAACTTAAGGGGCCATGGCCTATCCCAATCTCGGAGCAAAAAGGAGACATCACCCCACAAGATAATAGCACACCCGGTGGTCCGAGCAATTCTCCTCCACATTCTCTTAGAGTAGGTGCATTTCATAAACAAGGTGATCCAACAATTCCTCCTCAACGCCACAAAGACAACAGGTCATGCTCAAATTAGGCAAGAACCTGACCAATCTGTCCCTAGTGGCAGTGGCGGATACAGAATTTTACTTCAGTGGAGTCCTAATGATGCACCCATATAAATCCAATGGGGTCACCCATGGTAAAAAAAAATTACCTCCATAATGTAAGTTTTCTAATTCAGTGGGGTCCTAGGACCCCACTGGATATATGGTAGATCCGTCACTGCCTAGTGGAAAGCCTCCCGTGGGAGATCCTCCAGGCCAAAAATTTGACCTTGAGAGGGCTGGTCGGCCTCCACACCTAATGAAGGAATCCATTCCCCTTGGCGCGGACCCGACCACTGTGAAACCATGACATCCTCTTCCCATTAATAAAAATTGCGAAGGAAGTTGAGGTGATACAAGCTCTCACCCAAGAAATCCATGAGGCCCTTGAACCCCATTCTTTGCATGACATAAAAGAGACACTGCCAACTAACCCTATCATAAATCCTCTCAAAATCTAGCTTCAAAATCATACATTTCCCCCTCTGCTGCTTGAAAGATAGATACACTTGTGCGCCACCAAAAGATTATCCAAGATACGTCTCCCTCTAATAAAAGCACATTGTGAATGACTGACCAATATATCCATCATTGAACCCGATCTCCCTACTAGGACCTTGGTAATGATTTTGTAGGTACCATTGAGCAAACTGATAGGTCTAAAATCCCAAAAGCCCTGGGTACCTAACTTCATGGGGATGAGAATCAATAAAGTCTTGTTGATGCCCCCCCTCCCCAAATGCACTCTACCTTATGGAATTCTCATAAGGCCTCAACGAGATCATCTTTATGATATCCCAACACCTCTTATAGAAGAGTAAAGAAAAGTCATGGGGGCTAGGGGCCATGTCTTCTACCAACGAGAAAATTTATGGTGATTCTCCTCTGAGAAAGGAAGAGAAATGGCCACCCTCTCATCTAAGGAAAGGCTGGGGAGGAGATCCTCAGCAATCCTTAACATACAAAAGGAATGCTCCAAGAACATAGAATGGTAGAAGATTCTCGTCTGCTCTCTAACCTCCACCTATGATGAGAAGCACCTATCCCCCATCATGATACACGAAATGGAGTTGACCCTTCTACATCCCGATGCTACCCACTGGAAGTATGCAATGTTCTTGTCTCCCTTTTTAATCTATCTATCTTTGGATCTCTGTCTCTAGTAGATCTCCCCTCTAGCCAGTAAATCATCAAATTGGTGTCTCAATGAGTCCCTAGTTGTCCTATCTTCCTCCTCCATAAGGTCTCCCTCCAAGCTATCCAACGCTACAAGATGTTGAATGATCCTTTCCTTAGCCACCCTCCTAGGTAGCATTTTACTTGCCCCCCAAGAATGGAGAATGTGTGCAACGTGCTTGAGCTTATTTATCAGTCTACCCATAGTCAAGGAATTGGCAACTGAGCTCCTCCAAGTCCCCTCCACTGTCTCTAAAAAGTGAGACTCCCTGAGCCAGACCTGCTCAAATCTAAAGCCAATAGAGCTACTGTAGCGACCCTGAATATTTATACCCAATAAGACTCCATATCCAGATCGCAAGGGATAACTCACACACGTGTCTAGTAAGAATATAAAAGACTACCACATGAGCACAAGAGATAAGAAAGTACATGTTCTCATACTCATTTACAACAATTTACACTGTCACAATATATTATTACATGTCTAAGAGAAAAGTACAACTACTTGAGGTATACCTCGATGGAGCAAAAACTCACACAACAACAACTATAACTCAACTACTGGTGGGTACAATTCCGTCACGCCGCCTCTACAAGCCAAATACGCTGCTAACACCTGAAAAGAGCTGTAAGGGAGTGAGCCTAAAAAAGTCACAGGTTCAGTAGGGACCTCCCAAAAAGAGAAAATACAACTAGAAACTGTATAGAGAAACAAACACCTCCACCACACAAGGTCTCACCGGTAACACCGATAGTAGAACTACGACATGCTTGCAATAAACATAATTAAACTGCATTTAAACATAAACACACTAGCTAACACAACCCACATAAATTAAAGGGAAACAACAGAACTAGCACCGAAACACCAGTCCATCCAACAACTGAAATTAAGCCACGAGCCACATAGGCAAACCACTAACAAAAGGTAATGAGACTAACAGCAAAAAGCCAGTCCACCACGCACTAGAGTAATAAAACACACCGAAGGACTATCTACATAAGGGTAAAACACGACAAGTGGAAGGTCACTCAACACGACCTCCACATAGCACAGCTCCACAACAACACCTGAAACTGATACACAACGTGCCACAACAACCAACTGCCCACAAAGGGTACAGGTACTTGAAACCAAAAGGTACCACAGCAAAACCACAATCGCACAACTGTGCCACTAGCACATTTACATGACGAACGAATAGAAACTATAGCTGGTGAGTCACAACTCACAACCACAACTACTGGAAAACCCGAGTCGGAAGGAACGACGCCACCACTCGGGTAAAGACTACTGGTTCATGACGCCAGTTCCAACCCGAATTAACAAACACGAGAACCACCTCTTAGTCTCGCAGTCAAGGACATAAGATCCAATTGCAGCTCCACAACCACACTGTAAGTCAAAGAAAACTGTGGAGATCAACTAACACCACTCTGCAGACCACCACCACGCTGCAAACCCACGCCTGACACCTTTAGAGATTCCGGCCCGAGCTCCCTAAAGTGAGGCACTGAAAAACAAGACTAGTTGGAGATCAGTATGTCTACTGAGATTCGTCCCCCAACCACGAGTACGCTATAGGTGATTGTAAGGAACAAACTACACACACCACCAGTCGCTGCTCCACTGTCGACTTTTCCTTATCCGAACAAGCTACTCAACAAACCAACGAGTGAGGATATTTAGGAAGACAACACAGACCTCTACAGTACACATGGTACCGTAATAAACCCCGAACACACATGTGTCTGACTTACAAAGAACCTGAGATACCTGATTGGAGAGACATTCCAGAATAGGTGTCGAACCACCAAACTCAATATTCCACACAAACCACACTACACACAAACCCATGTACCTTTTAAGCCTTTCATTCATAAATCACGATGTACGACGATTGCTTAATACAAGTTATCATGTATAACCCCAAACACAATTATACATAAATAAAACGGTTAAATCCATAAACCTCATACTCTGTACACACCTACCATTGCTAATATGATTAACAAAACTCAATAACTAATCATAATCCAAACTATTAGCTCTAACTCATACTTGTTAACATTAAATCAACTTAAACATCTCAAAGCAACACTAAATAACCCAGACTAGGTCCATACAGGACCTTCACTGCCCAAACAACAATACTCACTTCGGAAGGCAAAATGCGACGAGGGCAACTGTCGCCTTTAAGAACGTGGCGATCCGACCAATTGCGACTGCAAGAAGAACGCGACAATATTTAACTATTGTCACCCTTAACTATTTTATGAGAAATGATATAAGACTATAAGAGTCATGTTTGAGATGTAAAATTATTTGTTCCTTTAGTTGACTATTTATTTGTCATCGTTCACTTGCTAATTGTCACGTAACAATATTTAATACTCATATGTGAGATGTATAACTAGTTGTCCCTTTTAATTGGTTATTATTTGTCAGCCTTAATTTATTATTTATCACCTTAACAAATTAAGGGTGATAAATAATTTTATAAAAATAATGTAACAATATTTAATGTTCTTATTGTAATCATGTAAAAATATTTTAAAAATATTAAATACTCTTATTAGGTGGAATCCATATGGGCAACTACTATCGTGTGACTATAAATAATCATGCGTACAATAGATCAATGCACCAACCTGTCCCACTGATTCTCGTACTACATCAACGCACCTCAAGGATAAAATTTGCAGACAATTGGATAACAATTGATGCATACCTCATTAGTGGACATCAAGGTACACACTTTGCACACCAACGGTAAACAAACTAGTGTAAGAATATTTACAAGTAAACCCTGATGTTCCCCTTCACATCAGGAGGACTGCAAATTGCAACACAAACGACATTATCCGTGTGAAATATGGTGGTGTAAAATACCGGAGACCGTCTGAAATCAAAGGACTAATAAGGAAAGCAAAATGGAGAGATGCAAAGAAAAACTTATCGTGTATTAATACATCATATGATCATATGAGACTAGGAAATACAAAAGTTTCAAGTGGTATGCATCTCAGAAAATGAGAGGGTCTATAAGTCTATCGATGCCTCCTTTGGCTTGTTTAATGGATGCCACGCATCGGGACGACAACCCTGTCATACCTCAGAGTGTAAAATAACAGAGTTTAAACAGCTTTTTCCTCATCTCCTTGCTGTATAGCTAACCACTAGCCACAGGAACCATCTCATATCCGCCCGGATTTCTGAATCTTGGTGGAAGTATGCAGCTCCCACCAAACCGCTGCTGCAAATAAATGATAACAGCAAAGACTAATCCTTCACAAGGGATGATAATGTCCCAAGCAGATGAATAGAAATCCCCCCGAGGACTGGCATAAATGTATGTGTTTTTTATGTGGGGAATATAATGGTGGGCTCTGTAAGCATCATAAATGTGAGGGAGTGCTCTAACAATCGTTGCTCCACCATAGAATGCAGGAAGCAAAACCTTCTCCTTGGAGTTGCAAAATATATTGAGGAGAATTTGAGGAAGTAGAAAACCGTCAAGTACTAAGCCCGCATAGGATATTAGTTCTTCCCAGAAAGAACTCTGCGGTCCGGCAATTTCAGCACTGGAACCTGGCCCTGGCATTTGAGCTTCAAGAAATCTCAAATGGGCGAACCAAGCAATCAGCAATCCAATAAAATATAAGGGCAGGCAGAATTGGAGAGCTTTTCTCTCTGCAACCCATAAACCCTTTTGGGCACCTTCCACTGACCTTGCAGACCAAGCCAATTGAAGAAACCTGAACTGTAGTAAGAATGCAACCATTGTTATGAGTCTCACTATCACCTCATTGACTTCAAGCCACCCGCCACTCCATAGCAAAACATTCTGTTTACTATGGTTCGTGAAAAATAAGGCCTCAAAGTTCAAAACTAGTGGTATCATGTGTCCCAAGGTCAGTATAACAAGCATTATAATTGATGTGGAGGGAAGGACATCAGGATTTTTCTTCACATAGAATAGCTGCAAGCCAATGAAGACACAAGAAAGAGTCAAGGATATCAGAACCATAGTTATTTCTATATCCATCCTCCATATTGACTCCACCGCCTGTGTTGTATACATGACATTAGAGGAAATGGCAAAAGGCTTGAAGTAAAGAGGATCTGACTCCTCTCTCATGCTCCTTATTGTGCCATTCAGATAGTCCCCAGCCCCAGGATCCAAAGGATAAAGCTGGACATTTATGAGAATTTCACAATCAAATGACTTTTTCTTCTTTGCCTGCTTTTCAACTTCAATATCCCGACAACCTATCAAGCACAATGTACCCATGTCCTGATTGTAAACCCCTTCTGCTGAGATGCCCTTGAATCCACTCAGATCCGAAGATCCATTGTAAAAACCACTGCTGATCCTGTAGCTTATGTTCCAAAATTTGTGGTTTGTATCAACAGCTGTGTCAGATTGAAGCCCATCAATACCCTCGGTAAGGATATTACTGAATAATGTATCTCCTACAGACACAGGATCTGCATACGCCCAAATCATTTCCCCTGCGGAGTTTCCCAGATACATGACAAATCTTAGGTCTGACGCTGACTTCCCATCAGGATATTTCTTCCCATGTGAGTTCGGAACATCATTTCTTTCACAGGATTTTTTTGCAAGGTCAACCTTCGTATACACGTACCTCAGACCAGAAACGGGATGCAGGTTGCTATCTAAGCCCTGGATTTCTATCGGTTCAAAATAGCCAGGATCTACAGAACTCCGGTTGCTCCAGATGCGCCCAGCAACAGGGCTCCGGTTTTCTATTGTTAGTGCTTCTGGGAACCATAATCTGAACCCAATAGTGCAATCCCCAACAGAAGCCCTTTCCAGCGAGTCCTTAAGATTCAGCACCCGGCAAGCCACAGCAGAAAGATGATTTTTCTCAAGATCCCACAACCCCTCGCCTACCAGTATCTTTTCAGGCCGCATCGAACCGCGGTACGCAAAGCCATTAACATCTGAGAACATCATATACATATGAAACTTCCCATCATCCGAACACTGGACGGCTCCAAGAGACAGTAACCCCGGCTGGGACTCACTAGTTCCACCGAAAATACTAGAATTCCTGACATCCCCATAAACCAGTCTAAGCCGATTAACTAAACTGCTAAGAATGGAGCACAGCTTGCCATCCGCTCCCAACTCCAGCGACCTCTTGCTAACAACAGTATCCGCACTCATCTTTTTGACTTGGGGGATCAAGGTATAATCATACATGTTCCGGGAATAAGCTAACAATGATATGGGTTCGAAGTAAACAGGGCTCCGAGGAGAATCCAGGCTCTCCAAGGTGCCAGTGACCAGACTGCTTGTGATGTTAGAACTCTTCGGGTAACTAAGCTTAAGAACGGCAGAGAGATCGAGCCTCTTACCCTCCCTGGATCGCGTGACGCCCGACCCCACCATGCACAGCCTCCCGGCCGACTCCGACCAGAACCCCGTCATGTCGAAGCCCACCCGCCCCTGCCCTTGGAGCACTGCGGGGCCCCGGGGGCGCACCACGCGGAACAGCCCCCGCCGCCCCCTGGTGAAGTTGCGGCGCACCACGAAGATGCTCCCCCCGCGCAAGCGCAGGGACCCCTGGACGGCCACCACCCCGGGCGTCCGGGTCCTCTGGAGCTTTCGGGGGCGGAAGAACACCGATCTGGAGATGGAGAGGGAGGTGTTGTCGTCCCGGCCGAGAAGGCGATCGCCGCCTGTGAAGTACCCATTCTGGAGCTGGAGTATGGTGTCGGAGTCCATGGCAGTGCCATTGGCGGCGGATTCAGGAACGATGGAGCCGCAATGGTCAGCGTAGGAGGGCTGGGAGGCGGCTACGGCGGGGGAGATCGCGGCGGCGAAGAGGAGGTGGAGGAAGAGGACGAGGAGGAGGCAGCGGCTGCCCGGTGAGGGCATGGCGGAAACCCTAGAATTGGGGATGCGGAGTAGAAGGGGAGGCGTCGGCGAGGTCGCCATTTTTGGAGACAGCGTTGGTTTCTCTTCTCCACTGCGCACCAGAAGACGGGGGAACGAAGACCTTGGAGGTAGACCGCGGAGGGAGACGAGGGTAAACTTGTGGGACAAGAAGATGACATTATTTACGCGAATGCCACTACCGTTGAACCAGGTTCCGGTGTAGAGGGGAAGATGGAGGAAGACCGGTACACCGTGATTTGCACGGCGCAGCGAGATGGAGAGGAGAGAGAGTGACATAAAGATTGTCCTTTTGTGGCACACGTGACGACAAAATTGGGTTCTTCCTATAGCTTGGAAACACCCAATTTCACATCTACTTTTTTATTTACGTTTTAATAACTTTTTAATATATGTTGTGTAATATTTTTACAATAAAAACTCTTCAACTTTGTAGCCTAAGCTCTTAAAATTTTAATTGATTATCTTTCACCTCTAATCTATATGTAAATATTGTTTATCTTTGTCTTAATTATTGGTTAGTGGCCACTCTCTCATTTCATCATGTATGATGACATTTTACTCTAATAATCTTCATATTACATATGTTGATCATCTATTACTCAACCATAATATATAACTACATAATTTTATCATATTAATTTGATTTTATCATACTTCATTTAATAAAAGTCATTATAATATACATAATGAAGAAGATATGGTAGAAAAGATGATTAAATTTAAATTTAAAATTATACATAAATTACTATGAGATGTTTCTGCTATTTAAATTTTAAATTAGATTGAGAAAAAAAGAGGTCATCAACCAAGAAAAGGAAAGAATTTACACAGAAATTATTGTTACATGAAGCATAGTAAATGCACCATCGGTTGTTAAAAATATTAACAAATATGTTGCTCTTAAATAAATATTAAGGGAGAATTATCAATCAATTTTTATTTTTTGAGGATTATTTTTAAGTGTCAGACTCTTTTTAAAAATTATGTAATTACATATTTTTCTCTTTTTAAAAAAATGTAATTCAGAGACCTAAAAATAAATCCCTCAAAATCAGAGACTAATTGATAATTCTCCCTAAATTTATTACATATCTGCCATTAGGACTAACTGATTTTCCAAGAAAGAGAATAATTTTTCCAAAGTTCTGTGATTGTCGTTTTGGTTTAACCTAAGAATATAAAAAAAAAACAATTCTTTCATAAAGTTCGTCAAATCCATACTTAAATAGATGATAAATGTGCTTAAATAGCTGAGGAATAACACCAAGTCACAATAATGACACATCTGCAAAGTTTTCTACTTTTGAGTGACATATTTGATAATATTTTAATAAGAATAAAATACTTGTCATTTTTCTTGTAACAATAGTTCCTATGAAAAATAATAATAATAATAATAAAATAGGCAAGACATCGGTTGTCCTTGCCAGAATTTTGTTGCTGGTTTCAAGTTATAGTTACTAATTGCTTTAAGTATGCTATTTGGTCTAATCTCATATGTGTATATTATACACACATATCCATATAATCCATTTGTATGAGTATGGCAAGATATATAAATAAAGAATAGAAAAAGTGGATAAAGCTCCATAGATCTTGTATCATGTATAAAGCTTCATATGTCTATATCATGTACTGTGATCTTGAGAGTATGTTATTCTTATTTAATTATATTATTGACTTGTATCAAGTTAGACTGCTTCAACTTGGAAAATGGAAAAGAAAACAAAGAATAATACTCGAAGAAGACCAGAAAATTAAGATAAAGAAAATGTTGATGACGAGCCGACAAGCCATTCAGAAGGGAGGGGTTGATGGGTCGAAGGTGACACCCTGTTGGTAAAACCTCATCCAGGACTTTTCTTCTATAGTTATCTGTTCTTTTCTTCACCCATCACGATCTTTGTCGCATCCACAACACCTTAATTAATAACGATGATGATAAAAATATATGTTGTATATGATATTATATAAGATAAATTAATTAAATTTTTTATTATAATAGAAAGATTCTTATTATAACAAGATTTAATATTGTAATAAATTATAATTTTATCAAAATTTTAAAAATAAATCAAATATTTGATAAATTTTTTTAATTAATTTACCATATCATTTCTACTTTCTAATGGTAAATATGAAATTTATTAGTAGAGAAACTAAAACATGTGTCGATTTGCTTGGCCTCTCACTTGATTAATCGGACATCAAATTTTAGATTTTATTGACGTGTGAGACTCTGGTCGCCGACCAATCAAGTGTGACGATAGAGCAAGGCAGCACACATTTTTTACCCAGTGACCGGATAAAAATTATTTCTCTTATTAATATAAATAGTGTAAAAAAGGACAATTGACCTCGCAAAGACTCAAATTCGAGTCGTTGGATGTTTCATTTTGAGTTCTAACCAATTATAACAAATTCTCCATCAGACCAATAACAAAGATCGCGTCTTCTTAATTCAAAAAAAAAAAAAAAGTATACCAATGACTTGATCGTGCAATGAGGAGAAGAAAAGGCTTGAAGAAGGAACAAAACTTATTCAGAAACCAAAAAAAAAAAGAGGAAGAAAAGAGAACATGAGGTCCCCCCATTGATGGCCACCTGCAGAGGTCTTGGTCTTGGAAGGAGACTTTGTTGTCTCTCTTGGAAGACTTTTCCTCTGTGGAAGAAAGAAGCCAACCTCCGTTTTCAGAGCCAGATTCTGAGAGAACCATTTTGGGATTTTAGTTATTGTAAAGTCATCTCCATGATGGATAACCACATAAAGGCCTTAAAACTGGTGGGACCAAACAGGAGCTAGCTACATGGATATGCATAGGGCTTCAGCCAAATTTGAGGATGGATGTAACAAAAGTAGAATATGTTGAAACATGTTGCCGGAATCAAGGCGATTCGTTACTTCCAATCAGTGACGGATCTAAAATTTTATTTCAACAGAATTCTAATGGTGTATCTATATAAATTCAGTAGAGTCACTCGTGCCGAAAAATTATCCCCTCAATATAAATTTTGTTATTAAGTGAGATCACAAAACCCCACTTAACATATGTTAGATCCATCCCTACTTTCTATTCTCGGTTCAATAGATTAGATTTCTGCGTACATATATTGTATAGGAAAGGCGAATGATATCCAAAAAGATGTGTCACTTGAGATCCAATATTTTGGACGAACTGAATCCCACCCTTCTTAAGATTAACCAAAAAGAATGTATGCGGAGATACCAGCTCTAGCAGAAGATCAAAAATAATGAAGATAGATCAGCAACAATGACACAATCAACAGTTATTATGAAGAACAAAAATCTCAGTACCAGGTTTTCCCCATTTTCTATCTACGATACCAAAATAATCAAGAATTAGCAAAAACTTAATAACAGTTTAAATGCACGAAAAAGGAGCAAACTGTTCTATTTTTCCCATTCTGCATGCGTCGTGCCCTGGATGCAGTATCCTACGTGATACAAAAAAAAAAAAAAAAAATCATCCTACAAGTATCCATGGCCTTTTCTTGAGACGGCCGGTGTTTGCTTCCCATAAGCCCTCTCCATTTCTATAAGAGCATGACGATGCATACAGTTTCTGAAACTAAAGCTGTACAAACAGCTCCCAGCATGGACGGATCCAGAGAGCATCCTGATTTTTTTTTTTTTTTTTTGTTCAAGTAACCATGTAAACTTTGTGTTTTGGGGGGGTTTTATAAGGGGTGAATTTTTTTTTTTGGTTCTAATGACTATGTAAACTTTGTGTTTTGAAAAGGTTTTATAGGGGGTGACCTCACTGTAAGAAAAAAATTGATTGTAATAAATTGTCTTATTATTATTAAAATATTTTTTATTTTAAATATTGATTTATATTATTTATAATATATATAATTATATAAATATTAAATATATAATTCGAGTGACTCCACTGGATAAAATTTCTACGTCCGTCCCTGACTCCCAAAGTGAATGTTGAACAACAAGCAATTAGCTAGCTCCTTCCAATGGAAGTTTGAGTTGGATGGATGTTTTATCTGGTACAGCCAAGCAAGAATCATACAAATCTCTTGATGACTGCAACACGCAAGAACAAATCTTTCTTCATTTTCTCAAGCAGCAACTGCCGCCTTTCGTGGGTTTGTCTATTCCTTGGATTGGATATCAGTGATTCTCAGTTTTGTCAATTCCTGTAGGGAAATGCTATTCACCCGGGTGAAGCCCATTGGGCAGCGGTTTGTTGCCTAGGCTCCGCGTCCAGACAGCCGTCTAATGACACGGCGCCACTCGGGTGCCCAGATAAATCAAACATCCGGACGCACGGGTGCTTAGCATTACTCATTCTATCACAGCAACGTCAAAACAGCTGTGCACCACCAGACAAAATGTGTGCCCCTTGGTTCTGCGATAATTTTTTCTTCTCGTTTTCTTGAATATTATTACTTTGGCATCTAATGCCTGCAGATATTGCAACAACTCCAAGCCATGATAATTAAGTAAAGGGGAGAATTTTTCATGACGTAAATGGATCATATAAGTAACATAACTATAGACATCTTGTTTAACAGCTTTTCTGCCCTAAGTGGCAGGTGAATGCAGTCAAAGGCGAGAGGGAAAATGTCAAGTAAAAACATGTAGACCATGTCAAATATGAAAAATGATATGGCACCACACTTCTCTTTTCGAACATAAGTTCGGTGCTCCTAAAGAATGGAAGTATCAAACTTAATGGTAAATGAACTGATAAACAATGTGGTTACATGATATTCCTCTGTAGATATAGTAAAATTCGTTAAGGAAAAGCAGTAGACAATATTCACACCATAACAAATGGTATCTGCTAAAGCAACCAGCTGCACCAAGTAGCTTCCAAGTTTTCAAAAGTTGCGGTTCAACAACCCATACTATCTGTGTTTGGCATATCCAATGGTATCAGTTGACTCTTATCTCCTCCTCTTCAGTTTTCAGCCTTACAAGAGATATGCTTATCCCTTTTTGTGCAATACTCCAATATGACATGAAGAGGCATCTACCATGGATGTAAACAGCTCCTAGGCACAGGTGATCCAGTGGCAAAACCAAAGATTCATCAAGTATAAAGAAAACAACACCCAAAAGCCCACTACATCCATTAGGGCCAAAACCCTGTAACAACAGAACCATGAGACAAAAGTATTAACCTCCCCAAATGCAAGGTAGCATACATTTTCCATGATGGCATGAAAAAGACATGTAGGACTTTCAGTGAACTGCCAAGCTCTCATTAATTTTCTTTATCATCAATGAAGGCTGTAAGGTTTGGAGAACATTTCCATAATGTATTCAGCTATATGAATACATGTATCTACGTATGAGGCATTTGGTAACTAATGTTATATATTTGTGTCATGTAGGTTGGCTCTATGTCTTAGAAATGGCGTTAAAAATATTCTCATATGAATTTGATAGTCATCGGATGTAATATATGGATGTCTAAATATCATTTTTTTTTACCCCATAGTCGGTAAAGGTCTTTTAACCAACGTATCGTATCAAAAATATTCGAGTTCAACTTGATGTAAATAAAATACCGACTCTAATTGGTGGGAAAAGATCTAATACATGATCACCTTAATCGTCTGATAATTAAACACGCGCGGATATGTACATATACACTTCCATAAATACCCAAGTGCTTGGGCGCATAAACTCCTGGCATCTTATAAATCTCAACTTTGTCTGTTTGTTAAAAACCTTTTAATGGTCATTTTGGGTACTGTGTTTAAATCACCTCGTTCGCTGTGAGGGAAAAAAAAATTGAGGTGGTATTGTATTCGTAGAACCCAAGATGTGGAGATACTCTACGGAGTGATTGGTGTCAGCTTTGTGTCATGTCCCATCCATCTCCAAATATAAATCACCTCAGAGGGAAGTACGCCTAGATCAAATCGAGAAAAATAAAGGGTGGAACAGTATCATACCAAGTTGAATTACAGTGGTCACCATCATCTCTAGAACATTTGAATTTTGATATCAGTAAATGTCTGTTGTCCAATGTGTTCCATTTCAACCATTATTTTCCAGAGAGTAGTCGATGCCAAGTCTTCATGAAAGGTGAAAGTTATAGAGCGAGTGTCTAGATCTTTGTAGTATTCTTGTAAGGATGCATACCAAGTATCCACTATATGGAAAATGTTATCAACGAAAAGATGGCAATCATGACTCAACTGATTCAGAAACATAACTAAACTGGCCACAGCGCAGGCATGCATCAGACCCATTAACCCTCTCTATGTCATATGCAGTGGGATGTCTGAACTTTGGGGATGAATGTTTAATTATGCACTTCACCATCCTCCAAACTAGAAACTCTCCAGTATCATAGATGGGCGAACAGTGCTTGATCAACAAATCTCTGTAGCTCCTAAGACTAAGTTTGGAGAAAATGAAAGAGTTACCGGATAGACCTGGTCTGTCACGCCCCAATGGCGCAGCAGTCAAGTACAAGTAAGATAAGGATTTTCCACTAATTGCTCTTATAATACCACTAACCGTAGGGATTTACTCATAATTACCAAGTCCTTAACAGCAACATAATTACATTAAATCCTTATTAGTTAGACCACACTAAACTTGCTACAAGGCACTGTCTCCAGAAAGGAAGACCAGAAACAGTCAAATAAAACATTGATGCATAAACATGTCAACAGATGGTAGATAGTCACACTCTGCTCTCATACCGCCCATGCAAATCTATTCTTGGTTGCTATCAAAATGAGTTTAACCTGAAACAGTAGAGGAACTTAATGAGCACAAAACCCAGTAGGATTTATCTTCTAACAAAAGCCAATAATCTAGACATGATGAGATTAAGAACAAGGAAAGGAAGAAGACAGTAAACATGAGATTTCAGATTCCAAGTATACAAGATAGCATGACCCAATGCTCAAGGCATAATCAAGTAGAAGGATCAATCAAACAAGTAGCATGTAGAATTCTGAAATTCAGGAACTAGTCAAGAAGCACAAGGAATAACAAGAGATTTTAGTATATTGCTGGACATTCACTCAAGCAAGCATGTACAAAAACGTTCATTCACAATTCTTTCAGTTTGAACTGTCTTTCAAGCCATTCAATCAAGTCAGTAGTGGTATCTTGCCAAAGGATATCTGATCTTTGCTTTTCTGTGGCCCAGTGAAAGCATTCGGGTGCTCCTCCCGGGACCTGACCTACAGCCCTATGGCACAGGCAAACAGTCTAGTAGGGGGTCCATGACCCAAACAGACACTATCAAGGCAGTTCATGTTCTTCATGACTTCATGTAATAATGGCCAAATATCAATTTCCAGTGGAGTACCGATATCAAAATTCAAACAAGAGGTTTCAGTGAACTGGTCTGTCGACAAGGACACAAGCATGTGTCGACCTCAAGAGAAGATCGTGGACAGTTTAGTGAAATTTTGTCAAATATATTCAAACTGATCAGGAGGTTTAGTACTATAAAGATTAAACGAGTGGTTCAATCCAATAATGACCAAGAGACTTTTGATAAACAGTTGTCCAGAAGATTCGAAGGATTTTCTGAAGTAAAGGCTTCTGACAGTAAAAATAAAAAAAGTTATTACTTAACAAGAAAACTGATAATTAGTTGTGTACGGGTCAGATCTGCAATCATTTACAAACGAAAGAATCTGAGATGAATGATAACAAGAAAGTTCTGGTTACAAGGAGCATCAAGGGTTTCAAAGAAAAACTCAGGAGATCAATTCAAATGTCATCAAGAAGATCAAGGAACTCATGACAAGAGATGAACACTTTACTATAAAAGGCTAGATCATGAAAGACTTTGCTGGAAAGGGTTTTTTTTTTATGAAGCCAAGTGATTACTAAAGAAGGGATTCAGGTGGGAACTTCCAATAGAAAACCTACTTAGCTAGTAAATAGATTCAACTCTCAATCGAATCCAAGTTCAGAATCAGGATTCAAGAATAATTTCTGGCCGAGAAGGATTAAAAGCTAACAATCAAATCCAAAACTGATAGGCTAAAGCTAAGACTCTAAAATGCAATTCCGAAAAAGCTTTCTAAGATTTCTTACATATTTACAACTACTAGAAAGAATTCCAACATGAGGAACAATATGAGGATGAATACAAGAAAAATCTATCAACTTAACAAGAGTAAACGATAGAATAACTCATCAATAAATCTATCAGAAATCCTATGAATAAAACTCAAGAGAACTGGATTGACTTATTTAGAAGTACCTACCTTAAACTAGTTACTAAAACCCTATTACGACCACAAGAGATCCTCTTACCCTCCTGCTCCTTAGTTGCAGCGATGAACTCCAAGCACCCTAGCCAACAGAAGGAAGCTTACCCTTATTCAACTACTTATTGACTTAAGGAAAAAAGTCAAGCAGACTGCAAGCAAAGGCGGTTAGAAGTCTATTGTTTATGATTATTTTCTATCCTTCAATAACAGCTCATCACTGTACTCATGCCTTTTAGAATATCAAGGTGACCTTTCATTACACTTAAAGGTTATTTACGGTTCAAATTTAACCGCAGGGCCAGTGGCAGATGATATTTTCAGAGCCTAAGTCGGTTCTATCTAAGAACTTCCAGAAAACTAGAGATTTTTAGGTACATTACTCTCCAATCGGTATAACTAGGCCTTAAATAACTCCAATCGGAAGTCTACAGGGCCAATTGGAAGGAAAACATCATCAATTGATAGGTTTATATCACCAATCGGAATGTTCATCGCCAATCGGAATAAAAATAACCCCAATCGAAAGGATTATAACACCAATCGATAGCTTATAACATCAATCGATAACCTTTAGTCACCAATCGATACCCTTTTATAATTTGTTCAGCAATCGGAACCACTACAACACCAATCGGAAGACATATCACCAATCGATGGGTCCCTTCACCAATTGAAAGGGCTTAACGCTAATCGATCGGAGCACTTATTCACCAATCGGAAGGTCTGCCTTCTCCAATCGATATGAAACTTCTTCAGCAATCGATAGGGACTCCTTCATCAATTGATATGGATTTTTGTTCTTCAGTCGATATGCTATGGTACAGGAGTCGATTGGCTACTAGTCAAAGTGGGTTTGTTCTATAATCGACGTGGACTTGGAAAAATTATATGATTAAATCTTATCAAGAGTCTTAATATAATTTTCTTGATCTCAATATTTCATAATTGCACTTATACCCTTTTTAACTATTATTTATTTATTTATTTAGTTTATTCATTTCCGGGGTATTACATGGTTGTTTCCAGTTTGCCTATGCGTTAGTTGCTTCTGGTGGTTTTGGACAGGAATAATGAAAAATGGGTTGCATATTGGGGCTTAAGGAGGAGCACAGGGGCATTGGATAGGCCCAGTAAGGAGATGATGAAAAAGAATAAGGTGGAAGAAGAAGAAAAAGGATGAATGGTTATTGCTTCTAGAATTAATAGGCTTTGGCATGCAAGTACAGATAGATACAGCCACTTGGTTGCAGAACACTTACTGACTAGGCTGAACTTGGTCAGTGACATCAGTATTGTCTTTGTATGCAGCATACTTGTCATCATGAACTTTTAGTCCACTTCAAACTGTGTGAAAGAGCTTAAAATGATATGATTCCTTAAAAGGTTTCTTGGTCATTGTTGGCATGCAGAAAAATTATGGTATTAATGGCAAAAATATCGCAAAGGAAAAGACATATTCAATTTTCCTTTATAGGAGTTGCGGGCGTGCTAGTCTGTTTAACAGACAAATTAAGGATCCGCGTGAGGCGGAGAAATGAGGTATCCGTCTATCGGATGATTGCACCAATATCTGAGGTATCCATTCCGCTTACGGATTATCAGACGGAGTGGGCTCGTGTACTAGATCTTTCCCCCACTGACCGGAGTCAGTGTTAATTTACATCAGCCTAAAGTCCGAACACTTTTGATTAACTGTTAGATAGAGACTTTAAAATCCTTTTTATGAGTTCTGATGAATAGTGCAGACTCATTGTAGATTGTTCCTCGTCATCAAAAGGAATTGAGAGAAGTAGGATTTCTCAATAGATTGTGATGGTCATAGAGGAATAATCTTATAATCTGGAGAATAAAGGCATGAACAAGGACTACGTGCCTTCATAACAAAGGATCTTGGACCTCGAGACCATTTTAGGGATTTTTTAGTTCCAGGGATGTTTTGGTAATTTTGGCCAAGTCAGTGGTTTGATACAAACGTGAGACTGGCAAAAGGGGGTTTGCTGCGATTCCCGACTTCCGGAGACTTTGAGGTCATTTTTGGAAGGTTTGGAGGTCATTAAACCATGTTCGAACCGTAGGGGTATGACAGTCATTTGACCAAACCCATGGGCTTAGTATGGGATTTGGGTTGGGGTAGGAAGTTTTGAAGTGTCCAACAACCTTAGAGAGCACTGAGGTGACATTTGAAAGGTTTGACAGTTGAATGGACATATTACGGACACATTTATAGCAACAGGGGCATGCATGTAATTTGTCACAGAACCTTAAAAATGACAAACGAGGATGACAATATTCCATTGTATTCATCATTTGTACATATACAAATAGTGTTTGACAAATTGTCGTCCATATGGGATGGGTTCCGTATTAATACAGAGTACAAGGGCATAGCCACAATTTGTGGAAATTGCAGGGTATAATTGTAATTTGTAGGATTGGAAATGTCCTGTCTGTGGGGAGGGGCATTTCTGTAACTTCTAAGAGTTACATATAAGCCACCATCCATTAGACACACGGACGGTACATAACGTGGGCTTATGAGGGTATATGTGCAAAGCCTAAGGGTATTTTGGTAAACCGATACCCCTGGTGGGCTTGCACAACCCGCCTTACGTATGAGCACGAGCCACGGGCCACGAGCACGAACCTCGTACACTTGTGGATTTCTGAAAAATCCTTCTTCAGAAATCTTCCTTCCCAAAAAAGTTCATGTCCCCTTTTCTTGAAACCGGGGGGGGGGGGGGGGGGGGGGTGTATTTATAGGAAATGAGGGGGCCAAGGGCCATAGGGGGCTAGCTGTTCTACAGGCCCCAAAAATGGGCTGTCGGATCCACTGGACCCCCAAAAGCGGGGGGTGGTGCCAACGGGTTCAACCCACCCAAATGGGGGCAGTCAAACCCACTGGCACTCCACGAGTTTGACCGGCCCCAAATGGGGCCAGTCAAACCCGTTTGGAGGCTGGTTGGACCCACTGGGGTCCAGCGGGCCCAACCAGGCCCAAAGGGGCCTGCCCCGGGTCCGCACAGCCCATGTGGGGGTCTACCGGGTCCGACAATGGCCCTCCTTGGAGGCGCGGCCTTCCTCTCCCTCTTTAAGACCCTCCGAATGGGGGCAGAACATGGCGCAAAGCTCCAGGAGGTCTTCTGCTTCCAACACGTGTCGGAGGTTGAGGGGCGATTGTACGCGGGGCTCGTTTGTCGCCTTCCGAGCATCATCGGGGAAAATCGTACTTATCCGAGCCACGTGACATACGCTCTTCGGCCTTTTTAAGAGTACATAAACAAACCCTTGCAACGATACGTTTAATTGGGGCGATGAACCCGGGTATGGGTGTACTCCATGGAGCGACGATGCCGACTCCTTGCTCGATCTGTACACCCCCCGAACATGATTTGATCTCGAGACAGTCGAGGAGTATAGAGCATAAGAATACTCAGTGGGGAGGCATTAACTCTGAGGTATTCCGTCCATCCCTGAATATAGATGATCCCAACATAGTCAAGGGAAATTGATTTTCGATAATCCCGGAACAAATAATGGGTCCAACAGTCATTTTTAAGGGAATCTGTATTTTATTTATTGTTTATGGACTCATATTTGAATAACTTTGTAGTAATATCAAGTGAAAAATAAAACATCATAAATGTATCAAGAACATGAATCAATTGACATGATTATTAAATATTTTTTGCCAATTAAAGTCATCCTTACTGTCTAGCTGCTTCTAAATCATAATTTGTTTCTTATGGGCGTAGGCATTAATAAAAGAAATGTTTCTCCTTTAATTTAGCAGAAGGGAAAGGATAGTTATAATGTTATATGTTATTTCTAATGAAAATGTATGCATCTAGAAGCATGCACCTTCAATACAGTTTTTGTTCATGAGTTCCTCTTTTCACAACAGGATTTGATACCTCCTGATGCAAGAATGTTGCGTCTAGTAAGGCTTCTAATTAGGGGTGAACATGGTCCGGTTCGGTTCGGTTCATCACCCCATTTTTTGGGTGAACCGAAACCGAACCGAAATTAGGTTCAAACTGAACCGAACCGGTTCAGTTTGAACCGAAAAAAAAAAAACACATCTAAGGCCAGACGGCGGACCTGAGTATCGAACTCAGGACCGCCCCAGGACATTGGAAGGCGCTAGCCCACTGGGCTATGTGTTCCTTCTGATATATATTAATTATTAAAATATTTAATATAAATTCGGTTCATTCGGTTTTCCAACAGGAAACCGAACTGAACCATGGGACCTCTCAACCCGAACCGAACCAAACCGAATTGGCCGGTTCGGTTCGGTTTTTCGGGTTGGACCATATTATGAACAGCCCAGCCCTACTTCTAATGCATATCAAACAATACACAGCATTTGTGGCAACATTCTTAACTCTCATTCCTGCTTGATGCCGTATCTTGGGATCATCTTTTGCATCCTCTGCATTTACTGTTCCCTTGGGTACAGGTTAGTCCTTTCTCAGTCTGTTTGGTAATGAATTTCTTTTTTGAAAATAACTGACAGAAATTCTGATGATTATAGTTTATCAGAAGCTACAATCTAACCTATGAATACTTTAACTTTGGGTGTCTCAATAATGTTAACAAATGGACAAATGATTTACATTGTCTTTGCAACTATATTATTCCAAAATAACATCATATTGAAGTGTGCTCTTGGATTTTGAAATACTTAATCTTATGAATGATGAAAAAGTGAGAAATATTCTGATTTATTGTTGAAGTAGTGAAATCAAGGTCTAGTGTAATTATTTAGGATAAAGGATCAGGTTATAATTGAAATAAAGTTATCTCATTAGTGTGAGGACAGTTGACAGGTTCTCATTAGTTTGTGTACAGAAAGTCCTGATGGTCACTGTCACAGTGTAGTAGCAATTATTCATCCATAGGTCATAACTTTGCACAATCGAACTTGTTCCCAAGTCATTCTTTTGAAAGCCTAACCAAACAACTTTCTCCCACTGTGGAGTGTGGACATATTATGGAGAGTGGATACTAGCCTGGAATTCACACGAGTTCTCACCGTACAAACTTCATGGGCCAAGGTAGGGCTCTCTGGGTGAGAAGCATTTGGCCTCCCCATGGCTTGGGTGCTGGTGACTGGGAAGGGTAGGCTTACTCTTGGTGTTCACCCCCAAAATCTTTCACCCAGGACAACATGCACATAGTCTGTCAAAAATCTATAATGAAGGGGAAGACCTATTGTTTTTTTTAGAATTGAAGGGGAATACCTATTGTTCTACAATAATACTAAGGTACTAGCGATCCTGAACTGTAGACATGTTATTTAATCACCAACCTACTGCCACAAAGGTAGCAGAACTATTTCTATTCATATTCATAAGATAACATCACATGCCCATTCATGGAATGTGGGATTCTCTGTTGTGGATCAGGATCGGAAGTTGTGGATCTGTCATTGACTCATGGCCTCTAGGACCAAGTCATAAAAATAAAACGAAAGTAATAATGAAAGCTTAACCAATCTCTGTCCGAGTCTGGTCAAATCAGACTGAGATCAGAAGGATCAGTCGTGGATTGGTGAATACTCTTACAACTAAGTCATTCAGCTGATCTTTGCTGGTTAAGATTTAATTAAAAGAGAGACGAATACATAATCTTGTATTTGTTAATTGTTTTTCAAATATACTTATTTTATTTATAGAAAACCTGTTTATTTATTATAATATATTGCTTTTTAAAATGGATTGGCTCTTTTCTGTTGGTTTAACCGATCAGATTCAATGCTGGTGGTCACCCATTCCCATTCAGAATTCCTTGCCTCCATAGTAAGTCCTCATCCAAATTTTATACGAGAATGTGAATATGAGTGTGGTTGGCTTCTACACTCTTCCAGGTGTCTGGCATTTCATACCCCCATTCAATTGGAGAACCAAAATGTAACTGTCAAGGAAGAATTCCATCTCTAATCCATTCATCACGTACATTATCAGTGTGGCAGAATTCCATTTCCATGATTCCATCTCTCTCTTATTCTTGATCTCGGGAGAATTTCTTCTGAAGTTGCCTGGAGAGACAGAGATCGCTGATGGATCTCAGACATCTTGTAGAAGACGGAAAAACATGCTTCATGTTTGAATTTCCTTTCGATCCAATCTTTATCCTATGCTGAATTTCTTTACATAAGCCAATATAGTCAACCCTAAGGAAGAAATTATATTTGAAAATGTTTAAATCACCTGCATGAGGCATTATGTATGACTGCATGGATGAATTAATATTATTACTTCATTTTTTTTCAATAAGCATTGTCCAACCAGAACACATTCCAGTGAACTAGCAAATAAATACATAATTTGTACTTGGAGCATTCTATGAAAAGTTGGACTTATGGTTGGTCATGTTCAACTTTTAGCTCTTTGGTGGCATTGTCAACATGGGAGACCCAAAACTGGATGCAACTGATCTTTCTGATAACGAGTATCCTTCTCAATTAGTCTTTGTCAAGTTAATTTGGTGAGTTTGTGTATATTCTTTAGGAATCCTTCAGATCTTATCTGTACATTTGCTTTATTATGGAAAAGACAGCCTTCAAATTTCAGTTGGTTGTATGGATTTCCTTGACAATTCAGTTATTCACTCTCTAATTTTAATGACTACCCAAATGGCATGGTGACACTTTTCAATCTACTTGTTATGGGAAATTGGCAAGTCTGGATGCAGGTAAGCATATGCTGATTCTGTATTGTATATTTGCCCATGCGCTTCACTTTGGCATTATAGTGTACCTCTGGCAGCACTATAATGCCGTCAGTGAGTATTTGAAGTTATCCATTGCCTTTTCTTCCCTTTTCTGTTCCTATAAATTCTCATTTTGTGCATATGCAAGAAATTCCCACCATTTCTCCCATTTTGTTTAATGAGTGATAATAGCAACAGTACAGAATAAGGATATTTCTTAGACATCCCTATTACTGATCTAAAATTTCTGCTTTCAGTGTTTGAACTGCTTTCACATTTGCAGATTAGTGTCACTTTATTATGAGACAGTATACCAAGTATCATAACTGTTCTGAGGCTTTCCTTTATTGGTTAACTTGTGCATTTTGAGGAGTGTTGGCCTGTGTATTCCTTCTAATAAACCCATTTTTATGTGTGGAATTACTGCAAACTCTAGCATGGACATCTGATGCAATCATGCAAATAGCCTTCATTTTTATAATTTATCTTTGAATTTTTTTGGGGAAAGATGAGCTTGTTATGACAGCTCGAGTAAGTAGCTGTTGACACCTTAAAAAAAAAAGTTACCAAAAGGTCCCAAAACAAAATAATTGAAAATAAAATAAAATAAATACTAAACAAGAATCCCCTGGCAGTTGGGCCGCGGGGAGGTTCCCCTCGGTCACTCGCGGGGAAGGTCCACAGCTGGGCCGCGGGGAGGTTCCCACGGCCAGCGGCGGGGAGGTTCCCCCGATGCTGGGCCGCAGGGAAGTTCCCCAACCCGCAGGAGGGGAAGCTCCCTCGCACCCCTCTCTGCGCACCGGGGAGCGGGGAACATGTCTCCCGGGGAACTTCCCCTTCCGAGGAACCTCCCCACGGAGGCTTCTCAACCCCTATAAAAGGAGGGGTAGGGGTGAAGAGAAGAGGAGGAAGAATGGTCTTCTAGGCACTCACTTTGGTCCCCCTTGGGACCATCCCTTGTGTTTGTGATGTTCCAAAAAGAGAGAGGGAAGGTGTGTTTGATGTAACTTTTTTATAGAGTGGGTTTAAAGACTCCTCCCACAATTATTTATAAATTGTGTATGTTCTTGTGGGGATAAATGCAAGAAGCATGAGTTTGTGTATGTGAGTAAAATTACACAAAAGTCTCTGACGGCATAAAATTTGTGTATGTGCGTAGTAAATTATACACATGCCTTGTTCAAGGAAAATTACACACAAGTCCCTACTTTAGGGAAAATTACAAGAATGTCCCCATTCAAGGGTAAAATTGCAAATCAGTCCTTATTCAGGTGGGAATTGCATGTACTCCCCCAAAGAGATGCGAAATTGTAGGGAAACCCCTGGAAGGATAGAAAAGTACTGAAACGTCCTTGAAGCGACAGAAATTGCAGAAATACCCTCCGAGGGGTAGAAATTGCAAGAAAGCCCCTGAAAGGATAGAAAATTATAGAAAAGTCTCTGAAGAGGCAGCAGTTGTGGAAATTGGAAGCACCTTCTAAAGGGTGAAAACTATAGAAAAGTCCCTTCAAAGAGAGGAAACCACACAAGGCTCATGCATTTTGCCCAACTCGGTGGAGCGAGGCCCATGTCACTTTTCTGAAACGACGTGCGCTCTCTTGGATTTGGTTTAAGACTGAGCGAACCAAGAATCCTCAGGGATGCCAAGAAGCAGAACAAATGTCAATGAATGCCAACAGATGGCGAAGGAGTTCGAGAAATGGCAGAAACCAAGAAATTAAGAAATGACAGAAATACCCAACAAAGTCAAGAAATGGCTAACGTACCTATAGGAGTCAACAAATGACTGGAAAGATCTTGAGAATATTAGAAAACTGCAGAACCACCTAGAAAGGGTGGAAAATTGCAAAAATATCCAAAATGGTAGAAAACTGCAAAAATACCCAAAAAGGGTAGAAAACTGCAGAAAAACCCAGAAAGGGTGGAGAATTGCAAACATGCACAGTAAGACCACTTAAAAGTCCCATCACAGTAAAAAGGATGATGGTGACAATGAAATAAACGCAATAGGTCAATAGTGATCATTTTGGCGATCCAACGGCCCGATTGTGATGAAACCCAGATCCAATGGTCCGATTGTGACAAAGCTCAGATCCAACGGTCCGATTGTGACAAAGCCCACATCCAACGGCCCAATAGTGATGAAGCCCAGATCCAATAGTTTGATTGTGATGAAGCCTAGATCCAACGATCTGATCGTGATGAAGCTCAGATCCAACGGTCTGATTATGATGAAGTTCAAGTACAATTGTCTGATCGTGACCGATTGTAATTCTGAAGATTCGATTATATAATCGGGACCACTTATATAGGTCTTGTAAGACTTGTTCAAATTACATATGTACAAGCAATAAAGTCTTCAATTTCCTTTGCAAGAATGTGTACCCATAGAGGGCGACCATCAAGGTCATCATTGTCACAACGAATAGAGACAAAATGTGTTCTTTGATGGAGAATCAAAGGTGTTCGAGGTCATCTCGATGTGAATTAACATCGACTTTGGTCGGTGGGAAAAGATCCGGTACACGAAATCCAATTTGCCTGATAACAAAATAAATGCGTAGAGTAAATACACCAAAATACAAATTCTCGCATTAAGCAAACTTCAAAACTGTCTGTTAAAAAGATTGACACACCCGCACAAAATGAAGCATCATGCACCCAAATATCTTTTCCCCCTTTCCAAGGAGGGGAGAATTTCTCTGTCCACAGTAGCCAATGTTGCTCTTATCTCTGATGTGGGCCATTGTTGTAGATATCTCTAGTTTGGCTTCTTGGATTTTCTTCAAGATATCTGGTGAATGATAAGCTGGTTTCATCATTCTTGTAAAGGCTTCAGTAAACTAATCTGTTCAGACCCTATAGGTTCACTATGAAGAATCCTTCATTGTTTGGGAAAATAAAGTGACAAAAAACTATCACACAGGGAAGAGGATGAGGAAGAAGAGAAGGTGGATGATTAGAGAAGCCATGGGTGGCTACTGTATTACCCAGAGAAAACCGCAGCCACCCTTGTTTAGGGTTAACAATAAAAAAAAGATTACAGACTAATATACCTTTCATAAGAAAGCAAATAACAAATCCAGCCATGCCTACTACTTAACTGACAGGGACAAAATTGCCCCTCTAACCACCACTATGACTATACTCCCCCTCAAACTGAGCATGGATATCAAGCATGCTTAGTTTGCTTAAACAGAAGCAAAATTGATCCGTAGATAGTCCTTTTGTAAACACATCAGTCACTTGATCTTTGGATTTGACATAGCCTTTCCTTGTTTTACATCATTCGGATCCATTGTTTGAGTTACCTCCTCGTGTGTTTGGGTGCCTATGTTTTGTTCACAATCTTGCTCCTGGTACCACCAAGCTCGATCCCCGTGTTGTTCGTGCCATCTTTTTGGGGTACATTTCTCCCAGAGGGCCTATTAGTGCTTTGTTCCCATCAAATGGCAATGATATGTTGTAAAGGATGTAACATTTTTTGAATCAGTATTATTTCTCTCCTTTCACATAATGGGACCCCTTGCTTTTCTCCTTCTCCTATCCCGCTATTATCTCCAGCATCAGAATCTCCCTCTATGCTGGTTGATACCACTACCCCTCCTTCCTAGCAGGTTTTACAGCAGTATTTAGGGGTGGATGGCAACAACGGGAGCCTCTTGTTACTCACACACCTCCGAATTGTGGGCTGAACTTATAGATTCTCCCCCTTACATCAAGTCTAGGAGGGGCTTGCATGTAGACCACCTCTTATAAATCACCATTCAAAAAGCATTCTTTACATCCAATTGATAAAGAGACCATGAAAAATGGACAACAAGGGCCAAAACTATGCAGACATATTTGAAATTAGCAACAAGAGCAAAAGTTTCAGAAAAATCAATGCCATAGGTCTAGTTGAAACCACATGCAACCAACCGAGCCTTATATCACCGAATGGAATACATTGAACTTTATATGATACCCATTTAGAACCAACTACACTCTGACCTGGAGGCAAATCCACTAAGTCCCAAGTTCCAGTTTTTGTAAGAGCAATAAATAGAAGAAAGACGAGAATAGGGTACATATTGAGAATAAGATGACAAATGGCAGTGATATGTAGTGGTGTCAACCAGCACAAGGAGGGATTCTAATGCTGGAGATAAGAGTGGGATAGGCGGAGGAGAAGAGCAAGGGATCCCATTGTGTGACAAAGGAGAGAAATAAGACTGAGATTAAAAAATATGTTACATCCTTTACAACATATCATTGCCATTTGATGGGAACAAGGCACTAATAGCCCCTTTGAGAGAAATGTACCACAAAAAGATGGCACGAATAGCACGGGGATCGAGTTTGGTAGTACCAAGAGCAAGATTGTGAACAAAACATAAGCACCCAAACACACGAGGAGGTAACTCAAGCAATGGATCCGAATGATGTAAAACAAGGAAAGAAACTCTGTTGTCCAATGTCCGACATGGCATCCTGTTGATTAAATACACTGCATGAAGAACAACTGCGCCCCAGTATTTTTTTGGAAGACCATGCTGGAATAACAACGCAGGAAAGACTTTAAGAAGGTGGCGATTTTTTCTTTCTGCCACACCATTTTACTGTGAAGTGTAAGCACATGATGATTGATGAAGAATGCCAGAGTCCTCCATGAAACAATTTACATTCTTTCAAAAGAACTCACGTACATTATCAGATCTAAACACCTTAACCTGTTGACTATACTGGGTCTCCACCATCTTACAGAACATTTGGACAAGTCGAGGAACCTCCTCACAGGAATGCATAAGATAGATCCACAATATGAATAGTCATCAATAAAGGAAAAGAAATATTTGTGACTATCCATAGATGGGACTGGGGAAGGTCCCAACCTGTTGACTATACTGTGGAGTGTAAGCACATGATGATTGATGAAGAATGCCAGAGTCCTCCGTGAAACAATTTACATTCTTTCAAAAGAACTCACGTACATTATCAGATCTAAACACCTTAACCTGTTGACTATACTGGGTCTCCACCATCTTACAGAACATTTGGACAAGTCGAGGAACCTCCTCACAGGAATGCATAAGATAGATCCAACAAAAATATGAATAGTCGTCAATAAAGGAAAAGAAATATTTGTGACTATCCATAGATGGGACTGGGGAAGGTCCCAACACATCAGAGTGCACAAGTTCAAAAGGAGAGTTACTGCATTTTATTGAATTTGGAAAATTGGTTCTACAATGTTTCGCCAGTTGACAAACTTGACATTGTAATGACTCAAGAGATATAGACTCAAACAACTTAGGAAAAAGGACTCTAAGAGACCGAAAAGGAATATGACCAAGACAAGAATGCCAAAGAAGGACATTCTCTAAAGAACGACATTTGGACTGCTGGAAAGTAGTAACTCCACTAGGCTCAAACAGGTAAAGACCACCTATCTCATGCCCACTCCCAGTCGTTCGTTGTATCCATAAGTCCTGAAAAGTACAATGAACAGGAAAAAGGTTGTAGAACAATTTAGAGATTTTGTAAGACTACTCACTGAAAGCAAGGTTATGGGCAACGTAGAAACTTGAAGAGTGGAGAGTAGGACAAGGTGATTATTGAGACAGATGGTACCTTTTCCAGCAATTGTGGCTCGAGTATCATCAACAATGGCCATTGTCTTGACCAGAAGACGAGGTATAGGAAGAGAAGTGAGTGGAGATCCTCGTCATGTGATCTGTTGCCCTAGAGTCAATGACCCAGGAGGCTAATGGAGAGGAGGTGAAAGCACTTAGTGCTGTCCCAGTAGTACTTGAAGTAGAGACACCAAGATGACCAAACTGAGAGAGAACCCGTTGGAGGCAGACAATGTCAGAATTGGAGATTGTTGGGATTAGCGGCATAGTGGAGACGCTCAATAGTAGTAGATTGTGAATTAGCGGCATTGCCTTTTGCAAAGTGATTTCACTTGGGATTCTTGAATTTCTCTGCCTTCTTCTCAGGGTGTAGCACCCAACAGAACTCAATGTCATGATTATCCCTTTTGTAGTATGTGTAGTTTCAATTGTGCTTAGACTTGGGTTTCAAGGGTGGAGGAGATGAAGAAGACATGTTCGCAAGTGCAGCGAACTTTCCACCACTAGCAGTAGGCAAAAGTGAAGAGGAAGAAGCCATCACATGATGACGTCCTTCTACATTAAGAAATTTAGAGAAATCCATCTCCAAAGATGGAACCTTATCTAAAGAGAGAATCTGGCCATTGCAACACATCATAAATAGAATCCAAACCAGCAAGAAATTGGAAACTTTTCGTCGATTCGACATGTTTTAGATGAATGGCATGATCAGCATTACAGAAACATTTGTATGCATTGTAATAGTTCAGTTCTTGCCATTTGACTTTAAGGTCACTGAAGTAAGCTGTGACGACCACCCTCCTTGTTTCAGCGCCGGTATCTCACTGGTAAATTGCAACATACGGGCAAGGTTACTCTGCTAGCCATATAACTTTTCCAGTAAGGACCACATTTCAGATGTTGTAGCAACATACATAATAAGATGCTGAATGTGTGGGGTGACAGTATTGATAATCCATCCCATGATGAGACTGTTTTCAATGACCCAAGCGGAGCGCTTTGGTTCATCATCAGCAAGAGCCTGAATAGTACCATAAACATACCCTAATTTCTTTTTTCCTCTAGGAAATATACACGCAAAAACAAACCTTGGTAGAGGTTAACTTCATGGTAGTCATTTGAAGAGTGTGGTGATCGGACGAACTACGGAAGAAGAAAGAAAAGTCGGTGAAGCCTCAATAACCGCCTAAGCATTTGAGGATTCCGCGTTGGTCGACATCTTGGAAGAGAAATAGGAGCACTCCACGGGAAAGACCGATACAATAGTTGATGCCCAACACCAAGAGGAGAGAGGCGCAATAGAGAAGAGGTGCTCCAGCCAACCGGAACTCATCACTAAGGCAACTGCATAGGTGAGGAGGCCCTCCAAATCCAAAAAACACCACAAACTAGCCTCATCTGGACACCAAAAAGGGGGTGTGATGCCGGTTGGCAGATCCTCTATTCTGAGCAGGGGATCGCAGTCCTAAAAGAGGGCAGTGGAGAAGCGTGTTCAAGCCACGATACCCACCAAGAGCAGTCCGTAGGATGGCTTTGATACCATGATGTAAAACTATCACACAGAGAATAGGAGGAAGAAGAGAAGTTGGATGATCAGAGAAGCCATGGGTGGCTTCTGCATTACCCAGAGAAATCCGCAGCCACCCCTTTTATATCACTGTTTAGGGTTAACAATAAAAAAATAATTACAGACTGATATACCCTTGATTAGATAGCAAAATAACAAACCCACCCATGCCTACTACTTAACTAACAGGGACAAAACTTCCCCTCTAACCACCATTGCGACTACATAAAGGATTATTCAAGAATTGGAAGAATCTAGTAAGCCTTCTCCTAAATTCAAACATAAAGCAGCTGATTACTAAGATGTAGTAAATGATTCAGGAGGGACTTCTGGTGCTATAGGATCAAGTCTTTTATTGGAGCCAGCATTTTGAAAGTATCACCAGGTTTCAAAAGGAGGGATCCAGTCTGAATGCTTTTTCCCAACGTTGTGTGTTCTCTGCAGCCAAGTTATAATGTAAGATAAGTATCTTGCCAAAATTATGTAATAAATATTTATGTTGATAGCAACCACTTTTAAATTCTTATTTTTTTTTTTCAGTTTTTAGTCAGTTGATACTTACTACTTTGACCGGCCAGATGCTATTGATCGTTTTCTTTTTGGGATTCTTGCTTACAATCCCTGTGACCCAGTTGGAATTTCGATAAAAAGAAAGATCTTCTGTATCATTAATATCAGTAGTATCCTCCATAGAGGAAAGCATATCACAATCAAGTAACAGAAAACCAGTTTTAGGAATCCTACCAGCCTTGATCAGTTTCAGATCCAGTTCCATGGCTGGGTTTGACCATTACTGCTATGGAAGCAGACCAGTTCTGGGCAGTTCCAATACATATTGGCTCGTTCTTAATACCATGGATCACAGTGACCTTTTTAAATACCTTTTCTCTAAGGAGCATGATATTAAAGCATGTGCTTATGGTTATACCAATCAATATAGTAATCCAAAACCCAAAACCTTTTTCTCTAAGGGCCATACTGTTTGGTCTGGTTACTACATTTCTCCACAAAGAAAAGTGTTCCAGATTGTAAGAAACTCAGGAAATATGCATAGATTTCTCCTAGACAAGATTTATGCATTTTCAGTCATATCTAATCAATGTCAATGCAACAAAAAACTGTAAGGTAGAGCAAGTTATGTAACATTATACAAATATGTGATTTCTCCAAGGCAGGTAACAAGCTCAGAATCACTTGAATGAACAAGCTTTGCAGGGTAACTTCCCTCCATCAAAGCCAAAGACAACTGGGCATAATAAAATCCTCATCTTACATGGATGTTTATACTTTTGCTAGTTGGGTTGGATCAGGTTTGATACTTTATCCCAAGATTCGAGACAGACAATCCCTATAACCACATGAAGCCATGTATCTATCCTGTGCAGTTTCACAGTCAATGAGTTAGTCTGCATTCCCCTGAACTCCAGAGATCAACTAAAGAAAGGTCTTGTCTTGGAGAGAGAGAAAGAATCCCACTGAAAAACAGTGTCAGATTGGGTCAGATCAGCAGGTAAGATTGAAAAACTCAGATCTGCTAGCATCTTGTTTAAATGCCAAAAGGATCATATTAGATTATTATCTAAGAGACCTTCAAAAGATAAAATAGTATTGCCATGATGGAATATTACTGCTGATAAAACCTATAGATAGCCAGAATACTGGAACCTAATTTGGTGGTGCTACTTGTGGCAGTATAAATATTTTCAATCTGCCTCTTCAGATAGGAAATATCCCTATTAATTTAAATTTGTCTATATCCTCCTCTTGCAAACCATTTATGAAAAGAAGAGTCAGGTCCTAAGCCACCTTGTTTGTCTAGTTTTGTACTCTTCCTTGGTATTTGTTTTTGTTGTCATTTAGTCCCATATTGGAGATCCATGAGAGTTTCACCTTTACATGTAGAGGATTCCCTCAACTCAATGCCTAGGTTTGGGTTAGAGTTCGGGCCTTTAACATGGTATCGAGCATGGGCTTGGGACCAACTCCTCTCCTTTCCACCTTCACCCAATTAATCTCCATGGCCCATCTTGGCTGTGAGGGGGGGTGTTGGAACTTGGGCATTAGTCCCACATTGATTTCTGGGTTGAGGTTCTTGTGCATATGACCGAGCTTATGAATCCCAGCACTGCGGTTTTGGGATATCAACTAGGGCCTGTTTGTTTGAATGTAAAACCCGGATTAAGAAATAGTTTTCCGGAAAACATTATTTTTTAGGTCGTTTGTTACCAACGAAAAACAAAATCTGTAAAATCATTTCACAGGAAACCCGGATTTTGGCATCCGCGGGTTTCCAGCGGATGCCGTTTTCCAACTGCTGCAGTTTCTACAGTGGAAGGTTTTAGGCACTATTCATATAAGTTGTCTTTTTTTTTTCACTCATTTAAGTAGTTTTTGTCAAATTTAATTATTTTATTAGTTAATTTAAATTTTATTTTTTATTAAAATATCGGTAGAACATTATTCATTTAAATTGTGTTTTTATTTTATTTTTCCTACTTTAAATTATCTTTGTCAAAGTTACTTATTTTTCATTAGTTATCTAATTTTTTATTTTTAAAAAAATATTAAAAATAAAAAATAAAAAATAAAAAATAAAAAAAATTTGATAAATAGTGTAAGTACACAAAGAGTATATGACTCTCTCTCATTTGAGTAGATCATAAGATCTCATACTCCTCCATACAACTTTATATTTTCCTAACAACAAATAGACAATTACGTTTCCGTTTTCACGTAAAAGTTTTTCCGGGGAAAATTATTTCTCTCTAAAACTGTTTTACATGCAACCAAACGGACCCTTAGTATGAGAGCAAGTTTACCCATTAGATCCTCTCTCCATATGTGGACATTTGTCCCTACCCATGTTGTGCCCCAAACCGGTTGGTTCGGAGGGGTGGTGTTGTTGAGTCCCATATTGGAAATCCATGGAGTTTTGCCTCTATATATGTAGAGAATTCCCTCAACTCAATGCCTACGTTTTGGGTTAGAGTTCAGGACTTTAACAGTTCTATTTCTCAGTGATGCTCTGGTGCAATTATCATCATCATCAGAGCCTTATCCCATTATTTGGGGTCGGCTACATGAATCCTGTTGTGCCAAAGATTTCTATCAAGTGCAATATTCGTGGATGCTCTGGTGCAACATTTAAATCAACATTCATTTTGTCTTGTTCTATGGGGCATAACTTTTATCTTCTTTGCAACATTTCAGAGCTACAAAGATTTGACTGGAACTGCTTGGACTCTTGCATACTTTATCAGTTTTTACCTTCTCACAGTCACAGTGTTGCTGCTACTAAACTTGGTGAGTTTCAACCCATTTTAGCTTGTGTTCCAAACTGAAGTTATCTGTTGCAGCAGTTAGCTTGTAACTAGTAATCGTGTGTCATCACCTCATAGTTTCCATAGACTTTCATTCTGGTGTAAGTAACCACGTATCTTATGTTAACTATTTAGATGTGTAGGAAACAGAGAGGTAAGCCCTTATATAATCTGGGAAATAGATGATAATTTGTTGTAGTATTTACATGACTTCATTAATGCTGTCTTCGCCACATGTGGGCTATCCTTAACTCTAGAAAGCATCACTTCCCATAAAAAAATATTTTGAATTCTTGTATCAGCATTCATTCAGAAAAGCTAATGCATTCTTGTATACTGTCTAGGACTTCATAAGTATATATACAAACAGACATATGTATATATGTATGCCAGTGTTAGCTGAGTGTGACAGCAATGTTCTTGTCTCCTCTAGTGATGTTGACCTTTATAATTATATCTGATTCGTATAAATTTTAAGGAGAAGAGCATAACTTTGTAAGTATGCAAGGCATTAGGGTGAAGATAAGGATAGGCTTCTTTCTAAAAGTATAAGGGTAGAGCTAGTCAGTTACTACCTAATCTGAAAGCTAACCAGTTCTTCTGTACTCATTGATACTGAATTTAGGCAATGTATGAACCACATGCTCCATCTGATTTGACATTATTCCTGCAGACATTCTTAAATAATGTTTTGCTTAATATTAACTTTTACTAATGATCGCAAGTTGTAATATATTTTACAGGTGCTTGCATTTGTCTTGAGACACTTTTTGCCAAAATGGAGCTTGAAACAGGAAATGAGCCTGAAGAGGGCAAGGTTAGTAGATCTTTCTGCTTTTAGTCGACATTATTATATGAAGCCAGAAATACATATTTATCACTTGTGATCCCTATAGCAATGAAGATTCACATCCCCAGTGACCCAGTCAATGAGGAAGAAATGGGTCTGCTATGTTTGTATTTTTTTTCTGCCATATCTAATTTCTTCAATCTACCTGTAGATTCATTCAACATCTAGTTTCCTATAGTTGATTTCTTAGTTGAATGCTTGCCCATTCTTCCAGCAGCTGCTAAAAATATTGTTTACGAGATTGGCAATTGGTTTGCTTCTCTCTATGATAGTTTTCCAGTTCATGTTTTGCTTTTATTTGCAGAAAACATTTTCATCGATTAAGTGTTGGCATTGATGGCCACCTGCAGAGGTCTTGGTCTTGGAAGGTGACTTGGTTGTCTCTCTTCGAAGACTTTTCCTCTGTGGAAGAAAGAAGCCAACCGCCGTCTTCAGAGTCAGATTTCTGAGAGAACCATTTTGGGATTTTAGTTATTGTAAAGTCATCTCCATGATGGATATACACAAAAAAGTCTAAAACTGGTGGGACCAAACAGGAGCAAGCTACATGGATATGCATGGGGCTTCAGTCAAATTTGAGGATGGATGCAACAAAAGTGGAATATCAGCAACGCTACACAAGCTAGGGGGCTCCTTGGCGTTGAAACATGTTGCCAGAATCAAGGCCATCGTTACTTCCAATTCTCGGTTCAATAGGTCAGATTTCTGCATACATATATTGTATAGCAAAGGCGACTGATATCCAAAAAGATGTGTCACTAGAGATCCAATATTTTGGACGAATTGAATCCCACCCTTCTTAAGATTAACCAAAAACTAGCAGAAAATAATGAAGATAGATCAGCAACAATGATACAATCAACAGTTATTATGAAAAACAACATCCCAATACCAGTTTTCCCCATTTTCTATCTATGATACCGAAATAATCAAGAAGCAAAGACTCAATAATAGTTTAAATGCACGAAAAAGGAGCAAACTGTTTTATTTTTCCCATTCTGCATGAGTCGTCTCCTGGATGTAGTATCCTACGTGATTAAAAAAAAATCATCCTATAAGTATCCATGGCCTTTTCTTGAGACCGGTATTTGCTTCTCATAAGCCCTCGCCATTTCTACAAGAACATGACGATGCATACAGTTTCTGAAACTAAAGTTGTACAAACAGCTCCTAGAGTGAATGTCGAACAATAAGCAATTAGTTCCTTCCAATGGAAGTTTGAGTTGGATGGATGTTTCATCTGGTACAGCCAAGCAAGAATCATACAAAGCTTTTGATGACTGCAACACGCAAGAACAAATCTTTCTTCATTTTCTTAAGCAGCAACTGCCACCTTCGTTGGTTTGTCTATTCCTTGGATATCAGTGATTCTCAATTTTGTCAATTCCTGTAATAACAGCAACGTCAGTTAGAAACCACCTGTGCACCACCAGACAAAATGTGAGAATTCTGAATGTACCTGGCGGTGCCCCTTGGTTCTGCGATAATTTTTTCTCCTTTTTTTCTTGAATATTATTACTTTGGCATCTAATGCCTGCAGAAATTGCAACAACTCCAAGACATGATAATTAAGTAAAGGGGAGAAATTTCATGACGTAAATGGATCATATAAGTAACATAACCAGAGACATCTTGTTTAACAGCTTTTCTGCCCTAAGTGGCAGGTGAATGTGGTCAAAGGCAAAAGAAAGAATGTCAAGTAAAAAACATGTAGACCATGTCAAATATGAAAAATGATATGGTACCACACTTCTCTTTTCGAACATAAGTTCGGTGCTCCTAGAGAATGGAAGTATCAAACTTAATGGTAAATGAACTGATAAACAATGTGGTTCCATGATATTCCTCTATAAGATATAGTAAAAGTCGTTAAGGAAAAGCAGTAGGCAATCACACCATAACAAATGGTATCTACTAAGCAACCTGCCACCAAGTTGCTTTCAAGAGTATATTGCAGATAAATAACATTAGAACATTACTCAATATGTTAATCATGCCTCCAGAGTATATTGCAGATAAATAACATAAATAATATGAAGATGATTATATAGTAAGAAGCACATCCACGAGTTTGGTTTTCCGATTTGAAAAAAAAAAAGAGGATTGCCATGCACGTCTCCTTTGTTTTATTCTCTATTTTTATGTAATGATACATGGAATTATCCGTTTTCAAAGAAGAAATTGATTTGCCACACAGATGTATATTATACATGTATCTGTGTGTAAATCACTAGTTATACTTGCTTAAAAGAGGAGAAAAAGCAGGTTAAATGATCATACATGCTCTTCAACAACAGCATGCACTGCTGCATCAGGTAATATTGGTCTGCCAATTATTGTCTGGGTTTGTGAACCAAGCATAAGAACGTTGGTCAAGATAAGCTGCAAAAGAAAAAGGCAAAATAGTTTAGCATCTTAGGCAATCAGCAGCCAAACATCTGAATATTTCAAATAGCAAAGTAAATAGCATAAACTCGATTCTTGAAGCTAGTTGAAGAGATTGTAGGCAAATCGTTGCACATCCACCGTTTTGGAGTAAGCTCTTGCACGGTTGCTCTCGGGCAGAAATTTTTTCTAAAAAGAAAGAAATAGGAAGGATAGTAAAAGAAATGAGGAAACAACTGCACCTTGTCATTAACCTCGCAAAATTTCAGCCTCTCAGTAAAAATGGAATCCCCATTGCTGACCTTGAACTGGTGGGAACCAATCTAACCCAAAAAAGAGACCAAATGAATATCTTGGTTAAGGCTTCACAATGCAGTTTTAGGGGGGAAATAGTATCAAAGCCAGAAATTTCAAACCTGGACAACTGCAAAGACCGGCTCCCAGGGCTTGAACGGCCGCTCCGAGGGATCAAGCGGTGCGACAACCTTGTACCCAATTGCAGCCGCTTCCACGGCCTTCTCCTCATCCGTCTTCCCACTCAGAACCAGGCGCTTCGGAGCCAAGACTTCCCCTTCCTCTTCCTCCTCTCCGTCGTTCTCTCCCTCTTCGTCCTCACTCTCGTCCTCCTCATCCTCTCCCGCCTCGCCCTCTTCTTCCTCTCCGCTCGAGGAGCTCATCCTCTCAGAAGAAAAATGGCGAAAAATTCCAAACCACACCGGACTGATGGATCGCCAAACATGAGGAATGACAGGAGCATCAGCGCTCGGTCTCCGCGAGACGTGGATATCTGTGTGGAGGAACGCGGCGGTGGATCCCTCGTGGGAGCTTGAGGAGAGCAGCAGAGATCGGTAATGGCGGGTCAGTGCGCCCAGACATCGTCTGCTCGCTGCCATTTTTTCTCCTCCGCTACGTGAGCCTTACCTCTGCCGCCTAAAGAAGCAGCCACCGCCGTTCCCCTAGCCGCTGCCGCCGCCGTCGGAGACCCCTGCCGCGGTCGTTGCTAGGGACTGCCGCCGCCGCTGCTGCCTTCGCCCCCCGCCGTTGCTGCTGCCCTGTTCGCCGCCGCCGTCGCAGGAAGAAGACACCGCTGCCCCTGCTCGCAGCCACCTCCGCCGCCCTGCGCAGCCGCAGCCGCCGCTGCCTCTGCACACCGCCGGCCGAGTGGGGGTCGTGCTCGGGCTCTCTCCCAGCCGCCTCTCTCTCTCGCGCGCGCTCTGTCTCTCTCCCGTTGCCCTGAAGAAAGAAGAAATGGCATGCACCGCAATCTTTCTTCCCATTTCTTCTTTATGGGATGCCAACTATGCGTTCACCGTCAAATAGTAATATGGTTTTGGTTTTATTTACTCGAGATAAGCTTATTTTAATAAATGGAGTTAGAGAAATACCAATTTCTCTTCCTAGATGGTTAAAAATTTTACCGTTCAAGATTGGTCTTTTGGATGATGTATAAGTTTTATCATAAAAATAATTTTAAATAGTTTTTATATCTCATAAAATAAATTATTTTACTTAATAAAATATTATTCTACTCAATAAATTATTTGTTCCATTTAATTTATTAAATTAAACAAAATAAATAATTTAATAAGTGAAATAAATAATTATTAAGTGAATACATAATTTTTAAATGAAATAAATTTATTTTATAAAAATATTTAATATTATTTTACGATAAAACTCGATGTACCACCTAAAAAAATCAATCCCATGGATCGGAGAAGATAAACTCATTAGTATTTCTCATGGAGTCGGTTAAACCGTGTATCCCTTCGAAAGGAGGATCCTGTCAACGGCGAAGCTATGAAGAGGTCAGTGGGGTCACGTCACTGAAATTTTGAAACTCTATTAATGGGTATACATTTTTTCTGTAAAATTAGGTTGGTTGAAAAAACATTTATATAGAGTGACCCCACTGGATTTTAACACAAGCTTATTAGTACACCTTAATTTTTAGAGTGACCCCACTGAATTAAATTTCTGAGTCTGCCACTAGATCTTGTCTAGGCACCGTTTGGGAGGGCTTTTGAGGGGTAGATTTCAATCATTTAATGATTGAAAATCCCCTTTTCTCCCTCTAGTTATCAAACAAAGAAAGTAGCTTTTAAATTGTGTAAAAGGAGATTTTGAAATAGAGGAGAGAGATAGAGAGAAAAAGGGTGATGATGGTGTCTTGGATTTTGAGATTCAAAAGTTGATGTAAGAGAGCTTTTGCAAGGTTTGGGATTTTAAAAAAGTGAAATCCCCAATGGGGGTTTTCAAACGCTGCCTAAAGTCCTATACTGGCATACCCGAATTTAGTGTTTCTTACAAGCCTCAAAAAAACAGTCCTAAATTTGAACAGACTGTTCAGACTTCTGCTGCATCAATGAATTATGGATTCATATATGCATTCAGTTCATTTCAGATGTTACGAGACCTTTACAGATTGATCAAGAAGTGAAAAATCTTTCTGGTGGAGAGCTGCAATCTATGGCTAGGAAAGGTAAGTCTCTATATCAGGTGAAAGAAAGTGGCTGCTGTGAGCAATAATTTACTTCATGCTCGTTTTTATCAACTATGAAGTCTCTTTATCAGCCGGAGTTCAGCTTTCCATGTACAGTTTCTTTATGATCAAGACTCTTTACATCACTGAATCTCAAATATCACAATCATCTACGGCAATGCTTATTCCTTGTTCGTACTTTTAAGACTTCCATCTTGGTGACTTGGTCAATCTATTCATCAGTACCTCTTTGGCAATGAATTAGATTAAAGTTACTTAGAATTAACTCAAAACTAATTCAAAAAGTAGTTTGGAAAGATTACAAATTTAGCTCAAATAAGTTAGACTAAAAGTGAGTTAAATGTGAGTTAACTCACAATTTTCCAAGGTGGGTTGGAGTTAATCCATTGAGTTAACTATTTTTTTGCCCTCACGGTACACAATATTAATTGCTACTTTTTCTTTTCCCAATACAAGTTAACTCACTTTTTCTTACCAAAATATATTTGAGAAAAATAAATAACTCACTATAGTTAAATGAGTTAACTCAGTTGCAAATAAAGTAAAAAATGAGTTAAAAGTGGACTAACTTTAATTATGCGTTAAAGTTAATTTTAACCCAACTCATTACCAAAGAGGCCTCTAGTATTTAGTGTTAACTATCCTCTTCATTCTAGCATATGAATCCTTTCAGTTTGGGTGTGTTGTTATTAAAAAATCCTCATCTCTTTCTTGGTATAAACTCTTTCTATAAACCCACATTTTTTTCTCCAAGACTGAAGCATAATGCTGGGTGGGAAGTATTTGAGCACTTATGTCAAATTAGGGATAGAAATTGCACATCTCTTCTACCAGAGAAATACACCTATACTTGAGATGTAGGGACCTGCTGGGGTATGGCAATGATATTTTTCGTAGTAGGGAGTTATGGCGCCAGGACTATTGCTGTATTTTTTTTTTTTTGTGAACTCAGGTTTCATTTAGCTGATTTTCGAAGTGTATCTTATCAGATGGGTTTTATTTTGTTGGGTCTCAAGTAAAAATTCTGAATTGCAGAAAACTAATCAATTTTTGCATGGGGTTTGACGATCTCTGCTACTATTGGAATGAATCGGTTGTGTTATGTTTTTCTTTGCAGCCTGCAGATATCTATCTGATAGATAAGCCAAGTCCTTATCTTGACCCAGAACAACAACGAATTGTTGCCTCTAAGGTCATTAAGAGATTTATTCTTCATGCCAAGAAGACTGCCCTTTGTTGTGGAACATGATTTCACCATGGCAACTTATCTTGCCGACAGAGTTGTTGTCTGTGAGGGAGTGCTGTTTAATAGAGGTGTTCAAAATATGGTTCAAATTGAAAAATATGGATGTTCAAAATATGGTCCAAATCGAAAAATCGAACAGAACTGATTGATTCAGTTCGATTTCACGGATCTCACAGTTCAGTTCGGTTTCAAATTAAGAAATCGAAATGAACCGAATATATATATATATAGAAAAAATACTTGTAGCGCATTGGTTGCAAGAGTCGGCACACGCGAAGGCCGTGAGATCAAATCTCGCTTAAAATATTTTTTTTTATGCATATTTTGAACTGAGTATTTATATATATTAATATATATATATATATAATGCTTGTAGCGCAGTGGTTGGGATGCTTTGTGTCTCCTCCACGCAGAGGTCGCGATTGCCGCTTAAAACTTGTTTTTTTTTTGCCATATTTCGGTTTGAACTGAACCGAACCAGTTCGGTTCACTGTAGTACTTCGAGTCGGTTCGGTTCCCCTAAAAGAGAAGTGCTAGCTACTCGGACGTCCGGGTAGCTAGCCGACGTGGTTGGCCGCGCGGCCGACTTGATTGGTTGGCCGCGCGGCCGATCCAACTCAGCTGGGTTACTCGGGTGCCCGAATAACTAGCATTTCTCCACCTAAAAATAGGGGTGAACCGAACCGACTCGTTGTTCACCCCTACTGTCTAGAGATTGCGTAGCCAATCCTCCTCGGCCCTTGGTAATCTATCCGAAATGAACAGATTCCTTATAAATTGCTTAGAGTTTACGGTTTCCCACATTGGCATTTTGGGTTGTCACAAATTTTCTGTTCAAAGAATGACATTGATGTGATATGTGAAAATGTTGGCCTGCATTTATTGGTTGTCACATTTTTTTAAAAATTATTCTTTGACATTTTTTTCTGAACTTTTTTCTGGGATCCTGGTGCAGTATGCTTTTACAGAGATTAGATGCTTTATTGTGGGGAAAGAGAAAAAAGTTTAATCTGGGGGTACTTAAACCAGTAATTTGCCAATTCTGATTTTGCATCTCATTAAACATGAATCCTTGTTCTTGATGCAGCATCTCAACATTACGTTTAGGCCTGATCCAACTAAGTACATACCGCAGATTTACAAAGTAGACGCACTCGAGAACAGGGAACAGAAGGCTGCAGGCTCCCCCTACCGTCCTGATGATTAATGTTGTTATGTATTCTGCTACTTGTCTTTCTGTTTCATCAGATATCTATAATTCTCACTCATTCCCTGACTGAAACTTTGGTTCTTTCCATCTTCAGTTTAGGTACCTTTCTTGTTGCATGGAACACAGTAGTGATGGATGTAGGATCTTAATTCAGTGGGGTCTTTAATGGTGTATTCATAGACTGTGTTTTTAAACCAGTGGGGTCTCAAATGATGAAAATTTGCATCCCCAATAAGAATTTTCCAGTCTATTGAGGTCCTGAAACCCCACTGGGGACCATGTAGGTCCACCACTGGAACATAGTTCATGAGGAGATTCACAAGACCCAGATTCATGTCTTTGTCTCTGGTCTTATTTTCATCTGAATACTTGTCTCCAAGGCAGGCTTGCGTGCCTACAGTTCGCATGGCAGGCATGACTGGAGAAAACTGAGCAGATCCAGACTGAGAAGAGAAGGAAACTGAGTGCTGATATTTGAAATCAAGTTCCTCTGCTGCCCAGTTTTGTTATGTTTTTGGAGAAGGGAGCAGAGATTGAAACTGTGGAGCAAATGGACTGATTCAACAAAGCTGGCAGATCCAGACTGAGAAGAGCAAGTAGCTGAGCTCTTGTTTGGGTTTTCACTTGCCACTGAAATCAAAATAAGTTGGAAAGTTTTGTTAATGACACCGGCTCCAAAGGGAAACTAAAGTGTAGTAAGTTTTTATGTATTAAACAATACATGGTTAATCATGTAATTAAAAGATACACATATATATAGTTGCAAGCAGCAGGACCCTTGTAATTGTTAGCTGAAACAATTTCCTTTCCTTTTTCTTATGCATGAGGACTAGCCACTGGAGTGGAGTTGTTGCTGTTTGCCTATGGTTTGTTTATAAGGTAAAGACCAAAGCCTGTTTCACATCAAAGGTGAACAGGCAATTGATTCATCGCATGGGAGACGTTTCTACCAATAAGGGAGGGAAGATCATATGTACATAACCCAAGTAAATTGTTTGGGGACAATCCTAAACATGCATACATGAACAATCATGAGGATGTGCACTCGTACATGTGGATTGGATGTATTATGGGCCTTTGTGGAACCCAATTCCCTTATTTTCTCCAACTTCTTTCTAAAGGGGTACTTAGTATCCTCGTGCGGACGCAACTGTCAGAAACTGGCTGGTTTAAGAGATTTCAAATGGTAATAATTTAAGGGAGAATTAATTCTAGGTCTTAGACATGACCTGACATTATTTTCAGGTCTCTGTCAAGTTTCTTAGAAGCTGAAAGTATTTGTTTTTTGAGGGACTTATTTTTAAGTCCCTGAACATTAACTCCTCCCGTGTGCACTTTTTTAATACCAATTCTACCTCCACCTTATATAACTAGGTAAGTAGGTAAGAAGAGTATATAAGAATAGTAGGTAAGTATATAAGTACGTAGTTATATAATTACGTAACTATGTAAGTTACATAGTTATGTAAGAGTAGTAGTAGGTAAGTATGTAAGTAAGTAATTATATAATTATGTAACTATGTAAGTTACATAGTTATGTAAGAGTAGTAGTAGGTAAGTATGTAAGTACGTAATTACATAATTACGTAACTATGTAAGTTACATAGTTATGTAAGAGAAGTAGTAGGTAAGTAGATAACTGTGTAAGTATAAGTACGTAGTTACATAATTAAGTAACTATGTAAGTTACTTACTTACTTACTTATTTACATACATACATACATATATACATAAATACATGCATGCATCCATACATTTATCCAACCATCCATACATAGCGACTCTGGATCTTTATGTCTAATAAGGTTCCATATCCAGACCCGCCTCCCACGATCGGACCGAAGTCTCGCAAGGGATAGCTCACACACGGGTCCAGTAAGAATATAAAAGATAACCACAAGAATATAATATATAAGAAAAAATATATATTCATACTCATTAACCACAAATTATATTGTCCGAACACATTATTACATGTCCGAGAGAAATGTACAACTACTTGGGGCATACTCCGAGGGAGCAAAAGCTCACACTACAATAATTACAATTCAACTGCTGGTGGTACAAGTCTACCACAACGTTGCCGCAAGCCAAACACACTGCTAATACCTGAAGAGAACTATAAGGGAGTGAACATCAACAAGTCACAGACTCAGCAGGAACCTCCAAAAAACAACAACCAAGAATCAAAGAAGGAACCAAATCCTCAACTACTAAGGGTCTTACGGGCCACACCCATAACCAGAATATAACATGTTCGCAATAAACATAATTAAACAACAAACTAAATGCAAACACACTAGCTAACACAGTTTGCATAAAATAATGAGAACAACAGGACTAGTTTAGGAACACCAGTCCGATCAACAACTAAAATGACTCACGAGCCACACAGGCAAATTTCTAACGAAAGATAGCAGGACTGACAACACAAAGTCAGTCCACACACACACTAGACCCAAAACACAACGAGTGATGGGTCACATGACACGCTCTCCACAGAACACGGTTCCATTGCAACACTTAAAAACATCGGTACACAACGCGCCACAACAACCAGCTACCCACGAAGGGTACACGCACATGCAACCACGAGGTACCACAATTGAACCACAAACTCAATTGTGCCACTAACAAAGGCACACCACAAACAAGTAGAAGCCACAACCGGTGAATCACCACTCACAACCACAACCACTGGCAAAGCTCGAGTCGGAAGGAGTGCCGCTGCCACACGGGTAAAGACTACTAGTTCATGACGCCAGTATCCAATCCGGACAACACAACACAAGAACTACCTCTCAGTCTCACAGTTAAGGACGAAAGGTCCAGCTGCGACTTCACAACCACCACGTAAAGCCAAAGAACAGTGGAGACCAACCAACACTACACCTGCAGACCACACAACTGCAGGCCCATGCTTGGCACCTTTAGAGACTCCAGCATGAGCTCCTTAAAGTGAGGCACTGGAAAACAAGACTAGTTGGGGACTAGTACGTCTACTGGTGTTCGTCCCCCAACCATGAGCACGCTATAAACGACCGAACACAACCACAACTCACAAGTCATTGCCCTATTGCCGTCTTTCCCTCAGTCGGACGTACAACTCAAACACATGAATGAGGGTATTTAGGAAGACGACAAAGACCTCAACGGTACACACACCGTACCGGGACAAACCCCGAGAACCAACGTGCCTGGCTCACAAAGAACCTGGGGTACTCGACTAGAGAGGTATTCCGGAATAGACGTTGGATCACCAAACTTGGCAAACACACAAACCACGCCAAATACATAACATACTCATAAAACTTACATTCTTAAACTACGATATAGCACATTCTAAACTTGCTTGTCATGGTCATCACATGACCTCCAATGCAACCATATACCACAGTACACATAAACACATAACCTTAATATAATAACATACTTAAAATAATAACCATACTTACCATATCTCATTAATTAGACATAAACCAAACTATTAGTCCTATAATAGTTTTACTAACATTAAGCAAATTAAAACACCACCAAACATTACCACAAAACCAAGGCGAGGCCCACACACAAGACCATCATTGCCAACTACCACAATCCACCCCTCGGAGGCTAAAACGCAACGAACACAGACGTCGCCTACACACCAATCGGTATAACAGTGACAGCCAAAGTGCAAATCGCTTGTTGTCACGTTTACACCAATCGATATACACCAATCGATTCACTAGAAACGCGACCACCCAAAGCGACGTGTTCATAATAGGAATGCGGGTGGTCAAACAGACGCGTCGATAACGCAACTGACCAGGTCGTCGCGTTCACAACAAAACGCGACAGAACAAACGGTTACCTTTTTCGGCAAATCCATCGGACCCCAACTACCTTCAGAAATCCATTCCAAACACCATATAAATTCACATATAAACTCATAAAACGATAGCTAGACTACCACACACTAACATAGCATGATTTGCTAAGCTCCAAAGCAATTAAATCAAACCAAAACACAAAGGAAGTCTCCCTACCAACTCGAAGAACCCACAACACGCGAAGAACACCACACCGCCGGCAAGTCCATGCTTCAGACACCCTCCTCGCGTAGAAATCGTGCCATCCCAGCCACCTGGAAGCCGAAATCGCCAAAATCACCGCAAAACCTTCCCCCCTCGGGCGGACAGAGCCACCTCTGCTCTGTTTGTCTATTTGTCTCGAAACAGAGCATTAAAAGCACAATCAAAATCGTGACATAGGCAGTCGTCACATTTAAGACACATTAAACGCGACAAACTTGACCGTTGCCAATTGAAGCTCAAAGTGCCACGCGTCACAAAGGCGGTTCAGAAAACACGACGTAGGCAACCATCATGTCTCTAATCGCGACGTCCTACCCTGACGTGTTCAAGAATCACAACCATAGCCGATCTGGCAGTCGATGTGAAGAACGCGATGTGGGTAGCCGTCACGTTCAAAACGGGATGACATACTCCGTTGCCTTTTTCACCAGAAAACCTGCAAGCCTTATGGGCTGAAACCTACGGCCTACAACGGCCACACAACACACGGGAACCATAATGACTACACATTGACTAAGAGCACCACACCAGAACTATTAAACTCGGATCCAAATGACCATGACGTTATAGTATCTAAATATATATGTATGTAAATACATATGTATGTATCTAAAAATGTATGTATGTATGTATGTAACTTACATAGTTATGTAAGAGAAGTAGGTAAGTATGTAAATCTATAGTTACATAATTACTTAACTATGTAAGTTACATAGTATGTAAGAGAGGTAGTAGGTAAATAAATAAATGTGTAAGTACGTAGTTACATAATTACGTAATTATGTAACTACGTACTTACAAACTTACTTACTATTACTCTTACATAACTATGTAATTTATATAGTTACGTAATTATGTAATTACACATTTATATATTTACCTACTATTCTTCTATACTCTTCTTACCTACTTACCTAGTTATATAAGGTGGGGATAAAATTTGTATTGAAAAAATGTGCATGGGATGAGTTAATATTTAGGGACTTAAAAATAAGTCCTATAAAAAGTAAGGACTTTCAGGTTCTAAGAAATCAAATAAAGACTTAAAAATAATATCAAGTCTATGTCAACGAGCTAAAATTAATTCTCCCATAAATTAATCATGAGTCTTGTGTAGAGGCCATTGGATTCTACAATATTTTGCCCAACGAGTTATTATTTTAATGTCGAAAGCAGGCCTATCTATTTCTCTTTCAGGGCGATTGCTTGCCGTCGTCTTCAACCCCTCACATCTCCCTCGGAAGGCACACCCAACTGGTGCTCCCTCTCTCTTCTCATTTGTCGTTGGTCTGAGCCCTATTGCCCATGGTGCCAGTCCTGGTCAGGTCTCGAGGGAGGCCCACGGGGGGAGCTCAATCACACATGTGCCTCAATTTGGCAATGAGTTGGGGTTAGAGATAACTTCAACCATAACTAAAGTTATATAGGGTTAACTTATTTTTTAGTTTGTTTTCTTGTGTGTTAACCTAGTTTAATTACAATGAGTTAATCCACTTTCTATTGCTTTGGCAAGATAAAGTGAGTTAACCCATTTTCATATCAAAAAGTGACTTGAAAAAAAAGTAGCAATTAATGTTGTGTTCAGAAAAGAAAAAGTGGCAATTAATGTTATGTACCGCCAAAAGAAAAAGGTAGTTAACCCACTTGAGTTAACTCCAATCCACCTCTAGAGGTGGGTTGGAAAATTGTGAGTTAACTCACATCTGACCCACTTTTAATCTAACCCACTTGAGTTAACTTTTTTTTTTTGTTACCAAACTATATTTTGAGCTAACTCTGAGTTAACTCGTTACCAAACTGAGGCACAGTGTTTGTGTGTGTGCATGTGAATGTGTGTGTGTGTGTGTGTGTGTGTGTGAGAGAGAGAGAGAGAGAGAGAGAGAGAGAGAGAGAGAGAGAGAGAGAGAGAGAGATTCATACTTGTCAACTCGTTCGACTACAATTAACTAACAAATTAAGAGAGTTTTCAGCTAACACTACTTATAGAGAATACATCATGTTAGGAGAAATGTTTGATGTAAGAATAATCTTGGAATAAAGTTGATTTATATAAGATTGTAAAAAAATAATTTGATTAATTGAGAGGTCTCCCTTAGCTAGCTAGCTGCTGTACTATTACAAGATTAATTAGTTTTATAATAAACATTTTTCTCACGTTAGAAGAGTCCGACGTTTTTAATTATGTTGTAGATAAGTAGTTGACCAAACATGATTTATGGGTTGATCCTAACCCTTATATACTTTGTTTTGCATGTTATTTCGGTTTTAGGTCATTTGTGAATCGCGACGACTCAACTCGTCGCGATTTTCAATCAGAACTATTTTACGTCTCAGAAAATCATAGTTTTTGTATAGATCATGGAGATCTGCGACGACTGAACCTGTCGTCGGATTTCTAAACCCTACCCGAGACTTTTACAGTCAATCTAGATTGTGTGTGTTGCATGTTATGATTATTAGAAAGTATTGTTAAGTCTGTCAAGTGATCTAAAAGTTATCAATCTATGTAAAAACTATAATAACATGAAATTCTATTCTAATTGTTCCTAATGAATTGCTTGATTTCATCTATCATGTGATTGCTATATTCTACCTTCATGATCTAGCTTGATATTAACTTGAAAGTATATCATGTTAAAAGTGCAGAAATCATGTTATTGAAATTTGGGTTGTTTCCATGTCATGCGTTCATGTTAATTGCTTTCCGCTATGATTTAAACCGGTGGATTGTGATATCTTGAGACACGTTCTACACTACACGATTACACAATAGGCAGCCCTTTTCTTAGGGGATTGGAAGCTCTCTACTGGACATTCCGTTCTGGTAGACTAGTGACCTTTCCAACAAGACCTCCGTAAATCTCCTTACTCTGTGGATTCTCTCATGGAGATGAGTTGGTTGCACCATTGAAGTTCTCAGAAGATATAATGCACTTTCTTTCTCGTCTACGTCTCGTGAGTGTAATTCTCTACACATAAAACCAAGTCATTAATGTAAATATTGAACTAAGTATAATTGCGTCGTTACACTGCCAAAATTCTCTCTCTCTCTTGAACATTATTATCATGAAATCATGATCATATGACTTGTTATGTTTGAAATGATTATTGACATTACACTATTTATGATACTTCGAACCATTGTTATTGACTTGATAGTCATTAACCTTCTTGACAATCTTGTTCATGTTACATGCTCTTGAACTTACTCTTGATATGATAGTCTCGGACTACTAGTGAATATTGTCCCGTGACATGATCGTATTAATATTTTCGAACATCCTGACATGACATTCTTGAACTCTTGAAAGTACCCTCTTGGTACCCTTTGAGCTGTTATGGCTCTTGCTATTTTGTACTGTTCTGTACTATCTAGCGCTAAAGCAGGTCTTGTGAATCTACTAGACTTGAATGCATATTGTTGAGGGCACGGAGAGTGTCCGAGGGGCTCCAATCTAGTGCTGGGGGTAGAGAGTCACCCGAAAAATACCTACAGGGGCTAATGATGGTGTCGGCATTTGCACCAGTTCTGACTGTTCTGATGTAGCTAGACATCTGATAGTTATATTGTTACTGTTTGTCTGTTAATTTAGACATACTGCACTGTTACTGTACGGCCACTATTCTGACTGTTACTGAACTACTATTGTCTTGCTAATGCTCTCCTACTGCACTACTACCATTCAATTTCTGTTAACTGTTATTACTTGACTGAAACAAAGTACTTGCTCGTCTCGTGAAAAGCACCATATACATTGACAATCTAAATTCTAATGTCTTGACACATTCCTGTCTGGATGATATCCTGTTAGCCCTTTGTCATCGATTTTATCATGCATATGATTTAGCTTGTTACTCGTGATTGCCTAGTTCTTAAAGCGTTAATCACTTATATCATTACCCGCACATTGAGATGTAAATCCTACTGATCTAGTTTGCTCATATTTACTTCCTAATATTTCAGGTAGTGAAGATGAAGAGTATGTTTAATGACGAGACTTGTGCGCCGAGCGTAAAGTACACTTTAGAGAGTCTTTCTTTATTCTAGTTAGAGAGAGATTGATAATCATTGTAATTTTATCTTTCTTTGAGAGAGAGATGATGCTAGTAGTGGAGAGTTATTTTTATTTTGACATTTGGAGATTGTAACGTTCACTTATGATGAATAAAGAAGTTTTGATTATTGAATTATGGGTCATATTGATATTCGTCATTTGTCTATGACTTTTGAATGTTTGCTTGTCCCTCGCGTTCCCGATTAAATTCTGCTGCTAAAATCGGAGACGTGATAGAATGTCACATAACAGTTCATGGAATGAGTCAAGACACTAATAAATAGTAAACAAATAAGAAATTTCTAAACATAGAAAACAACTCATCAGGTAAGAGAGGTGGAATGCCACAGTCTCTTTTCCTGTAACCATAGAATAGGAGCCATCTGCAACAGACATTAATGGAGGGTGTATGGGATGTACAAAGTTCAGAGAATAGGTTGTGGTCACCTGCCATATGACAAGATGCCCCTTTAAGTTCACAATCCAAGAGGGATTATGGAGGATTCACAACATGGAAGGAGGTTAAGGTGGATGTTGAGGGGTCCTTGATGATGCATTGAATGGCCTGGTACTTTGTACGAGAAAGTATTACTCCTCCTTCCAACGTAGGAGGATCTGTATGTGTAATTGCCTGACTCACAACAGTGGTAGCAGATGCACCGATGTGTGCTGCAGGCTTCGCCTTGCTCCCCCTTTTCCCATACTTCTTCCAACATAAGTCTCGTGATAATTTGGTTTTCCACAGTGAAATCAAGGAGTACATCCTTGTCCATGGCCACATCTGTGGCCTCTAGTAGCAAGAGCAGATGCCCCTCCAAAGTCACTTACATCTGCAGAGGCCATGATACATAGACTGTGTACTTGAGTCAACTACAGTCTTAGTGCTAACCCGTAACACTCTTGCGAAGGCGTTCCCCATACTAGGGATCTTCTTGTCACAGCCGGAAGAGTATCACATGCATGGCGTAGATGATCGACTAATCCTTGAATTGCCTTATCAAGAACAACGGGTTGATATAATTGTAACTCATTCCACAAACCTTGAATCTCATAAAAGTACTGCTCCATAGGTCTACCATTTTGTTTTGTATTAAGTAGTTGAGAAGACAAGTTGTAGATGTGTGAGATGTACTTACTCACCCAAGTATGTGCACTTATGAGACTCCCACATCTCCTTGGATATGTCTAGGAAGATGATATTATTGAACATATGGGGTTCACAACTATTTCCCAAAATTGAGATCACAGCGCCATCATCGATCTACCAAGCTTCATACTCTTTGTCGGTCTTTTCCGATGGGTTCTTTTCTATATGCAAAACTTTCTTGAGAAAGAATAACAAGAAGCGGACTCCACTGGTGATAATTTGTATTCAACTTCAAAGAAGTGCACACCATATGATGGTTCTTCCATTAGATGGTTGAATAGACCCTTAAGTCTTCGACACATTGGATTCCTCCATGTCGAACAATACTACTCTCACTCAAGGTGTTATGTTGGATAAACATGATAACTAACTATTGTTGTAATAGAATAGATTAGCGCATAAGGACACGACGAGAGAGGATATGCACATCACCTATGTGCTGCCCTTTCCCAGGGAAAGAGGCTCCTACAACAAATGAAGGAGAGAGGAGAGGAAGAGGGAGGAAGAGGGAGCCGCAGTGAAGGAAGAGGAGGGTGTATCCCAGAGCTCTAATACCAATTTTTTAGAAAAAATTTACAAATTAATCTCATTGATTAGAAAAGGAGGAATACTTATACCTTGGTACACAATGAGTGGTTATATCCTAGATGACAATAAACTAACTCTGACTCAACTAGAGACCACCAATGACTAATTCCAACATTGTTAATGGCACTGGCTCCAAAGGGAAACTAAAGTGTAGTAAGTTTTTAACAATACATGGTTAATCATGTAATTAAAAGATACATATATAGTTGCAAGCAGCAGGACCCTTGTCATTGTTAGCTGAAACAATTCCTTTCCCTTTTTCTTATGCATGAGGACTACCCACTGGAGTGGAGTTGTTGCTGTTTGCCTATGGTTTGTTTATAAGGTAAAGACCAAAGCCTGTAATTCACATCAAAGGTGAACAGGCAATTAATTCATCGCATGGGAGACGTTTCTACCAATAAGGGAGGGAAGATCATATGTACATAACCGAAGTAAATTGTTTGGGGACAATCCTAAACATGCATACATGAACAAAATAACGTCATGTGGATTGGATGTATATATGGGCCTTGTGGAACCCAATTCCCTTATTTTCTCCAACTTCTTTCTAAAGGGGTACTTAGTGTCCTCATGAGGACGCAACTGTCAGAAACTGGTTGGTTTAAGAGATTTCAAATGGTAATAAATTAATCATGAGTCGTGTGTAGAGGCCATTGGATTCTACAATATTTTGCCCAAGGGATTTTTGACTTCGGATCTAAAACATATATTCAAAATTAATTTTATGTCTGATGTTTAAAAAATTTAATTTAAGTTCTAAATCTATTAAGTGTTAATTTTTTAGTCTGATCTGTTATCTTTCTTCTATTTTTTTTCTAAAAAAATTATTCTACCCCTGATTTGGAGGTGAACCAAACATCACGTGAGAAATATAGGTCCGACTTAAGTTTTCTTTTCCAACCCCTTCTCTACACGTCTAATCCTCACGACGTATCTTTGAAGCTATTATGTACCACTTAAAAATCAATCAACACGTCCAAATAATATATAAGATGCCATTTTGTTCATACAAATGTCAAAAAAATAGTCATCTACCCTATATATAAAACACCTAAAAAATCAAAATAACACCCAAAAAAGTCAACATAAACACCCCAAAAAATAAAAAAAATATCACCAAAAATCAATTAATACGTCCAAACAGCAAGATATTTGAGATATTTTACCCTCCCAACCGTTACAAATTAGAGGTGTTCTCACTTTTGAATAAAAATTAAGAGTTTTAATATTAGAAGATCTAAAATTAAGTTTGAATAAAAAATTAAATAAGAGCTTTAAATTTAGACGGATGTTGTTCACCTTTGCCCAACAAGTTATTATTTTAATGCCGAAAGCAGGCCAATCTATTTCTCTTTGAGGGCGATTGCTTGCCGTCGTCTTCACCCCTCACATCTCCCTCGAAAGGCACACTCAACTGATGCTCCCTTTCTCTTCTCGTTCGTCGTTGGTCTGCCCTACTGCCGATGGTGCCAGTCCTGTCCAGGGTCTCGAGGGAGGCCCACGGGGAAAGCTCAAACACACTGTGTGTATGTGAATGAGAGAGAGAGAGAGAGAGAGAGAGAGAGAGAGAGAGAGAGAGTAATCATATTTGTCAACTCGTTCGAGCACAATTAGCTAACAAATTAAGGGAGTTTTCAGCTAACAGTACTTATGGAGAATATATCAGGTTAAGAGAAATGTTTGATGTAAGAATAATCTTGAATAAGGTTGATTTATATAAGACTGTAAAAAAATAATTTTATTAATTGAGAGGTCCCCATTAGCTAGCTAGCTGCTGTACAATCTGTACTATTACAAGATTAGTTAGTTTTATAATAAACATTTCTCTCACGTTAGAAGAGTCAGACGTTTTTAATTATGTTGTATTAATTCTGGCCAATAGTTGCCCACATCTACACTTCTATGGATATGTGTTCCTTCCCGATCGATGTGCAGTGAAACGCACCAGGTCTGAACCAACCTTTGCGTGGCCGTACGCACTCGACGTTACCCGTTGGCTGTAGCCATCTCTCTCTCTCTCTCTCTCTCTCTCTCTCCTCTCTCTCTCTCTCTCTCTCTCTCTCTCTCATTCGGTTCATCCATTACCATCAGCGCGTCATCTGATTCACCTCGTGATCTTGGTCTCGAGGTCCATTAGAGCTGTTAATGAGTCGGGTTCGAAATCGAAAATATAGATTTCGATAATTGAACTATAATTTTAATTTTGATTTTGATAAAATTGAAATAATTAATTTCGATTCCGTTTCGATTCCGATAATATTATTAGAACCGAAATTTCGATAAACTAAAATGTTTACCATGATTTTGCTTTTAGTGTATGGATAATTTGTCGGAATAACCGATTCCGATTATTTTTCAATTTCGATTCCAATAGTTTATCGAAATATTCGATACCGATTTCGATAAATTATCGGTATCATTTTTTAATTTTAAAATCAATATTTTTATCCCAATCGAATCGAAATATTAAAATATCGAATTCCGTTTATACCCCTACTGTCCATCCTTCAATGTTTTTAACTTGTCAACCTTCGGTAAATTTAGATATTTAATTAAGGAAGCAGACAAGTGGGCGGTGAGAAGAAGACGACTAATTTAGTGGCAATGACATATGATATAGTGGCAGCATAGTTGTTGTAATTATTATTTTATTACATATGGACCAAGTCTAATCGAACCAAAGTTGAGAGGGAGGACCCATCTCCGCGCTGCTCTTATATCTTGGATATGCACTTGATTCTACCTAGCTAGTTAGATTGTCCAGCGTTATATATTGAGGCCGAGAGGATAGACAATATTTTTACTCTCTGAACTCAGCTACAACACTGAGTCGCGTACAATATTTCAACATAACAAGACATCATGATCTGAGGTTTAAGGCTGTCAATAGATATTCTTTTTCTGATTTTTGACATATTTCTTTATCTTTTTGTATTTTTTTTGTTTTTGATTATTTTATATTTTTTATTTTTAATAATATATAAATTTTATTTAATTTATATATATATATATTCTTAAATTTTATTTCTTAATATTAAAAAGTTGAGACTAATTTTTTTACTTGTTCTTAATTTATAAATAGAATCTAATTAACTTGTATCTCACTTATATTTATTATATCTATTATTGTCAAACATATTTTTTTTTACCACTACTCTTAATACTGCGTACATCTATCATTTGATAATATTAATATTTTTAAAACTTTTTTGCTTTTAATTTATTTTTATATTAAAAAAATAGATATAAAAATATTATTTTCAATTTCGATTTTGACTCGTTAACAACTCTACGCTGAGGTGAGTACAAGGTTCGAAAGATCCCATAAAATGATGGCGGGTGAAAATTAGAGTTAATCTTAGGACACACCTCCATTAAAAATGTGTAACAACTCGAAAGATTGTGCTCACCCCCAATGGAGCCTAAAGCTGAGTGGCACAGTGATAACAATACAAGGGATCGGTAAAAATTATTTACGATTGTGAGTTTTTTTGGTTTGAGATAATTTAAATGAGAAATAATTATTAAAGAGATAATTTTTAATATGATGTGATATGATGTGATGTGATGTGACACAGCGTATATAATTATCACCACTTCATCTTTAATTTGACACCATTTACCTATATATAAATATACATATATAATTTTAAAAAATATAATAATAATAATTAATAAATTATCTTTAGAGATAATTTTTATCACCTCCCAATAAGAGAGATAATTATCTCCCCCTTTATCATCTTTTTATTTTAGATAAATTTTATCACTCATATTTATCCTATCCCACTTGTCAAATTACATGTGAACATGAAACTGCAGGTGATAAAGGGGATAACCCCCTTATCACGTTACCAAAGAGTTCTGACTTCCCAATGGCGTGCGTGAGTGGGAAGGTTATATCTCTGTCTCGGCATGCGATTACCTCCAACAAAAATTAAGAGGAATTGACGTGAGTGGTCGAGAGGCGTGCAACCTTCCCCCACCCGCGCTCCTCCATTATTGATCTAGATTCCTCTCAGGAACTGTGTCCAAGTTATAAATACCTTCGGGTGGGGGGCTCCGTTTCTTCAACCCAAGCCGTAGCCACAGCCTAATTCTCTGATCTTTTAAGAAGTTTAATAGTCTTCTTCTTCTTCAGCTCTCTCCTACGATCGCCATGTCGACCTGCGGCAACTGCGACTGCGCTGACAAGAGCCAGTGCGTGTAAGTACTCGACTCTTTAATTTGCTTCTCCGCTCTACCTTTCTCCAGATGGCTGCATGCTGCAGCAAGGATCCGACATGGTTGTGGTACATGATTAATTTTGACGTCATCGAAGTACTCTATATATATAAAAACTATATTCTGAAACTGATCAGCTAGTAATATTTAATCTGTTGCGATGGTACTTGCAGGAAGAAGGGAAACAGTTTCGGCATGGAGATTGTGGAGACTGAGAAGACGTAAGTACTATGTGATAGACGTAAAGCTATATATGTTAATTAATGTGCGAGTCCAAGTGAATAAATTAACCCTGTACTGGTCTTTCTAAGACTTTTAATTCTATACAGATGAATAGTGAGATGATCATGAAGTGGATCATATATAAAGTAAACGTATTCACAAACTAGCTCTTTTTGCAAGTAGAACGAGAATTCATGTCTCAATTAAACCTCTTTTAGTGTGCAGTTAATTTAAGGGATATATATTGGACTTTTTATGACGTGTTTTTGATCCCATAAGCTTAACTTAATCTGCTCCTGTATACTCTTCTTAATTAATTTGCAGCTACTACGACGAGGTGGTGGCTGGAGGGGAGAACGACCCCAAGTGCAAGTGCGGCCCCGGCTGCACCTGCACCACCTGCACCTGCGGCCATTGAGCTGATGATCACCACCATGCTGCTTGGATCTGCTCTTGCCATCTTCTGTCAAGATGAAGGGGAGCACGTTACGTGTGTCTACTGTTCTGTGCCAGTGTAATAAAATGTTTCAGTGTCGTGATGCTGCATGCCTAGCTAGATCTGTAATCCGTGTCTGTGATGCAGTTGCCGGAATGCTCGGTAGCTTACCCATGGCTTTCCGGTCCCATGGATCTGTGTGTTGGCCATATGGCTTATCTTCTATCTAAAGGACTTTCTATTACTTATGATGAGTGCGTGAGATATAGTACATGCCACTGATTAGAAGAAATAGCTTCCAAACGCACGATACCAACGAGAAAAAAAATAGAGAATTAATGCTGTGATATCTTTACATATCGAGAACATTAAATCAAGCTATTATTTTTTTTATCGTAACAAAAAATTAATATAAAAGTGGCACCACGTTACATATCGATCTTTCAAAAAGTCATGACAATACGGTGTCTGAATTTACAAAGGTCAATTTGCAAGCTCAAGTAGCCTCCGTAAGAATGGGCCATGCCTGTCAATGTCCTAAATTCATCCTTATTCAACAAGAAATTTAATTGACTTTATAAGGTGTGTTATTGGAGCAATCTTATTGACGTTTGATGTACATGTTTTATAAGCTATCTTAAAAAAACCCTCCCCCAAAGATTATATATCTCAGAGAAAAGCATCATCCATTAAGCGATGAGAGTGTGTTTGTCTAAATGCTGAGGATGATGATGTTGAGCGTTGCCACCAACGCGTCCGAGTCTTCGTCCTCGAATTATTTTAAGACATATATATTTTCGAGATCGATCATTTATAGATATTTAATTGACCTATTATCTTGATTTTTTTTATTGTGAGGATCTTCTTCGTTGGCCTTGCCACCCGAGATGGCTTTTGCCACCTCTCCTTTTTAACTTCTTTTATCAATAAAATGGCTGATTCGGGTCTTTTATTAAACAAATTAAAAACAAAAAAAAGTGTGTTTGACGTCTAAATGTGGAGCAAATTAATATTACTCGTGAAAATTCGAAGATGGAAAGGATCCAAATACAAAAGGTAAAAATGTTAGTTTAGCAATCCAGAGTAAGTACGTAGGATTAAATCCCAGTACGTACTCCAACAAAGCTCAATCTATATATATTTTTTAAAAATTTGGGCAACCGATCACTACAAAAAGAAGAGCATATGTCAGCGGTTTGGAGCCGCTGCCAAATGTCCAGAAAACGCTGACATATTGTTATGTCCGCGCCTCTCCAGGCGCTGCCAAAGCCGCTGACAAAAACCCCGCGGACATAACTTATGTCAGCGCTTTACATGTAGCCGCTGCCATATAAATATTTATCCGCGCCTACTGCGGCCGCGGCCATAAAGTACTATTGGCAGCGGTTGGGACCACCGCGGCAATAGATTATACAGCAACGGCTGGAAGCCGCGGCCAATAAATGTTATGGCCGCGGCTTACAGCCGCGGCCATATAATTTTTGTCAGCGGTCTTAGGGCAGCGGCCATATGTCCATTTTTGTCAGCATGTTGTAGCCGCGGATATATGTTCTTTTGGCAGCGGCTATTGAGCCGCTGACATATGATCAGAAAGAAAAAAAAATTATTTAAATACATACAACACTCTATACTCACATGTGAACCACCTGAATCATTCAATTACATATATTATCATTGAGCCACCACCCAGGCTCGCTGGATCATTCAATCACATATCATTGAGCCACCACCCAGGCTCGCTGGATCATTCAATCACACATCATTGAGCCACCACCCAGGCTCGCTGGATCATTCATCACACACATATATTAATGCGTAAAAATTGTTATACAAATATCCAGAACAATAGAAAATATGAATGTGTAATAAAATAGGGGGAAATCAAGAGACAGGAACATCATGATCTAAATAATCATCTGCCGCCTCATCTGTCTCAGTGTCGCTCTCGCTCTGAACTGGAGGAGGTACAGGTACAGGCTGGGTACGTGCCTGTGACGCCTGTATCTGGGAGAGGAGTACGCTCATCTCGTCCACTTCGAGGCTACACTCTGCAATTGAGAAATCTGTTCTTGCATTTCATTCATCTTATCTGCCTGTGCTTTCAATTTGTCTTCTTGTACTTTTAATTGTTCTTGCATTTGCCTTTCTCGCTCTGAATAGGCAGACGGTCCTGCAGATGTAGATCCATACCATGTCCTCAACGTCTCTCCACTCCCTGCGCAGCGAACACGCCCAGGTCGATCTTTTCCCATGACTGAAATGAAGGCGTCCTCGGGAGTCTGGCTCTCGGCATCAATGTCAGACGGAGCAATCATTTCACTCATAGCCTCCTACAACAAAAGGTAGAGAAAAATATTAATTATACAACTATTGTAATGAAAACATATTCACATAAAATAAATAGAAATAAGTTTCTTACATATCGTCTCCTGCTCTCCTCATCTACCCAACTCTCAGTGCCGTCAGTAAATTTTTACATCGACCCATCTTGAATACCTCAAGTCGATGCGGAGTACGTCCATGCATTAGAGACTGTTTAAATTAAAGACATATAAGTAAGTAATGAATAAAAGGGATAACATAATTCATAAAGCATAACTCACAAAATCACTCATCAACTGATAATGAGAAGTCCTGCCCCGTCTATATGACATAGATTGAGTGGCACGATTTTGCTTATTTCGATCAGCAATCCTCTAAAAAGACAAGATAGACAGTTATTGTTCCATTTATAGAAACAAAATAATCATAAACAATTATATTCTAAGCATTTTAAAATATTACCCTCTCATCCCCAGTAGTCCACAACTCGCACATTGTTTGCCAATCGGAGGGGTCAACACCTGCTGGGACGGATGCAATCGCATCATCTAAAGGCTTCCCATTAAAATGCTGACATGAAAAATAAAATTTTTGTCAATATATAAACAAGTATATAAAATAAAGTACATATGAAATGAAATAGTATATTAACTTACTCTTTTTTTTTGCTTGCTACGCCAGCTGCGATGCATGGCGCTCATGAGCAAGCATCTCCCTATCTGTTTGGTCTGTGCGATCCCACTGATATGTCAACTGCAAAACAAAGTCACTGAATTATAACAAAAGCATATGCATATATATTATTCAATTTAAATAATAATTACCTGCAGATCTCTGAATATAAACTCCTTAGTCGCAGCAGGCAGCTTCGCAAAGTCTTTTTGCCAAATCTTACAATATATCTTTGATACAACGCCCATGCGACTAGTAAAGTGATCTGCAGTAGGGCCGACGCCATAGCCTCGGACAAGAGAGACATTCCATTGTTGTCCATCAGGGCATCTCCTCTCCGTAACTCCCCTAGTCGGCCCTCGACGGCCATGACCCCTCCCCCAAGGTCGTGCAGATGGACCTGTTAAATATAAACATTAAACATCATTAGAGAATATCTATTAAACAATGAATATAAAAGTACATGAAATTAAAATATGAACCTGCTACAGAAGATGCAGATGCCGCCGAAGAGTCCTGAGGGCTGGAAGGGAGGTATCTGCTGTACAGTGAGAGGTAGAGGAAGCTGCTGAGAGGTGGGAGCGGGAGAGAGCCCCTGAAATGTGGGAGGGGGAGGCATCGCCTGAAAGGTGGGAGGGAGAGGGACCGATAGAGTCCAAGCCTCCGTGGGCGTGAGCCATCACGAGAAGAGCGCTCACCAGTGGAAGTCATCTGTTACAAAAAATTGTTAGTAAACATGTAAACATAACAAGTTAAAAAAATTATTTGAAGCATGCACAATATAAATACTAATGTAAATAAATCACCTAAATGTCAATATAATCGTCCACTCTTACGCTACTTTCTTGACATAGATCCACATCTTGAATTTCTCCTCTAATGGGAACATCAATCAGATTGTCCTGAAACGCTTCGTCACTTGGTTCTATATCATTCTCAGGAGCATCATCTTGCAAGTCGTAGTAATCACGCGGACGTGCTTTGACAGGGATGATCCATCCTTCTGTTGTGTTATCATTGACATAGAACACCTGTTCCACTTGACTTGCCAGGGCAAATGGTTCATCTGTATTGAGTCTTTGACGAGTGTTCAGACTGATAGTTCCATATTTATCTATTTTAAATCCTCTGTCTTTTCTATAAACATCCCACCAGTCACACTCAAATAAAACAACACGTCTTTGATTATCAAAATATATTTCCAATACATCATTTAGACGTCCATAATATCCATCACATCCGGATTCAAGTTCCGCATTCACTATAACTCCACACAACTGAGTGACCTTTGTTGCATCAGATGATGCACGAAACCTGAATCCATTGACAATATAGCCCGAGTGTGAACGCACAAACCTTGAAGGTGTTCGTGCCAGACAGTATATATCAGGAGTACACCGAGGATCATTTGCATCGTACAAATCTTTCACATAAATTGGAACCACTTCAAGAAATTCCTTTCTGTGTGGCTTGAACTCTCTACACATCTCTTGTGTTCAAAAAATATTCATCGATATCTTCAATCTGTTTAAGAATGTACAGATGTGCCTTCTCAACTTCTTCTTCAGACAATATACGACTATTACCTGCTCCTCCTAAGAAACGTCCTGAAGACTTGAATATCGAACAACCGCCTTCATTATTGTCTTCAGATGGGACATCAAAGTTTCTTTCCCTTCGATTAAAGCGAGTGTCAATACCCTCCATATACATAGAACAAAATGAGATTGTTTCCTCCATAAGGTAGCCTTCAACAATTGAACCTTCTGGATGTGCCCTATTTAAAACATATTCTTTCAATTTCTTCAAAAATCTCTCTATAGGATACATCCATCGGTATTGAACTGGTCCCGCAATTCTCGCTTCATATGCAAGATGTACAACCAAATGAACCATGACATCAAAAAAAGACGGTGGAAAAATTTGCTCCAACTTACATAATGTTACTGCAATATCACCTTCCAATGTAAGCAAACGATCAGATTGAAGAACTTTGGAACAGACATCTCTAAAATATATGCTCAACTCTGTAATTGGGTCTGTGACATCTTGATTCACAATACCACGAATCGCCAAAGGCAATAATACTTGCATGTATATATGGCAATCATGACTCTTTAGCCCTACCATTTTCGACTTCCAATATCTACACATTTCATCAAGTTGGAGGAATATCCATCTGGAACTTTTATATTACGCAGAAAGTTGCACACAGCCGTTGTCTGCAATCTGTTCAATGTATATTCTGCCGCTGGTAACCTGGTCTTATTTTGACTGTCTGTTTGTGGATGGAATTCTGGTCTTATTCCCCACTGTGCCATATCTAACCGTGCATTCAGACTGTCTTTGCTCTTTTCCCCACCAAGAAGATTCAAAGTTCCCAACAAATTGTCACATACATTTTTCTCAATGTGCATTACATCCAGGTTGTGCCGAATGAGTAGATTTGACCAGTACGGCAGCTCTCTAAAAAATATACTGTTTTTCTTCCATCCCTCTAAATTCTTGATATCATTCTTAAATTTCTTTCCAAATCTGATATGAGGAAGTTGAAGTTGTTGACTCCACATTGCAGCACCCGTTAACACTTCTGGACGGTTACGACGTTCAGTCACGCCATCAAATTTGTGTCGATATTCACGCCTTCTCCATCTATGACTGATTGGCAAAAATCGTCGGTGCCCTAGAAAACAAAATTTCCGACAATTTTGCAGCCATTTTGAAGTTGTATCATAATGACATGATGGACATGCACGCTTTCCTTTGGTACTCCATCCTGATAAATTGGCATATGCAGGAAAATCATTGATCGTCCACAGCAGGGCAGCTCTCATTTTAAAATTCTGTTTCTTTGAAGCATCATATGTTTCAACACCGTTGTCCCACAAATCTTTCAATTCTTCTATCAACGGTTGTAATACAGCATCGATATCATTTCCAGGACTTTTAGGACCTGGAATAAGTAATGACATCATCATAACGTCTGCTTCATACACATCCATGGCGGCAAATTATAAACTACTATCATCACAGGCCATACACTGTATCTGCTACTCATCATCCCAAATGGATTGAACCCATCAGTCGCTAAGCCGAGTCTCACGTCGCGAACCTCTGCCGCAAAATCTGGATATTGAGCATCGAAATGTCGCCAAGCTTCAGAGTCAGCAGGATGTCGCATAGTTCCATTTTTCGAGTCCAATCGGCCATCTTTGTGCCATGTCATCCACTTGGCAATCTTAGAAGACATGAATTCTTTGCAATCTATCTTTCAATGAAAATAACGCAATATTTTATATGGCACTGTTTGCGACGTCTCTTCTTCAGGCTACCTTGTTGCGTATTTTCTTTGTACCTAGGAGCATTACATGCTGGACATCGATCCCTATGTTCATGTTCATTTCGAAACAAGACACAATCATTCTGACAAGCATCTATCTTCTCATGACCTAACCCCAAATCTTTCATAGTCTTCTTCAATTCATACCATGTTCGAGGTAAATTAGCTCCTTCTGGTAATACTTCTCTAAGCAACTCAAGAAACATTTCCATACAAGAAGCTGTCACTTTGTTCATAGTCTTAATGTGTAATAGTTTCAACAGAAATGTCAATTTTGAAAATTTGACACAACTAGGATATAATGGTGTTTGAGCATCTTCTAATAATTGATAAAAATCTCTTGCTTTCTCATTTGGTTCATGTTCCTCTGCTCTTCCCTCTATTTCAGCCTCTTGTAACTCCTGCAACATTTCTATTGTTGTATCAATCTGCACTTCCATTTGTGCTTCATTAGCAGACGGGCTAACTTGCTGAACATGAACTATCGGTGCCTCTCCATGACATACCCAATTGGTATACCGTGTCCAAAATCCATCTACTTTAAGATGAATTTCAACATCCATCCGGGATAACTTCACTCCGTTAACACAGTTACGACACGGACATTGTATGAACTCATAATTCTGTCCATGTCTAAAACATTGTCTTTGCTCATCAAAAGCAAATTCCAAGAACTCATCTACTCCTTTCTCATATCTAGGATCCAAACGATCTCTAAGTTGTATCCAACTCTTATCGAGTCCTGCCATTTTTGGATGCAATAGTTCTGCATTGACAATAACCCATCAGCCTAACTTGTACCCAAACGATGTCTATGTTGTATCGAATAAATATGAATTAACCGACAATTCAAAAAATATTCGACAGCACCTCCCCTATACCGGGAGCATTTTCACACATACCTTCCACACACATATACATGTCCATATACATTCCACATTCACAATTCAAGACTTTATGCTCGATATATGACATTACTATCAAAAGACAGTAAAAGCATATATCCTAACACAAGTCTTGAACGGGCAAAAATGGAAAAAAGGTCCACTCAACTCACTCATTTCCATTCATGCTTTCTCCGTCTTCTCATTCATACATCCTGTAAAGCACAATGTATACATAATTCTAATGTGCTCACACATACAATCACATCCTGCAAAAAATATGAGCCACCACCCAGGCTCGCTGGATTAGTTTAAACATGAGCCACCACCCAGGCTCGCTGGATTAGTTAAAAATATCAAAGTAACTTAATAGTCTATAAAACAGAGAGAAAAAATTTAATTGTGAACCTTGCTCTTGTTCTTCATTTGGATTGTCTTGATGCTAAGAGAAGGCTAATTTTGAGATAGTTTCCCCTAATACATTACTTTATTTCATGTTCCTTTTATGAGGAGACCAAGAAGTCAATAAACATTGGTTTGAGATGTATCCTCCCATTACTTGAACAATGGTATTGACTAATATATGATTTAGTCAAATATGATCGAAATTAATGAGGTCACTTTACAGTTGTGCAATATTAAAAAGAGAAAAGAGGAACATCAGCCAACAATTTGGCCCACTTGCATGGTTTCCCCTCCATTTGCCAATATTAATGACCGGTAGTGATCAACAAAAGCCCTGTAAGGTAGCCAAGCACTATAAAACAGCAAGAGTAGGCAGGAACAAAGGGGAAAAAGAATACTAAGACCCCCTGTTTCCTTGTCACGTGGCTGGCAATAACTTATTGAAACATCAAAGCAGGCAGGAATAAAGGAGGAGGAGAAAAGTGCTACCCTATTTCCCTTATCATTTGCCAATCATTTGTGAAAAAATATTAGTATTTGCTTGGTAGATGCCATAAGTATCCACTTTGTTATTACAAGTCTCACATGTGACGACCTCATCGTCAAGTCGGCTCCACTTACTTAAGTGACTCGCTCCACTTGTTGGAAGAAGGAGTAGGTAGGAAGTCGAAGTTTTTTGTCGTTAAGCTTGCACGGGGATTTTGGACATTTTCATGTGATATTTTGATTTTCATAGAACTGATAAAAAAAATAGTTTTTATTTTCCAAGAGTGGAGTAAATTCTTTAAAACAATTGACTATTATGTATCAGTTCAGAGAACAATACTAATCTAATTGCAAAAACCTTAAGATCTCCATTCAATGTATCTCCATAAGCTGCCTAGAAGACTCTGAACAATTAGCAAAAGCACCAAGAATTTGGGAATCTTCTATTATGTATCTTTCTTTATAAAAAGTTGGAGCATAACTCTCTTATTTTTCTGTTTGTTTATATGCATGCTCCTAACATGCTGAAATATGCCAAGTATATTCTCTGGTTCACTTGAAAAATTCATGATGATGTGATCTACATAAACCCACAACGTATTAATGCACCATCTGATGAGTTGGAATGAAGAAACAGACAAGGAAGGTAAAATCTTTGACGTGACAAAGCTTTACATGGTCATGGCTTGGGGCCTCAAACTGTCCTTTCTTTTCTCCTCCTCCGTTCTGGGGAATTTCACGTGGGTTGTTGATATGTATATGATTCTTTGGATGTCCTTGTCACCCTTTTGGCTTGATATGAGTTAAGTTGGTGGCCCCCTTCCCATTATTACCGTAAGGTAGGTGAAACAATTTTGCCAATTTATATACCAGAAAAGTTTTATTCTTGAAACTAAAGAACCCATGAAATAAGTGTAAATTTTGAATTCTTGTCTCTCATGAGCATAATAGGAGTATACAGATGGGAGGATCTGAAAACTTTGATGGTATTCTCCTATTGCAAGTAACTTGTTTGACCCCGATGGCAGATTCAGAATTTTCATTTGATGGGTATATCTTAGTATATTTTCTTGATCTAATAGGGTCATTAATGATGAAATTTTATATGTCTAATAAAAATTTTCAATTCAGTGAAATCCTATAATCCTACTAGCCCTAAAATAATATGTCACTGCTTAACCCAACTCTCTTAGGGGGGCGGGGAAATGAACCTCTTTTTTCTTCCGAGCAGGAACTTTTGAATCCCCATGATGTGGATAAAGATGTTGAAATAAGGAGGAAATGAAGTTATAGCTTCCAAATATATTTTTTTCTTCCATAGTGGCCATTAACCATGAAGGGGCCCTCCATGATTGGTGATGGTGAATTTGTGACTTGGGTATGGGCCATAGGGTTTGTGATCTTTAAATATTGTACTTGGCCTTGTTGATATACAAATTGTCAAGTGTTCTTTTGTGGATGTCATGGATGTGAGGCCAGCCCAAATTGTCAAGTGTCCTTCCCGTATACATTTTTAACTCCAAACCCTAAATTTTAAACATTCGAGGCGGAGGTTCTGTCCCCAAAGACTTCCTCTTCCTCCTCCCCTGGAGAGATCCATTCGGCTACCAGTATGTCTGCCTGCTGCCAAGGATAGGATAGGGTCATCTACTTTCTTTACCAGGGAGGGGAGGAGAATATGTCGCAGCTCTCACTGCACCACCTAACATGGGATGGAGGCCTTGGTTGGCTGGCTAGGTCTCGAGCCAAGCTTTGGAGAGTTAGACTCCGCCCCACTGAGCTGACCCATGTACTGTTGGGTCAACGGCAGGCGCAGTGGGGGCGAGGGGGCACCGTGGGGGCGAGGGGCCACCGAAGGGGAGGGGGCCGCCGGAGAGAAGGGGGTAGGGGAGGGAGGGGTGGGGCGCCGGAGGCTCACCGTGGGGGTGGGGACAGCCGCCGGAGATGAGGGCGTCGCCGAGCCACCGCCTGCCGTCCGTCGTTGGTGCGTCGCCGGAGGGAGAGGAAGGCGTCGTGCGTCGCCAGTCTTCGGGAAGAGAGAGAGAGAGAGAGCGAGCGAGAGAGAGAGAGAGCGAGCGATATGGCGCGCAGTGGTGTTTTTGTTTGGCGGGATAGGCGAAAATATGGCAGCGGCTGTACAGCCGCTGCCATATTAGTATTTAGCAGCGGCTAAAAAAAGCCACTACTATTTATATTTATGGCGGCGGCTAACCACCGCTGCCATATGTAATTAAACTTAAAAAAAGTTGTTGCCACGCATCAGTGAGAAAGTCGGTCGACCGATATCTCGTGGTAGGACGACCGATCTTCTCAGTGCATTTAGGCTGCCAGCAGTGAGAAAGTCGGTCGACCAATTTCTAGTGTTCGGTCGACCGATCTACTCAGTGCATTTTGAGTGAGTTAGTCGGTCGACCTATTTCTAGTGTTCGGTCGACCGATCTACTCAGTGCATTTTGGCTGGCAGAAGTGAGTTAATCGGTCGACCGATTTCTAATTGTCGGTCGACCGATCGATTCAGTGCATTTTGAAACGCAGAGGTGAGACAGGCGGTCGACCGATTTCTATTGGTCGTCGACCGATCAAGGCAATCTATTGTTTGCAACGCCTACGCTATCCTCTTGCCTGACGGATATGTTCACTTAATTGTGTGTAAAATATTTATATTTGAGAATATTACAAGTATATACATGCATATCTAGCACAAATATACTTGATTATTTGTAATATAAATTAATAACATATGTATATGAATCACTAAACTAAGGTAGAGATTAAGTTCATGCTAAGCTAAGCAGTTTTGTGTTGAGCCTCGTTTTGTCATCAAGCAATATACCATAAAGTACATCAAGCAATCACATACCAGATGAAGCAGAAAATATGATAGACATATTGTAGCTATTACATAAAGAGCACCCTTTTGTCACAGCAAAGAGGCGAGAGTAGGATACGAAAAGCAAAAGGTAGACATCATAGAACAGCTAAGGAATCACTCAGAAGGAGGCTGATTCTGAGAAGGTCGCAAATAACCCATGATTTCCCGTAACATTTGAGACTGGGAGTCCATGTGGCCCTGGTGGCTAACTCTCAACTCAGCAAGTTCTCTAGAGAGATTCCCGACTGTGTCGCCCACTTGCCGAACTTCTCCCCGAATAGATTCCATCTCCCCCTCAAGCCTGGTCAAGCTACCTTGGATCCGCAGTTGGAAGTCATCACCTCCGGCAGCCGAAGGAGGCAAATCTTGTTCCATAGGAGCCAAATGCTCTTCTTCTTCATGTCTATCGTCTTCACCTTGTGCTTCACCTTCGCCTTCATCTTCCGTTTCTTCTTGACTGTCTTCACCAGGGTCATCAGTGACATTCCTCATGAATTGTCCATTAACATTCCTGTAATTCATGAACCTCATGATGTTGGTTTCATTGTAGACCATGGAGACAGAAATATTTTCTGCTCGCTCATTAGTGAGGTCAATGCCAGCATGCTCAAACACAGCCGTAAGTTGGGCTGCATAAGGTAGAGATCTTCTTCTCTGATTCTTTACTAACTTGATCAGCGTTACCATCATCTCAGGTAAACACAGTGGTACATTGTGAAATAAGCAGTGAAAAATACATTTGTGCACTCGAGTGACTTCATCCCGAGATCCACCTTTTGGAAAAAGTATAGTGGTGATCATGTGGTGAATGATCCTCTGTAGTGGTGGAAAATGATTTGCATTGATCAAAGCATGATGTGCCATCCAAGGTGCCGGATCTTTTCCCAACAAAACTTGGCACATATCACTATCATAATACTGGACATGTTCCACTAAATAACCAGCATTTCGAATCTCTAATGCATGACTAAGAACTGTATCACTCACGTGAATCTCAACTCCATTAACAGCAGTAAATAGTCTGTTGTTGCTTGTATATAAATTTGCATAGAATTGTTGAACCAAATCTGGATAATAGACTCTATGGCTAGACATGAAGTGAACCCACCCTTGTGTTGCAAATAGAAGACTGAGCATGGCTCCGTATTGTCTAGATTGTCGAAGTCCACATACCGAGGGGGCAGAATTTTCCTTCTTGTTTCAACCAACAACTCTCCAGGAGCCAAGGGAACTTGTGTAGCCGCCCCTGATCCTTCACCAACGTGGCGGCGACGACTCGGGACCGAACGACGATGGCGCATCCGTGGAGGCATCGGAGATGGACAAGGGGTGAGGGAAATGAGAAGGAAAATGGAGAAGGGGTGAGGAAATGAGAAGGAAAATGGAGAAGGGGTGAGGGAAATGAGAAGGAAGATGGAGAAGGGGAGAAGAGTTCTAGGGCAAGTAGATGAAGATGGAGAAGAGGAGAAATGAGAAGAGTTCTAGGGTAAGAAGGGAAAGATGGAAAAGGGGGGAAGAGTTCTAGGGCAAGAAGGAGGCAATGGAGAAGGAGGGAAGAGTTCTAGGGCAAGAAAACCACCTTAGGGGCTGGAGAGATGGAGGAGAACTTATGTGGATGTTTTCCACCCACCCTAACATATATAGGAGGGGGTTTGGGTTGATACAAAGTGGGCCGGTCGCGACCGAACCGAACCGGACGAAATCGCGACCGGAATCGGTCGACCGATTCTAATATATCGGTCGACCGACCTACCCAGTGCAGATTACAGTGTAAACGTCGGTCGACCGAATGTGCATCATCGGTCGACCGATTAAAAATATGGCAGCGGCTATATAGCCGCGGCCATATTCGTATTAGCAGCCGCTGCTACAATCCACATGGTTTTTTTTTGTGCCACATGTACAAAAAACACATGTGCATGGTGCCACATGGGCAAAAAACACATGTGCATGGTGCCACATGGGCAAAATGTCCATGTGACACTTATGCACTTTGCACAAGTGCACAAAGTCTCTCCTAGCACAAATATACATATATATTTCAAATATAAAACCATATGTATATATCAATCGCTAAACTCAAATAATTTATTATTAAAAAATATATGTTCTAGATATGACTGATTAAAAATTTTTTTATTTAAAAATGAATAAAGTAATATTTTTAAATTATTTAAATGTCAGCGGTTTGTAGAATTGCAGACATAACATATATATATCAGCGGTGGACGAAGCCGCTGCAGAATATATGTCCGCGGTTAAATAAGCCGCGGCCTTAAGGCAACATTTGTCCGCGGTGAAATTTTAGCCGCTGATGTATGCTTAACTTTTATCAGCGCCTACAACTAACCGCGGACAAAACGGTTGTATGGCAGCGGTCTACAATAGCCGCTGCCTTATATCTCTTTTGTCCTTGAATTTTCAGTCGCGGACATATATTCGTTGCCAAATGTTGGTTCTCCTGTAGTGGATTCCTAATAATATATATGAAATCACCCAGCTGTCTCCAGTTAATGGAAAAGAAAACTGATTCGCGGAGACGTTTCAAATAGGTTTAATGGAATCTCCATTAATCAATCATGAGTCATGTGTAGAGACTGTGTTAAATTAAATCATTCAATAGGTCATTAGATTAATCTACAATATTTTCCCATCTTTGACGAATTATATATCATTTAAGATCAACAATTCCTCGTCTTCTTCAGGGCAATTTCCTGCCTTGTCTTCAATAACCTCACATCTCCTTCGATGGGGCCTCCCGAGCAATTATGTCGAAAAGAATCCCACCTGCTACACCTCATGCTATGATCATTAATTAATTAGTTACTGTTATATATTTGAAATATATTAACAAGCAAGAGTTCATTCTATTCAAAACTACGTGTCTACATTTAACAGGTGCAATAATTTTTTGTAAGTAAGTAATAGAACAAATTAAAAGTGGGCACGTAATCCAGTCCTCTCGTTGATCAACAAAATACATCAATCATCTACAAACATGGCCCAGTTTTTGTGAGATAATATTATATGAGTAGATGCACCGAGTCACTGAACTATTTTTTTTTATAAGTATTAGTGTGAGAAAAGAGATTTGAACCTGTAGAGGTATTTTCGTTGTTCGGTGTGGACATCCAAAAAAATGCAAGAAAACTTGCACCTGTCAGTCCAGTTTTCCTAGGCCAAAGCCCATCTGAAAACATGCTAAAGGGTCCCCTAAACAGGCCCAAGAGGACCCATCACCCCATAGCCCATCTCCCCTATACAGGGAGGTCATTTTAAGGGAATGCAAGACCTCCCTTCCCAACCAAACCTGCTGCGGCAGCAGAGGTGAAGTTGGCCAAAAGTGCTTCTGTTTTGGGCTACACCACCATGGTTGGCAGGGGGGTTTTGGCTAACCGGTCAAGGCAAAAAGGAGGGGCTAATAGGGAATATGAGAGGTTCCTTCGGTTGCAAGAAAAGGGGTGGTAGGGAGAGATGAAGGGATATCTCCTGGAGTGCTTGAGAACCCATCCGGGGAGAGGCTGCTAGAAGGGAGGAAGAGGGATCCGACTGCTAAGAAAGAGGGAGGAAGCATCTTCTGCGGGCTGGTGTGAGAAGAGGAGTTGGGTGGTTTTTCCTCCCTCCCCCGTTCCTGCTGTTTGGATAGGAGAAGCAGAGGAGGCCTCTTCTCCTTCTGGAGGACCGGTGGTTAGCAGAAAAAGAGTTCTACTCGGGCTCCTAGAAAGGTCAAGAGAAAAGGCAAGAGGGGAAGGTGTTCGCTGCTACCTGATTGTTGGAGAAAGAGGAGAGCCAAGAGAAAGAAGAGAAAAGAAGAAGGGTGAGAAGAGAGAAGGCAAGGAGCTGGGGGGGGGGGGACTGCTACGACAGTCCCCATGATGTTTTTCTTCTCTTGTTTTTTCTTTCCCTCTCTGTGTAACTTCCACTCCCTAAACAGTGAAAAGAATGTCTTCTTCCATTTCCCTTGCTTTCTTTGTGTAACACCGATCTTGATGATTGTTTGGATGTGTGCAAGTATTCTAACTGCTCTTTGTTTCCTTTTATTCACTCACGTTGCATGAAACCGATGTGTTTCTTCTTTCTCCTGTTTTGTGCTTCCTTTTCTTGTTAATTTCAGTTGCTTTGAACTGTTGGAAGCCATGGTATTCTGCCCCATCATAGGTGGCGAGGGTGGCTGACTGGTGCCTCCCCTCACTCCTAAAAGGGGCCATCATTTGAAGCTTGGGTCCCCTTTTGTCCACCCAAGAATATCCCCCTCCCCTTTGCTCAGCTTCAAGAGACCAGAAGCCCCATTTGCTGCGTTTTTCTCCCTCTGTTGAAGCTCCCAGGTTCACACTTATTCTTGGGTTTGAAGAGCAGGGGAAGGGCAACTTGATGCCTGGATCCCATTCTCATCCATGGGGTGTTCTTCCTACCATATCAGACCCCCAGAGGAGCATTTTCTTCCCCTCCCTGTGGCCAAGGCTTGCTGCAAATGACCCCCTCGGGACTGCACCAAATCCTGCCGTATCGTTTCTCTCTCATGTGGCTCCGAACATGACGTTTTGGACTTCCGAAATCTGGGCTCGATCCGAGTTCATGGGTTCGTTCTCCATATCCAAAGGGTGTTGTCCCCCAAATTTGAGGCTCAGCCCCTTCACGGATTTCGAGAACCAAGCCCCGGAAGTCCTGCCGTATCGTTTTCCCGTACGGCATTGAAAAGAAAGTACCGGACCGCCGTCGGCTGGGCCCGATCCGACTTCATGGGTCTGTTCTCCATACCTGAAGGATGTTGTCCCCCAAATTTGAGGCTCACCCCTTCACGGATTTCGAGAACCAAGTCCCGGAAGTCCTGCCGTATCGTTTTCTTGCACGGCTTTGAAAAGGAAGTCCGGACTGCTGGAGTCCGGGCTTGATCCGACTTCATGGTCTGTTCTCCATACCTGAAGGATGTTGTCCCCAAAATTGAGGCTCAACCCCTTCACGGATTTCGAGAACCAAGCCCCGGAAGTCCTGCCGTATCGTTTTCTCGCACGGCTTTGAAAAGGAAGTCCTGGACTGCTGAAATCTGGGCTCGATCCGACTCCATGGGTCTGTTCTCCATACCTGAAGGATGTTGTCCCCCAAATTTGAGGCTCAACCCCTTCACGGATTTCGAGAACCAAGCCCCGGAAGTCCTGCCGTATCGTTTTCTCGCACGACTTTGAAAAGGAAGTCCCGGACTGCGGGAATCTGGGCTCGATCCGACTTCATAGGTCTGTTCTCCATACCTGAAGGATAATGTCCCCCAAATTTGAGGCTCAACCCCTTCACGGATTTCGAGAAACAAGCCCCGGAAGTCCTGCCGTATCGTTTTCTCGCACGGCTTTGAAAAGGAAGTCCCGGACTGCTGAAATCTGGGCTCGATCCGACTTCATGGGTCTGTTCTCCATACCTGAAGGATATTGTCCCCCAAATTTGAGGCTCAACCCCTTCACAGATTTCGAGAACCAAGCCCCGGAAGTCCTGCCGTATCGTTTTCTCGCACGGCTTTGAAAAGGAAGTCCCGGACTGCTGAAATCTGGGCTCGATCCGACTTCATGGGTCTGTTCTCCATACCTGAAGGATGTTGTCCCCCAAATTTGAGGCTCAACCCCTTCACGGATTTCGAGAACGAGACTGCGGAAGTCCTGCCGTATCGTTTTCCCGTACGGCGTTGAAAAGAAAGTACCGGACTGCCGTCGGCTGGGCTTGATCCGACTTCATGGGTCTATTCTCCATACCTGAAGGATGTTGTCCCCCAAATTTGAGGCTCAATCTCTTCACGGATTTCGAGAACGAGACCGCGGAAGTCCTGCCGTATCGTTTTCTCGCACGGCTTTGAACACGAGGTGCCGGATCGCCACTGATTGGGCCTAATCCGAGTTCATGGATTGGTTCTCTATATCCTAAGGGTTTTGTCCCCAAGATTTGAGGCTCAGCCCCTTCACGGATTCTGAGAACCGAGTCCCCAAAAGTTTGCCGTATCGCTTTTCCGCACGGTTTTGAACATGAGGTGCCGGATCGCCACTGATTGGGCCTGATCCGAGTTCATGGATTGGTTCTTTATACCCTAAGGGTTCTGTCCCCAAGATTTGAGGCTTAGCCCCTTCACGGATTTCGAGGATCAAGTTCCCAAAGGCTTGCCGTATCGCTTTTCCGCACGGCTTTGAACATCAAGTGTCGGGTAATCAGTACCCAGACCCCGTTTGAGTTCATGAGTGCTATCTATATGGGTTAAATATCCCATCCTCCTAATTGCACGCTCAGATTCCCCCGCGGATTTCGAGAATTATGCATACATGGGGCTGCCGTATCACTTATGCCTGAAAATTGGACTGATACGGCAGGACCGATCCGGCAGGACCGATCCGGCAGGGCCCTTGCCGTATTACTGCTACAGTACCCCTGCCGTTTCACCCTGGCAGATTGGCCCTTGCCGATTCGCCCTTGCCGTATCGTTTTGGCTGCTGAATCGCTTTGTCTGCTGAATCGGATGGGTTTTGCATGATGATGTTTAAGCATTCAAATGACCAAATGACTTCAAATCATGAAAAATTAATGACAACCAAAGCATATCAAATTTCTTGCATTAACAAATAGAAAAATTGTGTAATAAATAAAAGAATAAATAAATGAGCATGCAAATTGACCATCAAAAAATCTCTTGCAAATTTGACTGCAATCTTGTAGTTTTATTTTGCGCCTTTTATCGGATGTCCCGACTTAGGCCATAAGACCTTCTATTCTGGCGATTATCAAGGGTTTTCTCTTTCTAAAAGAGATGTAATTAACGTCGTTGCGCTCAGGCAACGACGGGATCTTGGTCCAGGACCCGACACTCACTTTCGTTTGACGAAGTCAAACGGTGCGCACAATATACTTAAAGTCCTCCGACTCTCGGAGGCAGAACACTTTGTTGTCACTTCGGTGACTGGCACGTCCGCGCTGTGCAAATTGCCGATTTATCTCACGTCGCCATTGCTCACGTAGCATTCGATGGGATTTGGATTTGCAATGTGCATTCATCTATGAGAACATGAGACAACATGATAAATAGAACAATAAGTTTTTTAAAATTTCTATTTCCACATTCGGTAATAAACCGAACATGTTCCTCACTAAGGACAGAGAGAGAATTTTCGTCGGTGTAGACGATGACCTGCAAAAGTAAATGACGTCAAGGGGACCCGCGATTCAAAGATTGAGAGGACTCTTCGATATCTAAATCAGAGATAACTGTAGAATATGACGTATAGAGAGAATGAGATTCTTTGTGTGTGATTTCGCACTTGGACGATTGTGAGGATCAGGATCCACCTCCCTCTACTTGAAGATTTTGGTTTCTTATATAAGTTCAAAGACAAAAAAAGTTTAGAGTACTCCCAACGGTTGCTGTCCCTAAGGAAGGACCGTTTGGATTCCCCATGCGGGGGTTATCTATTCGAGATGTCCCCTAGGGGCCCGTGCGAGGGCTATTCTTAGATATGGAGACGTGTTGCGCCGTTTCATTAATAGCCGCCGAAAGATCAAGAGTTGATCCGCATTGATCAGCATGGAAGGTCGAAGAGAAGCCCGTAGGCTTAGGGTTAGGGCCTTCTTCCGAGTAACTAGTGCTCAATAATCACGTCCTATTTGGTGATGTCCAAAGGTCAAACTCGTGGTGCCCTAGGACACGTGGCGGCTGAGATGTGTCTGTGAATCTTTATTTTTTTCGAAGAAGATATGTGACTGAATAATTGTCGCTCTACTCACTTATTGGCTTACGATGAACCGAATCTGAAGACCAGAAATACCTCCACAGAATCAAAGGTGGACAATAAATTCTTTTTTACCACTAAACCACTTTTGCTTACGAGTCTAAATATTCCAAACAATCACAAGCAATGTATAAATACAGTGTTTATTAATCAATCTTTTCAAATGCATATATGATATTCTACAAGATTTCTGTCGAGTACATAAACTGTAATGCTGGCCATCCTTTTCTCTTGCAAGCATTAATTATTACTGTCGTCCTCGTCTTGAACCGTCACATCTCTCAAAAATTAAAGACAGCCTTTTATCAACTATATATATATATATATGTTCCATTCTCTTCTCATTTCTTTTTTAGAAATAAAAATATCTAAAAAATGTTTTTTTCTTCTAAAAAGTAAAAATTTTATAGGAAATATTGCTAGTAAAATAATGTCACATGCCTATAATTTTATATGAAAATCTGCTTCCTTGCGAGACATTTAAATCTTTTTTCTCTACGCAAAAGAATCTGTACTATCATTAGCTTTTATATATGGTCTATGAAAAATTTGACAAAAGAATTCTGAGGGGATATATATTTTCAAAAGTTCTCTGGCCGGAGACAGGCCAAGTGACTGGTTGCAATTTTCCTTTGTCTGGACCATCCGATATATCGATCGGATAATGATCAATTCTGGTTGACATGTACCCTTTCTAAATCCATGTGGCGAGCAAGGTCATGATCAGGTCCCAGCCTCTCTTTTTCCATCGTATAATTGTCGACGAGTCTGTCACCCATTTTTTTCTTTCAACAGATGTTTAAATAATCAAGGGCTGTTAATGGGTCGGATTCGGGTTGAATTTATATATATATATGAGTCTGATTTAGATTTGATTCATCAATATGTAAGTCTAAATTTAATCTAAGTCTGAGTAAATTGAGTCAAACTTAATATTTTTATAAAATTATAAAATCTGACTAAGATTCAATGCGATTTGATTCGAATATTTAAATAAAAATTAAATTAATTATAAAAATAATATATTTAATAATATAAAATTTATAATTTCACTTAATTAATAGAGTTTTGATGTTACTTATTTAATTTATTTGAAAAGAGAGTTTTAACTTATAATTTCACTCAATCAAGTCCGAACAATGTCGGGCCGAGCTCAATATTTTTACAAAATTGTAAAACTCGATTAAGATCTGATCTGGTCCGAACACTTAAATAAAATTTAAATTATTAATAATAAAAATATATTTAATAATATAAAATTTATAATTTCACTCAATTAAGTAGATTTTGATGTTGATTATTTAATTTATTTGAAAAGAGAGTTTTTAACTTTTAAATAAATAAAATAACATGATTTTAACTAAGTAAAATTTAAGATTTGAAAAAAAAAATGGGTCAAACTGATCTATTGAGGCGAACTTAAAACCCGAGTATGGTTCATGGATCTAGTCGAGTTAGACTTTTAGACCCTATTAAAATTTATGGACCGAAAAGACTCTTACAACCTAGCTCAAAATCGGATCAAACCCACGAATCTGTGAACCAACCCGAGTCATCGACAAGCCTATTTACATCTAGCAATATCTTCGCCATTCTCTTTGATCTCTCTTCGCTTAACTTTATAATGAGAAATTTATTTATATCTAATGATCATTTTATTATCCTACTTTGTGTATGAAAACCCAATTAATTATTATAAACCCTTATATGTGTTTTTGTTTCAAATTTCTTGTCTTGCATAACGATGAAGATAAAATTAAGACATATCAAGTGCTGCACGGAGTTGTTAATTTTAGAAATTAAGAGATCATGATGGGACGAGTTTCTTATGAGCAATGTATAGATGAAAAATAAGTATTGTAATAAGAAACTATATATCACACCAATTTGACCTAATCCCCGCTCGACATATGGTTTGTGGAATCCAATTGTAGACGTGCCCCGTCGTATCATCTGTGCCCATCACGTACGTCACCATGCACGGTGAAACGCTACGTTCACGTCCTCTCTCATATATCTTTGTTCCCTTCGAACAGCGGAGGGCGGTGGCCTGCGGCGCCCACGGTACTGGCGTGTGCATCTGGAAAGGTCATCGCCGTCGGCAGAAGGGGATCGACTTGACGTGAGAGGTCGAGAGGTATCCGCTCTCCTCTGTGCATCTCCCATTACTGTTCATCGTAATAATCCTCTGGGGGGCTGTGCCAAACAGGAACGATCGATGAGATTTTTTTTTTTTTGTTATGATAGCGCTGTGATTAATTATTGCCTCTTTCCTGCCCACTGAAAGGGCTCGCGAACGCCTATCTATAAATGGCGAGTGGGTGAGGCACCTCTCCAGCACAAGCCAGAGAAGAAAGAGAGGCGTCGCCGGAGCAGCTTCTTCTCCGGGTAGGAGTCTTTTTCCGGCCGGTTAGCTAGCCTTCGGCGCTTCTCAACGATCTCCATGTCGACCTGCGGCAACTGCGACTGCGCTGACAAGAGCCAGTGCGTGTAAGTATATACATAACTATATATAGTTACTCTCGCTTTGCTCGACCATCTGTGTTAATTTCTCAGTTAGGACACGGCTGCGTGCGGCTTGTTGTAGCAGCAAGTATCCGACATGCATGGTTATGATGCATACTTGTTAATTTGTGTTCGAGCTCTATGTAAAAGGATGGTGCTGAGATGATCAGCTAGTGATCTGTTGTGACGCTTGCATGGTTTCAGGAAGAAGGGGAACAGCTACGGCGTGGAGATTGTGGAGACTGAGAAGAGGTAAAAGTGACTCTTTTAATTAAACGGACGTAAAGAGGAGGGGAGGATCTCATATGGTCATCACTTCGTGCTCTCCTCCCTGCTGGTTTGGCCAGCTGGGTGCTCAAGTTTACCCTCTTCCTCTCCCCTTCTCTGGCTCGATCTCTTTTAAACGTAAAGAGGCAGCTGTGATGACTAGATATATGTTCATCATCAGGAAAATCTAGTACTCTTGTTAACCTTTATTTCAGAATCTATGATTTCAAAAGATATGGTAACAACCTTTTGGATCTCCCAAAATATCATGTTCGATCTATTTCCATGTCATTTCAGCTGCTACGGCGACGCCGGTGATCAGGTGATGGCTGGAGCTGAGAACGACCCCAAGTGCAAGTGCGGCCCCGGCTGCACCTGCACCACCTGTCACTGCGGCCATTGAGCTTGGTCACGAGCTCCCCTGCTCATTGGATCTGCTCCTGCTGGTTCCTGTCATATGGCATAAGGAGACGAAGGAGAGAGCATCTAAAACATCTATATATATATCTGCCTGTGTAATAATAATTTGCAGTACTGCCGAGTAGTGTTGTGTCTCTGTCATGTGTGGTGCAGCTGCTGATCATTGAGTGGCCTGTACCGTATGACTTTCTGGGCCCATCCAGTTCTATGTCGTTGGTTTGGTTGTACTATCGATTCTGCTGTTTTAAGATGAAGGACTAGCTATTACTATATGTGAAAAATAATTTTGCATATGTCATCCTTTTAATTAAAAATGAGTGATGCAAAAATATTATGTGTTAGATTTGTTTTTGCATACATAACTGATAGTCGGATCACTTTTCAACGATTAGTAAGTTCTCAAAATTTATTGAGCAATGATGTAGAAGAAGGTTTATTTTACGAGAGTATATATGTTTGGTATTTGGATAGATCGAAAATAAAATTGAGATATTTTTAAAAAAATTAAATTTTTTTTATTATTTTGAGAATATTTTTACCCTATTTTCAAAGTACCAAACATGTTTTGAGGATTCGAAGATGGGCCTTCCCGACAATTAGTTCATATACAAGAGGTATATGTGTGTGAATGTTAATCTGAAAGAAACAAAGTTTTGCTCAATTTTCACTTTAAAAGTGTATATACACAAAAGGTGGGAAAAAAAAAACCTCTCAAGAATAAAGTAAAGATGAGTGGTATCCTATACATCGCATCTTTTACCATCTAATTTGTCACTATCATATCAATGATTTAATTTATTTGAGATCAACAATGAATATATACAGAAAATTTAAGTTTAAGTTTTTATGGCAAAATGTGAACAGATTAAGATACCGTAGTATTCCGAAAGGCAATTGAGGTGGGGAAAAACTCAGATATAAACCGAAATGCTTGTCGGTGATGGATATCTATATACTAGACTTCTTGTTATCTAACAATTGGTAGAGATGAAACTTCTATAAATTTTTAATATAGAACTAAATCACAACATTGTCTCGAATCAACAAATTTGAGATGTGACGTCGGTAGAGACAAATGTCTACATGCAAAGAAACAATTCAAATAGAGACAAATGTTCACATATGGAGAGATGATCAAATAAATAAATTGGCTTTGATATCATATTAAAGGTTTGAATTATAATCCAAAATTTAGACACTAAGTTGAGGGAATATTCTTTCGCATATATACAGGTGAAAATTCCATAGATTTTCAATATGGGTACAACAAGATCATCAGTTTTGAAATCAATATTTCATTTTGAAAATGTCTATCCATTTTCACATATTTATTTGAGAAGTTTTAGACGGAGAAGTTAAGGCAGGTTCTTTAAAAAAGAGGAAAGAGGCCATACTTTGAGCTGATTAGATTTCCAATAATTTTAGCACTTCGGTCTTCGGATGGTAAAAAAAAAAATTGCAAAACGATAAGTACCTCTTTGAACGCAGAAAAATAACATAAAAGAAGATTGTGCTTATCGTGTTTTACAACAGTGCTCTTCAGCACACTAAAACAGTTTCTTATATCTTGACAAGAAAAGTAGGATCGACCTACATATGAGCCACTTTTGCCTTGACATATCATCTTTAGGCTTAGAGAGAGCTCGAAAATTTACAAAGTAGCATCATAGTCTTACGCGATCTTTAGATATATTAGAATTTAATGAGTTGGCCATCCAACCCGAGAACAAGTAAAAAGTGTCACGCTAGTATAACTTTATTTATATCTTGGTTATCGTTTGATGTGGGACTATTATTCACGCCTATTCTTGATATCTTGTCGACGGCAGAATTTTTACCATATATCACTTGTTGGATTTATGGCCCATTAATAGGCCCAAATTTCAACGGCCCAATAAAAGACACTTTATCCATCGGCCCAACAGAGAGAGGCTTGATCGGCTCAAGAGCAACGCACCCAGCGCCTGTAAAAAGCCCCAAACGGTGGATTCGAAGAGAAGAGACGAGAAGAGACGGGAGAGTGCCAAAAAAAGGGGGGGTTTCAAAAAAGAAGGGATCGTCTTCCTCTTGGCGGCGGCTGCACGGGGTTGGAGGAGGAGAAAGCGGTGTCCTCCGATTCCTCTTCTATATAGCAGAGTGCGTAGCAAGAGAAGAGGGGCTGGAGAACGACTTGGTGCAAATCAAGTAGCTGCAAATTATGACATGTCAATATGTAAAGGAAAATACTAGTTGCACGGCTGGCCGTGCAAATAATTTGCACGGCCGGCCGCGCCATCCCGCGCCCGGGGCGCGCCCCACCCCCGCATGTGGGTGTGCCCACATCCCATGTGGGCGCGGGATTGCGCGGCGGCCGCCAGCCGTGCACAAAGTGGGACTCATATGTAAATTCATTCACTTATCTTCACGTGGAGTACTTTCATGTCAGCTGCCAAATAACCCACCTACCCCACATATCGGTGCAAGTGATTAATATGACAATTTTACCTTTCTTTTTTTTGCGTGCGTCTCCCACTTCGTTCTCTTGGCACGATATGTTGTCTTCCTCCGACAGTGCCCACGAGGTCGTTCTCCCCACGAGAAGGACTTGGTGCGATACGTTTTCTTCCTCCGGCAGTGTCTCTGCACTTCGACGTCCCTCCAAGACTCTGCTTCAACGTGCGCTCCCTCCATCCGACAGTGTCCAAGGCTCCAACGGGCATTCCCTCCGGCAGTGTGCAACGCGCTCCCTCCGATAATGTGCATCAAGTCGTTCTCTTCCTCCGACAGTGTCCTTGCACTTCGACTTCCCTCCAAAGATCCCTACATATAAAATCACATTTCCATCACTCCCATTCTTTCTTCCCCGTGCGCGATGCTATGTGGTGTTTTATTTATTTATTTATTTTATGTATCTAATAGTCGAACCTGTGGAGCTCTTCAAACAGTGGATGCGGTTTTTCATTGCCCAATCTCGCCTACAGGGATCTCCAAACACAGGCTTGATCTCCCCTTTGTGTGAGTGCCTTGATACGAGGTTTGTTATATGAGGAGAAAAGTTTAGTGTATTTAAGTTTTACATTTTGTCTTGTATTTTTTACTTTTCATTAGATGAGTATATTATGTTTTTCATCTATTGATCAATAAAAAAAAATATAAGTATAAAATGTAAAACTCAAATACATTAAATTTTTCTCTATATAAAGAGGCCCCGTTTAATGGCTTTTGTCTCCATGTGAGGACATTTTCATAGTTATACAGTTTTATGTGCATATTTTAATTCTCTTATTTCCATCCGTGTTGGTGTTACAATTTATTTTATTATTATTATTTCTTCCATGTGAGAATCGGATGGCCTATTCCCCCAAACAGTGGATTGAGTAGTTTATACCCAACCCACTCACAGGAGAACTATACATAAAAACCGGTGAGTTCTTTCCAATCCACCGAGATGCCGGTCTACCAATGATGATTCCCGGTGTTTGTTTGTTTGTTTTTTTTTTATCGTCTCTCTGCTACAGAACCGTGACGAGCATTCCCGTGAATATCTCGCTCTGCATTTCTTTAAATGGTTATTTCTTTAAGTATTTCTCACCGATTCACCACAACTGAAGCTCCAAATATTCACATGTTAGATAATATAATATTGGGAGAATTAATTAGAGGTCTCTGTCAGAGAGTTGACTTAATTTATAGTCTCTGTCAGATAATCAGAAGTCATATAATCTTTACTTTTTGTGTTAGTTTAATTTCTAGTCTTTATTTTTTGTTTCTAAGTATTTATGAATCTTGGAAGACGAGTCGTCCTTTTAGCATCAATTTTTTCTATTTTGTCATTTCTTCTTTTGCTCTTTCCCTATGCACACTTACATCGTTACAGTTAGTGTATATATCGTTTACAGTAAGTCTTTGTATCAGTTATGCACACTTACAACGTTACAGTTAGTGTATATATCGTTACAGTAAAATTTTGTATCAGTTACAGTAGTCTTTGTATCAGTTATATACTACAACTATAAGCTCTTACAAAAGAATTATTTATTTATTTATTTACAAATGCTAAGATTCAAATCCAGGCCTTCACAAACACAACATGAGATACCCTTACCACTAAACTATAACTACACTTGTGTTACAATATAACATATAATATATTTAATTAAGTATTGTAGTAAACATAATTCTCTATTACAACCTATGTTAATTTTGTTACAGTAAATATCATTCCATGTTATAATAATATACATTAAGTTCTGTTACAGAAAATATTATCATCTATTATAGTAAATATAGTTCTCTATTACAACTTATGTTAAGTCTTGTTACAGTAAATATCATTCTCTATTACAATATACATTAAGTTCTGTTACAGTAAATATTATTATCTATTATAGTAAACATAATTCTCTATTACAACTTATGTTAGGTCTTGTTATAGTAAATATCATTCCCTATTAGTAACATATATTAATAACATACATTAAAATACTTTACCTATATTATTGTTACATAATAACATACGTTAATGTATATTGGAATAAAACTTAATGTATGTTATTAATGTATGTTAAGGTATTCTGTAACAGAGCTTAATATATATTGTAACAAAGTTTAATGTATATTGTAACAGATCTTAATATATATTGTAACAGAGCTTAATGTATATTGTAACAGAGCTTAATGTATATTGTAATAGAGCTTAATATATATTGTAACAAGTTTAATATATATTATAACAGAACTTAATATATTGTAACAAGACTTAACATAGATTGTAATAGAGAATTATGTTTACTATAATAGATGATAATGTTTACTGTACAAAACTTAATATATATGCAACAGATCTTAATATATATTGTAACAAATCTTAATGTATATTGTAACAGAGCTTAATGTATATTGTAACAGAGCTTAATATATATTGTAACATAGCTTAATGTATATTGTAACAGAGCTTAATGTATATTGTAATAGAGCTTAATATATTTGTAATAAAACTTAATGTATATTGTAACAGAGCTTAATATATATTGTAACAGAGCTTAATGTATATTGTAACATACTTAATGTATATTGTACAGAGCTTAATGTATATTGTAATAGAACTTAATATATATTGTAACAAAGCTTAATGTATATTGTAACAGAGCTTAATGTATATTGTAATAGAGCTTAATGTATATTGTAACAGAGCTTAATATATATTGTAACAAAGCTTAATATATATTGTAACATAGCTTAATGTATATTGTAACAGAGCTTAATATATATTGTAACAGAGCTTATATATATTGTAACAGAGCTTAATGTATATTGTAACAGAGCTTAATGTATATTGTACCAGAGCTTAATATATACTATAACAAGACTTAACATAGGTTGTAATAGAGAATTATGTTTACTATAATAGATGATAATGTTTACTGTAACAAAACTTAATGTATATGTAACAGGAAATGATATTTACTGAACAAGACTTAACATAGGTTATAATAGAGAATTATGTTTACTACAATACTTAATTAATATTTATATGTTATATTGTAACACAAGTGTAGTTGTAGCTTAGTGATAAGTGTATGTCATGTTGTGTTTATGAAGACTTGGGTTTGAATCCTAGCACTTGCAAACAAATAAAGTCTTGTTTTCTTTTGTAAGAGTTTATAGTTGTAGTTTGTAACTGATACAAAGGCTTACTGTAACTGATACAAAGTTTACTGTAAACGGTATATATACTAACTGTAACGAATGTAAGTGTGCATAGGAAAAGAGCAGAAAGAAAAGACAAAATAGAAGGAAGGGCAAAATAGGAAAAAGTTGATGCTAAAAGGACGACTCGAAAATAGAAGGAATGGCAAAATAGGAAAAAATTGATGATAAAGAACGACTCGTCTTTCAAGACTCATAAATGCTGAGAAACAAAAGCAGGGACTAGAAATTAAACTAACAAAAAAAGTAAGGACTACATGACTTCTGATTTTCTGACAGAGACTATAATTAAGTCTAACCCTCTGACAAGAACCTCTAATTAATTTTTCCTATAATATTTATGCCTCGTGTTTTGAGATTCAAATAGGGCTCAGTTGCCGTCCGGGTTCGTGCACTACACCAAATTAGACTTTTAGTAGCAATTTTACTAGCAGCCAATTTGTATTTGTTGTTAATTAACATCTTTTTTTATAAAATTGCTACTAAAAAGGTTACTCAAAGGTTATAAGGACTATTTTATTTAACAGCAATAATATTAGCTACTAATGAACAGCCATTTTTAAATGTTAGCTGTCAAAGATTAAAATGTAACGACTTTTACTTTTAACAACAATTTGATTTGTTGTAAAAAAAATTTAGAATTACAACCTGTTTTGGGGTTTGGAGGGAAAGTGAATTTTTTAGAGATAGTGGCGTGTCCTGTTCAACCTCTTCGCGCGCGATTTTTTTGGAGTTTCCTTCGATCGTCCTCGATCGATCGCCGTCTCCTTCGCACCCCTAACCCCGCGACAGCCCCAGAACCAGTACCGTACATCGTCCTCCGGCAGTTCCTCCGTCGCCGGTTTGCTGAGCGCCCACGTCTCTCGATCGATCGCCTTCTCCTCCTTCGCGAGGCAACCACAGGAACCGCCTGTAGCATCGTCGTCGGCCGGTTGAGCGCCCGCGCACAGGCCGGCCCTAACCCCCGCGAGGAAGCCGCACCTCCGGCAGTTCCTCTGTCGCCGGCTGGTTGAGCGCCACGTCAAGTGGCCTCCTGGTGGCCCCGTCGCCAACTGCAACATCTGCCGTCCGGTGCAACATCTGCCGTCCGGGGTGCCGTCCGGTGCTCGCCTCCTGCCGTCCCCTGCACGCGCGCCTCTTGCATGTCGTCCGTCCGGTGTAGCATGCATCCGTCGCCGGCCGGCTGAGCCCCCCCGCACAGGCCCTAACCCAGGCGAGGCAGCCGCACCTCCGGCAGTTCCTCTCTGTAGTCGGCTGACTGAGCGCCAGTGCTCTCCAACACATACGCCTCCTGCTAGGTGGCATCGTCGCTAGGTAGCCTCGTCGCCACTCGCCAGTGCTCTCCAACACACTCCTGCCGTCCGTGGTGCCTCCTGCATGTCGTCCGTCACTTGCCTCCAACGCAAGCCTTCTGCAGTCCTCCGTCGCCGGTCTGAGCGCCAACGTCCTACGCGACGGACGACCAACACGATCTGCTGCATGTCCCTGTAGGCGAACCAGCGTAGGCCAGGCACCCTGCACTACATCGCCTCCTGCTTCATCGCCCTCTGCTGCTATTCCTCTGTCTCCCTGCTGCACGGCCTCCGGTTCCAGCTGAGCGCCCACGTCGCCTTTTGCTAGGTCACCCCCTCCAGCGCTCTCCTAAGCCTCTTATACGAGACAAACGGCTGGCGCCCCTACGCAATCAACGACCTGCCCTTGGGTTTTACGTGGCAGACGGTGGGCGCACAGGTACCTCTCTTCTTTTCTTCCATGGTTATGTGGTTTTCATATGTTTTGTAGGTTCGTGGAAACACAGAGAAGTGCATCCGTCCTTGGTAAAAAGAAGCTCCAGCAGTCGTGACAACGTTGGCGATGGCCAGACGGTAGTGGCCACACATTACATGTCTTTTCTGTTTATTGTATTTCTTGAAACGTGATGAGAATTATTTTACTGTCTCCCCTGCGTATTACATTACATGTCTTTGCTGCCTATTAGATTTCCTAAAATTTTAGCACAACATGCAGGTCAACACCTCCCATTTTACATTATTTTACTGTCTAATAAGCAAACGAGAATGTTATGAAATGAAACAATTAATATAGATTTTCAGATGTTTTATAAGAAGACATATGTATTGAGATCTTATGTCTCTAAACTTAGAAAATCAATTCTTAAGTTTGTCGAATGCACTTGTTTCCACTTTCTAAACTATGCACCCGTCACTTTCTCATGTACATGTAGAAATAAACTTGACTACGACACGCGTGGTATGGGCGGGTTGCTGTCCCTTCAATGGAGGATGCTATGAAGAAGTTGATGTTGAGGATGTTGCAACTGCATTATATCAGTATCTTTCCAAGTTCCAATTACATCTTTGCCTCCTGATACGAGAATGACAGGTTAAGTGCGGAGGAGAGGACAAATATTATCCACATTATGAAACCTCAAGCGGGTGGCGCTCTAAGAATAAGCATGTCGGCAGAGGAGGTTACAATCGATCGACAATATCTTATCGAGTCCAACCGGCACCATCGATTCCGACTCCATCGGTATTTTACTTTGATTCTCATAAACTATTTTTTATTGTTTCAAAATATGGGTAAAATTATCATTTTTAATCATGTATGCATAATTACATTGAGTATGAATCCTTCTTATGGACTATAGGGATTGTTACAGAGATCAAATATGAGAAATACAACAAAAGTATGTTGAATGAGAATGAAGATATCCATGTTCAAGAGAAGGTACATATGTTGGGATTGTCCTACATTATATTTTTAGGTTTCAATTCATTTGTATAAAAAAAATTGTAATGAATAAATATTGATATATAGGAATTCGATAAGAACCTATCAGATGGAACTTCTGTCCAAAATAACATGTTAGGAGAGGAGTTACAATCGGCCGGTAACATCTGCCCAGTCCAACCAACACTGTCGATTTCGACTCCATTGGTATCTTACTCTAAATCTAATAATCTATAGCTATTATTTCTCTTTTGATATTGTTATCCTTATGTCCTATTGTTATCTATTGAGCATATGTTTGAAGTTCTCTAACCCATGACATTTATGTTTATATTGGACAATAGGAAATCACAGAGACCAAATGTGGAAAATGCAACAAGAAATATGCCTGTTGAGAATGAAGATATCCATACTTCACAGGAGGTACAAATATTGATATAAATAGATATGCTTATTTTAATTATATCATTATATCATCCCTTAAAGTATTAGTGTCACATGTTTTTTTTTATGTTTCATTCATCTGTATAAAAAGATTAGGTAGACAACAAACTTACATTCATTAATATGATTATTTCTCATATTTATAGTCATTTGTAATCATAAGTGTTTATATATAGGACGTAGAGAAGAACCTATCAGATGGTGCTATTGATAAAAGTTGGATTCATAGACCAAGGTACAATTATTTCCTATTAAGCTATGTAACTTTATATTTAAATAGCTCAATATTAACCACTTTTGGCACTTGTTGAAATAGGGCAAGTGATGGTACAAAGTGAGGTATATATTTCTGATGTTGTTATTTTTTCTAAAAAGGAAACACAACTACATAGTGAAAACAAACCTACATAGTGAGTATATATTTTTGATGTTGTATTTTTCTAACCATATTTTAGATCTTTGTTGAATGAGTTGTACTCTTATTATTGAAAGGTGCACGAGGATCAAAGAAAAGGGAAGGATGATGACATTTTGAATGCTCAGGTAAATATCACACTTACTGTGTTGTTTTGTTAGTATAAATGTTGATTAAAAAAAATGTATCTTTTTTTTTTGACAGAGAAAAAGCCTGGTTTACTTAAGAGTTTCAAAAGTCACTTGTCAATGTGGCTCTTGCTACTATTGACAGTAAAGATCCATTAAGAAAGGTTGTAGTTGTGATTTAGTATGATATGGAAGTGGCTATCAAATGTTCTCTTTGTGGTGGTGTGATCCTGTTTGGACCTGAGCCAAACGGGCCTCCACTGGAATAAGAGAGGGAAGACGATTGCTGGTGGGGACGAAGACCTGCAAAACCAGAATAGGATCAGGGGCCCGGTGAAGACCGGGGAAACCCTCCGATGCCTAAGTCAGTGGAGAGCTTGTGAGGCAGGGGGTTTCGGAATGCGAGAATGTGTTCGCGTGAGGAAGAGAACGTACCGTTGCATGGTACTGTACCTGTGCCTTTATAGGCGTTGGTGTAGAGGCCAACGTGCGTAACGTTGGGCAGATCGTGCCTGAAGAGGCGCCTTGACGCACGCGCATAACGGGAGGAGTTATGACTCCGATGCCCGTTAGGCTGCCAGGCAGTTCACGCCCCTTGATGGTGGAGAACGTGGCCTGGACGGTTACAACCGTTCTGGAAGCCAGAGAGCCTGCTCGGAACCCTTTGGAATGCTTTCCGAGCAGGTGACCCACGTGGGGGCTCGAACATGCTGTTCGGTAACATCGAGGGTAGTTTCATGGAGCGGAGTCACTGTTCTTGTTCGGAAGCCGTTCATAGTTGTTCGGTAAGGAAGGCGGGTGATCTGCTCGGAGGTACGCCGCAGCGGAACCTGACAGCTTCCGATCACGGGAGTCACACAATGGAGGTCTTTGAGCCATCCTGGAGAGGGCGTGCCCTTCGATGACGGTGCCACGTTGGTTGACAGGACGTGAATGGGCCGTAACGAGCCATCATGGGCCTAGGTGACCAGATTTGGCCACCACACTTGCCCCCCACGCCCTCGAATGGCTCGGTGAAACGAGGGCTTCGAGGGCGTCGCTTCCGCATTTAATGCGAGGGCCCGTTGCGGGATGCCGCCGCTTAGGGTCCTGTCAAACGGCTAACCCATCATGATGGGTGCAAAGCCGCGCCATACTTGAGGTGCCGCCGCTGCGTTCGGACGGTTGCCAACGCTGTACCCGAAGGGGCGCTTTCAAAAATCGGAAGGAGCGGCATTTTAGGGCCCGCCTCGAATTTCGTTCCCTCCTCTTTCCTTATAAGGAGGGGACGAGACGAGGGCGGGAGCTACGCCTCCCAGAAACCCTCCATCTTTGAGATCTTCGTGCCTCCTTGCCTTCTCCTCTCCCTGTCTTCTGCTTCGTCCTCTCGCGCCGTTGCCGCTTTCTGCAGTCCTTCCGGCGATGGCGAGCAAGGGGAAAGCCGCTGCCGGAGCTAGCGGGGTGACTGTCGCAGTGCCGAGCGGACCACGATACCGCCACTTCAGTGGTCTTCGTGAGCGCTTCCGGATTGGGGACGAGTACGAGATCGTTGACGCCAGGGAAAGCGACACGATCCTGGTGAATAAACCAGGTTGCCTGCTCCTATCCGTGGACCATCTGGAGGCAGGCTTCCGGCTGCCGTTGCCGGAGGGCGAAGGCGCTTCTTAACACTTGGGGCGTTTCGCCAATACAGCTGACGCCCAACACCTGGAGATACATCTGTATCTTCGGTGTTGTCTGCAAGTTAAAAGGAATCCGGGGCTCGGCGGACGTCTTCCGAGCGCACTTCAAGCTGTCTGCTTCGCGGGCGTCGGGAGCAGATGTCTACTACGCCAAGCACCGAACAGACCGGATGCACATCGGCCTGTCCAGCAAGTATTCCAACAACAAGGGTTGGATGGACAGGCTGTTCTTCGTGCGCCACCGGAGTGGTGCGAGTGGGGGTCCCCACAGTCATTCGCCCGGCACAGAAGGATAGCTTTCCGAAGCTTATCCAGGATGAGGCGAGGGCATCAGATGCACTTCTCCGAGCAGGTGTTCGGAATGGAGAAGGGTATGTGACCGAGTTCATGCTCGTTAAGTACGGGCTCAGCAAACCATGGAGTAAGTATACTGTCTCTCAGTGGTTTACTCTTAGGTTTGGTGACCTCATACTAACCTTTCTTCTTCCTATCTTCTTTGTGCGCAGCGGCTGCAGAGCTGGAGGCAGGAAGAGATGAAGAGGCGAATGATGAGTTCGCCGAACAGATCCCTGTGCTAGCGCACAGGGTGTATGAAGGTGACGACGTCGCCACTGTTGTTCGGGTTCCTTCCGCGGTGAGGGTTGGTGCCGCGGTGACAACGGCACTTGTTGCTCCATCAACTGCCGAAGGGCGCCCGAACAGGCGCAGGCTCCTGAGAAGGGGCCTGGAAAGATTCGTTTGAAGAAGAAGGCCACTAGAGGGTGGTACCGGCCGGAGCTCGGCTCCTCGAGAGAAGACGACCAAGCGAGCCGGCCTTCTGCGAAGAAGAGGCCCGTTCTGGTTGACGAGAGCGCGGAGGAAGCGGAACAACTCCGTGCTCGGAAGAAGCAGAAGGCGGTCCAGGCTACTCCTCCACACGTGACGAGGAGGGACCGAAGAGGAAGAGGAAGGGGCGCAGTTGCTGCTGCGCAAAAAGAGTAGGGCCGTACAATCGGCCGATGAGGGGGTGCCACGGGTGGCTCCCGCGACTCGCCCCGAGGTCGCACAGAAGATGGCGACCGAGCTGGGGCTCATTTTTGTGAGCGAAGGATCTGAGAGTCCTGTCGGTGGAGAAGCCGGGGGCTCCCCCTGCGCGAGAGATAGGGCGCCCTCCGGTGCTTCCAATGCTGGAGGTGCCGAGCGGTGTTTCCAGCAACATCGCGGAGGTATCCTCTAGGAGGAGCAGAGAAGCTACGGCGTCACCTGTCGGCAGGAGGAGGACACTTGCGCAACGGGAGTTTCCGCCCCTGCTGGGGTGGTTCCGAGCAGCGCGGTGACAGCAGCGCCTTCAGAGCAAGGAATGGTTCCTGCAGCAGGGACCATTGCGGAGGCGGCCGCAACGGCGAGGGCGTCCGAAGAGGTTGCCACTTCAACCGGGAGAATCCTGCCCCCCCTGCCCCCCTCCGAGGTGGTTGCTAACGCAGAAGCAACCTCCAAAGGAGTCGAAGACATTGGGGGGGAGGCTGCGGGTGCTGCCCGGGATGAAGGGTCCGAAGACGACCGAAGGCCTCTTAGTGAGGTGCTTCTGAGAGAACCTCTTGGAGTTCCTTCGGTGGCAGCGCTGGAGGCGACCCTTCGTCGATGGAGGATACGCCAAGAGAGCTGCCTGCGAGCCCCACTGCTTCTCGTCTTGAACGGTTGGCAAGGTGCTTGGACCTTCCTTCCGAACAGACTCCGGAGAAGTCAGTGGAAGGTTACCAGCCGGAGTGGCAGACAGAAGATGGTTTGAGCGACGTCGACGTAGAGATGCTTGCGGACGAAATGTCCAAGTCGCTGGCCACTCTGAAGGCTTTAGCTGTTCGGGGCCAGAGACAGAAGTATCTCTACGAGGCGCAGGTAGCCTTCTGTGATGACCTTTCGGCAAGGCATAAAGCTCGCGAGGCGGCGCTGGAGGAGGAGGTGAAGGACCTCAGAGCTGCTCTTCATGCCGCGAAGCTGGATGCTACCTTGGCGCGGGCCGAAAAGGACGCCCTAGCCAAGGTAGTAGTAGATGCGGAGGCCCGTGCCGTTGCTGACTATAAGGCTGGGCCAGAGTACAAGGAAGACTTGGAGCAGTATGGGGCTCGCTGCTACAAAGTGGGCCTCAATGCTGGGAAGGAGGTGGGGGAGAGGCTTTCCTGGGCCGAACGCGCCCAAGAAGCCTTCGAGGCTGCTGTTCGGGAATGTCGACGCCGTACCCAAGATGTCCGCTTAGATGGTGTGCGGTTCGCACAATTTCAGTCTGGGCGGATGCCTTCTTCGGGTGAGGATGCTGGTCCTTCCGAACAAGCTCCTTAATCCCCTTGCCTCACGTCTTCTTGTACTTCGCTTTTTGTAACATCGGCCAAGGAAGGCTGTTTGTAAGCACAAGAACTTCTTATAAATGAAATCCTCTGCTTTACGAGTTTTTCTGTAGCGTCACTTTCTCTATCTTCTCCCTGTTGTGGTTGTTCCTGCTCGGATCGGAATCCGTTAGCTTCGTGAGCATTGCATGTAAGACACAGATCGTTGGGTACCGTAAAGGAGGTTCCGATCAGGTATCTATGCCAAATGCTCATGAAGCAACAGGAGTAAGGAGAAGAGAGGTTGGATGCTGAAAGAAGGCTTTTATAGATGATAAGCCTTAAGATTAGAGACATGCCAAGTCCTGGGAATGGCCTCGCCACTAGGAGTAGTTAGCTTATATGAGCCTTCCCAAGGACGTGGGTGACCTGATAAGGTCCTTCCCATTTGATGGCAAGTTTGCCGACTGCTCTTCGGGGGTCCGAAGCCGAACAGCGGCGCAAGACCAAATCTCCCACGTTGAACCGCCTCTCCTTGACTCGCGCATTATAATATTGCGCAAGCCGTTGTTGATAAGAAACGAGGCGAATGCTGGCGTCGCTTTGTCGTTCGCCCAGCATGTCCAAGTTCTCTCGGAGAGCACGGTTATTGGCGGCTTCGTCGAAGTGGGTTGTTCGGATGGTTGGAAGGGCTACTTCCAAAGGTACAACTGCTTCTGAGCCGTAGGCTAGGTGGAAAGGTGTTTCCCCTGTAGCTACCCGAGCAGTTGTTCGGTGACACCAAAGGACATTTGGGAGCTCATCGATCCATGATCCACCTGCAGCCTCCACTCTGGTTCGGATCCCGTGCAGCAATGTTCGGTTGGCGTTTTCGACCAAACCGTTAGCCTGGGGATGAGCCACGGAGGTGAAGTGGTTGTAGATCCCGAGCTCGGCGCACTTTTGCTTGAAGAAGGTGCTGTCGAACTGTCTCCCGTTGTCAGATGTAATCACCCTTGGGATGCCAAACCTGCAGAGAAGGTTCTTCCATACGAACTTCCACGCGGCTTGTTCGGTGATTGTGGCAACGGGTTCGGCCTCGATCCACTTGGTGAAGTAGTCGATGGCCACAAAAAGGAACTTCTTGCGCCCTTGGGCCTCTGGAAAGGGGCCCAAGATGTCAATGCCCCATCTGGCGAAGGGGCGCGGCTCGAACAGACTGTGAAGCTGTTCGGCGGCTGCTTGATGAGTACTCCGAACTTCTGGCATTCTGGGCATTTCCTGACGAAGGACATGCAATCCTTCTGAAGAGAAGGCCACCAGAACCCTGCTCGGATGAGGCTGCGTGCTAGCGTTCTGCCCCCCAGATGGCTTCCGCACAACCCCTCGTGGACTTCCTCTGTGGCTGCGAGGGCCTCCTCAGGGTTGAGGCAACGTAGAAGAGGTCTTGCAAGGGACCGTCGGTACAGCTTGCCTTCTACGAGGGTGAAATGCTGCGAGCGCATCCTGACTTTCCGAGCTTCATCCTGTTCGGAAGGAAGCTCGCCTCGGAGAAGGTACGCCAAGAGAGGGTCCACCCAACTTGGGGTCGGTGGGCCCGTTTCTATGGCGGCTACATCAATCTCTGTGCTCGGCAAGGCGAGCTCTTCAATGAAGACAGAGCGAGAAGGGGTGATGTCACCTGAAGATGCCAATTTGGCCAGCGCATCAGCTCGCGCGTTCTGCTCCCGTGGAACATGTATAACCTCGAAGTATACGAGGCCCTCTGTCTGGCTCTTGACCTGTTGGAGGTATTGAGCCATGCGAGGTTCCCTTGCTCCAAACTGTCCGCTCACCTGGCTGGCGACCAACTGGGAGTCACTAAAGACTCTAAGCCGAATGGCTCCGAGGTGCCTAGCCATGCGGATACCGGAAAGCAAGGCTTCGTACTCGGCGACGTTGTTGGAGGCTGGAAAGCGGAAACGGAGGGCGTATTGGAACTCTAACCCCTCTGGGGAGGTGAGGACCAAACCTGCCCCGCTTCCGGAGACACAAGAGGATCCGTCCACATAAAGCTCCCATGGGGGCTCGTCTGCCAACGGTGGATCCTGCTCGGCCGGAAGGGTGCATTCCGCCACGAAATCTGCTAACGCCTGCGCTTTGATTGCCGTCCTTGGTCGGAAGCTGATGTCAAACTCTCCCAGCTCGATTGCCCACTTAACCAACCTACCGGAAGCCTCCGGCCGCTGCAAGATGGATTTCAGCGGTTGATCGGTAAGCACTGTAACGGAATGGGCCTGAAAGTAGGGCCTGAGCTTCCGTGCAGCTGTGACAAGAGCAAGGGCAAGCTTTTCTGCTCTGGGGTACCTCCTTTCAGCTTCTTGGAGGACCCTGCTGATATAGTACACTGGATACTGTGCCGCTCCTAATTCTCTGATCAAGACCGCACTGATGGAGTGTTCGGTGACCGAGAGGTACACGAACAAGGGTTCTCCGAGCACAGGCTTTGAGAGAACAGGAGGGGCTGCCAAATATGCCTTCAGCTCAGTGAAGGCAGCTTCGCATTCGTCAGTCCACAGTACTTGCCCCCCTTGCTTCGAGGCGTTTTTAGGGCCTCGGAGCAACTTGAAGAAGTTAAAACTTCTTTCTGCTGCTCGGGACATGAACCTGTTCAGCGCGGCGAGACGTCCTGTTAGACGCTGGACGTCGCGCACTGTCTTCGGACTGGACATCTCAAGTACGGCTTGGATTTTTTCCGGGTTCGCCTCTATTCCCCTGTTTGATACGAGGAACCCGAGGAACTTACCCGACCGAACACCAAACGCGCATTTGGCCGGATTGAGCTTCATATTATACCTTCGCAGAGTTGCGAAGTTTCCTGGAGGTCAGAAATGTGATCGGTGCTCGGAAGAGTCTTGACCAACATGTCGTCGACGTAAACCTCCATGTTTCGCCCGATCTGCTGCTCGAACATCTTGTTGACCAGCCGCTGGTAAGTCGCGCCTGCATTCTTCAGACCAAAAGGCATCCTGGTGAAGCAGTATAAGCCTAGGTCTGTGACGAACGTAGTGGCGTCTTGATCCGGGGGATGCATGCTGATCTGGTGGTAACCAGAGTAGGCATCCAAAAAGCTGAGGAGCTCGTGCCCGGAAGTAGCGTCCACCAGCTGATCGATGCGTGGCAATGGGAAGTTATCCTTGGGCGTTGCCTTATTAAGATCTTTGTAATCTACGCACACACGCCATTTGCCATTGGCCTTGCGTACGAGGACCACATTGGAGATCCATCTTGGATATTGGGCTTCTCGGAGGAGCCCGACAGTTCGGCTTTTGGTCACGTGATCCTGAATCACGGTCTGCCGTTCTCGGTTCACGGGTCGCCTTCTTTGCTGCACTGGCGGGATTCGTGGATCCAACCGAAGGCGATGCACCATGACTTCCGGGGGAATGCCTGGAAGCTCGTCATCAGACCAAGCGAACACGTCCAAATTGGCCAGCAGGAAAGCTGTGTAGCGTTGCTGCTCGGCCTCTGTCAACAGGGCGCCAATGTACAAGACGTGTTCGGAGTCGTCGTCCACTGAATGGGGATTAAGTCTTCGGCAGGCGTCCCCCGACTAGTTGAAGGCTGATCGGAGGTCGGAAGAGCTGGATCAGCGAGTGGTTGCTTGTCTCTTAGAGAGAGGACATAGCAACGGCGAGACTCACGCTGACACCCGAGCACTTCACCAACTCCGATCGGAGTTGGAAACTTCATTTTCTGGTGGAGTGATGAAGGCACTGCTTTGATTCGCCCGATCAGACCTCTGCCAAGAATAGCATTGTATCCAGGCATGTTGTTGACGACCAGAAAGTCAACAATCTTGGTCACAGCCTTTGGAGCTGTTCCCAAGGTGATCGGAAGGCGAATCCTTCCCATGGGCTGGACCGAAACTCCCGAAAAGCCGAACAATGGCGAATTTACAGGAGTAAGTTGATTGGCGCGCAGGCCCATGAGAACGAAACAGTCGTAAGCCAAGACGTCGGGGGCACTTCCATTATCTACCAGAATCGGCGCACATTACATGGTTGATGGTGGCCGAAACGACCAGCGCATCAGTGTGCGGGTCGTAACCCCTACAAGATCTTCGTCCGAGAAGGTTATAGCCTCCTCGGGCTGTGCGCGTGCGGGACTGGCAGGATATGGGGCCGCCGAACAGTCGGAGGCCTGTCTACGACATGCACTCGCCTTGCGTAATCGCGTCGGCTTCGAGTGCTTTCTCCACCTGCGCCGAAGCCTCCCGCGATCACGTTGATCTCCTGCCCATTGGGCTCGTTGTTGATCGGCTGCTCGGGAGTGCGGTCTCGACGTCGGGGCGCTCTTCGTTCCGGCGCCCTTCGTTCCGGCGCACGAACCGTCCAAGGTAGCCGCGCTTGATAAGGTCTTCGATTTCGTCCTTAAGCTGGCGGCACTCGGAGGTGTCGTGGCCGTGGTCGCGATGAAAGCGACAGTACCTATTTTGATCGCGCTTCCGGGGGTCGGAGCGCATTCTCTGGGGCCACCGAACAAAAGCTTCATCCCTGATCTCTGCCAGGATTTGTTCGGGAGCCACAGTGAGGGGGGTGTAGTTGGTGAAGGGGCGCGGACGACGCGGAGAATCGCCATTGCGTCGTCCCTTCTTCCGATCACGGTCGGAACCGTTGTCGGAAGGTCGCTTTTTTTCCGACTGCTCCCCCTGTTCGGCCCTGCTCGCCGCCAGGCTCTCCTCGCAGGCCGCGTGGCGCTGCGCGATGGAGAGTAGTTCGGCGAGGGTGGCGGTTGCTGGACGCCGAGAGTCCTTTGTAGAAAGCCGTCACGAGTGCCCTGGATGAGAGCACTGGTGGCTAGGGGGACGTCCAGGCGCGAGATGCGAAGCGCCTCTGTTCGGAACCTCTTGACGAAGTCCCAGAGTGCCTCGCCTTTCTTCTGGCGCACGGTCAGGAGAGAAGCCGCCGTCCGCGGCTGGGACCTTCCACCAAGGAAGTTGTCCCGAAAGGACTTCTTCAATTGGCGGAAGGAGGTGATAGAGCCCGCAGGGAGGGTTTCAAACCAAGCCCTGGCGGTCTCCTTAAGGTTGCAGGGAAAGCCCTGCACTTGGCCGCATCTGATGCTCCGTGGAACACCATATGCGATTCGAAGCCGTGGATGTGGTCGGCCGGGTCAGTTGTGCCGTCGTAGGGCGCGATGGTGGGAAGAGGGAGCTTGGAGGAGACCTGGGCCTCCAGAATCTCCCTGCTGAAAGGGAGCGGAAGTCCAAGTCGTCCTCCGCTGGAGCCTTGCCCTCCGCACGCTGAACCATCGCGTCCATGCGGCGTTCGAGGTCGACCACACGCCGGAGACGCCTGGCGAGCTCCTGCTCGGAGTTGGCGGGGCCCCCACGTCCAGAGGCGTGGGAGTTGCCTCCCACGACCGATCGTGGCGGACGGGGTGAGACGATAGAACGCCGGGGCGAGCGCCCGCGGCGCTCTGGTGCCCGTCTTCCGATGGAGCCCGGAGGGACCGGCGCGGTGAGTCCGCCTGCTGCTCCTGCGCGCGGCGCTGGGGGGACGCGGGAGCGTCGATGTGACGATTCCGCCTGCCGCTCGCGCGGCAGGGAGACCGCCGGGGCCGCAACCCCCGCCAACTGGGCCTGTAGGGCGAGGCAGACGCCCGTCAACTGATGCATTTGCCCCCGAAGCTCTGCCACTTCGAGGGCCGTTGCCGGTGCGGCAGCCGTTGGTACTGGGACGTCGTGATTTGCGCCGGTAGCAGTGCCGGCGACGTCCCCAGGAGGAGATTGGCGACGAGGGCCCCTCGTGATTGCGAGACCTCGTCGCCCTGCTTCCTATATTCTGGTATGAGGATCGCCCTCGAGCCATGGCAGCGTCGCTTCCCACAGACGGCGCCAAATGTGGTGGTGTGATCCTGTTTGGACCTGAGCCAAACGGGCCTCCACTGGAATAAGAGAGGGAAGACGATTGCTGGTGGGGCGAAGACCTGCAAAACCAGAATAGGATCAGGGGCCCGGTGAAGACCGGGGAAACCCTCCGATGCCTAAGTCAGTGGAGAGCTTGTGAGGCAGGGGGTTTCGGAATGCGAGAATGTGTTCGCGTGAGGAAGAGAACGTACCGTTGCATGGTACTGTACCTGTGCCTTTATAGGCGTTGGTGTAGAGGCCAACGTGCGTAACGTTGGGCAGATCGTGCCTGAAGAGGCGCCTTGACGCACGCGCATAACGGGAGGAGTTATGACTCTGGTGCCCGTTAGGCTGCCAGGCAGTTCACGCCCCTTGATGGTGGAGAACGTGGCCTGGGACGGTTACAACCGTTCTGGAAGCCAGAGAGCCTGCTCGGAACCCTTTGGAATGCTTTCCGAGCAGGTGACCCACGTGGGGGCTCGAACATGCTGTTCGGTAACATCGAGGGTAGTTTCATGGAGCGGAGTCACTGTTCTTGCTCGGAAGCCGTTCATAGTTGTTCGGTAAGGGAAGGCGGGTGATCTGCTCGGAGGTACGCCGCAGCGGAACCTGACAGCTTCCGATCACGGGAGTCACACAATGGAGGTCTTTGAGCCATCCTGGAGAGGGCGTGCCCTTCGATGACGGTGCCACGTTGGTTGACAGGACGTGAATGGGCCGTAACGAGCCATCATGGGCCTAGGTGACCAGATTTGGCCACCACACTCTTGTTACAATTGAACCTCTCCAAGGCTTATGCACCATTTCAGACAATTGGAGATGCAATTGGGCTACATTGCTTGGCCTTTCACTCTTGTACGTTTATCTCAATCTTTCTTTTTCATTATTAATAATATGGTCATTCTATCCTAAATAATTATTTTCTCTTACAGGTCACTAGAGCAGCAGAAATGATCTACATGAAGACCGCGTTGGCCTTTCACTCTTGTATGTTTATTTCAACCTTTCTTTTATCTTATTAATCTGTTTTCATTCTATACTAAATAAATTTATTTCTCTTACAGGTCACTAGAGCATACCAAGAATTGATCTACATGAAGACAGCTGGAATGAAACTGATTTTTGTCTCTTTTTTCTTTTCTCTTGTTGACATTTAATGGTCACCTAGAACCAGTGGTGTATATATTTTGGATGTTGATTGAGCAATGTTTAAAACACATATTTTACTCTTTTGTATTTGTCATTTCTAAATATATGTGATGTCTTGTGAGAATGGATATATGATGGAGAGATTGAGAATGGATCATTTGTGATGGAGAGATTGAGAATGGATATGTATGATTGATATTTCAGCTATACAATGTTTGGAAATGAACCATTTGTGATGGAGAGATTGAGAATGGAAATGTATGATGTGATATTTCAGCTATACAATGTTTGTAAATGAGTCATTTGTGATGGAGAGATTGAATGCGCATAGAAGAATGTACATTTATTGATGACATAATTGTAAAACAGTGGTGTTTTATAATCAACTATAGTGACAATTTTAAATGTCATTATTATAAACTTTTACACTTTTAACAGCAATTGTATATGTTCTTAAAAATACTTATTAGCAGCCAATTACTTATTTTTAGTAGCCATTTATAATGCATATATCTAATCTTTAAAAGCAATAAGAAATGCTGCTAATGCATTTATTGACAATTATGTTCTAATTTTTGAAAATAAATAGCAGCCATTATGTTAGCTTCTACTGATTACAGTAGCAACAATTGTTTTTGCTACTACAAGTAAAAGTACTAGTCAATATATTAGCTACTAATAATAAACATATTTAGCAGCATTTTTAAATGTTTTTAATGCTATGCTATCGCAGCCATGTAAATTGCTGCTAAAGGCTTTTGTGACGCTTAGACGACAATTTTGAAGATTTATAACAGCATTTCTATTAGTCGCTAAAAACTACTTTTTGCAGCCATTATTGTGAATGGCTGCTATTCCCTTTCAGCGACGGGACTTATAATAGCAAAATTTTGAATGGCTGCTAAAGAGTTTTAGCAGCAATTCTGTTATCTATAGTAGTTTATAAAATCGCTACTAAAGTCTAATTTGGTGTAGTGGTGTTCTAGTGTTCAGGTCATTTTAATGTGAAGTTATGCCATTTGGTTAGGCGTATGTGAGTCATTGGAGTGCGGATTCCCACACCTTTGGTCCACAAGTATATAGTCTTAAAAAAATATCAACAATGATGTGACGCCGTGTTTTCTCGATATTTTGAGTCCCATCTTATGGTCTCGATAATAATCAGTCATCTCTTAAGCGTGTCTCGGAGATCGGCATCGGATGTCATTCGGATGATGTTGTACTTGCCAAACAACTCTTTTTTAGTACTGTTTCTATTACAATGGATGAGTACCGTGGACTCCCCCCACTCATGGGATAAAGGGGGGGTACTACCGAATTTTTTCCCCGTGTCTCGAGTCGGCATGAGTTTCTGAAACTTTCAAGGATGGTGAGTCGGCAAGAACCTAGCAAGTTGTAGACTCACTAATCCAATGGCATGTTTTGATGTAATGAGCCGGTGAGCCTCATGAGCAAGGAGTCGGCATGTCCCAATCAATATGGCCGCCGAGTAAAATGACTCTCGCCGACTCAAATATCGGGGACATATACACATATCACCGCCTGTGCGTATATAAATCCGTCGGTACCATCTTGGACCGATAGATGGATACCCGTGAATACCACCTCGATACATAGCGAGCAAGGGTGGGTGCCATTAAATTACCCTTGGTTCATAAAAATGATCGTGCCTACATCGGTCTAATGATGTGGGTGTTTTCTCTTGTTGCAACTTCACCGACTTGTGTTATTTACTTGTGTAAATGAACAAAAGAGTTTAACAGATGACAATACGGCAAGCATGGCCTCCTCGGTGAGATCTAGTAGTAGGTCCGGAGGGTCTGGTGCCCACAATACACACACACCACACACACACACACACATATATATATATATAATATATATATATATATATATATATATATATGAAATATATAAAGAGACAATGATGTTAATAATAATAATAAATAACAGATAACCCAATATAAATAAATTATCAAAAAATAATAAATAAACAAAAAGAAATATAGATAAAATAATGGTGCCAACCCTTCCGATTGATTGCGAGGAAGCCCAATCGATTCATTTAAAACCCCAATCGATGTCCAACCGATTCCCCTTTACAAAAAAAAAAAAAAAAAAACTCCATCCAATCGACGGCATCTCTTCTTTCTTTCACTCAAAACCCCTCACCTATCCTCATCTCCACTGATTGCCAACTCAAAAAAATAATAATAATATAATAAATACCAAACAACTATAGTACCCACCAGGATGTCCCAAAGTCCAAGCACATAAATGATTCTGATCAAAACTGAAAATTCAAAGGGACGGGTCTCTTAAGTACAAACGAAAAAAAAAAAGAAGTAAATGAGTGGTCTAAAACCCAATCAAATCCCAACAAATATATAAGTTTGAAATTTAAATAAGCTAGAGAAGGGCGCATCAAGCCTACCTTGTGAGCACCCAGAAAAATAATAAATAGTAAATAAAAAAATAATGACAACAATAATAATAATAAATAACATAATAACAAAAAATACTAATAAATAAATACCATCAAATAAAGCCACATCAATCCAAGCAAAAAAAATAGACCAAAAAGACCAACCAAGAATAAAACAAGGGAAAGTCTTGTGGCAAACAAAAATTTGCAACAAGACTTGCAAACCCAATGAGGTTTGCCACCCAACCTCTTAGGGTTGGGTGATCACGACATGAGGTATTATTATAATACCCCATGTCATGAGGTGACAAACCCTAGTTGGATTTGCAACACTTGTTGCAAACTAAGGTTTGCACCAAGTGTCTCTCATAAAACAATCCCAAAGCAAACCTTTAACACAATAAATAATATATATATATATATTATATATATATATAATATATATATATGAAATATATAAAGAGACAATGATGTTAATAATAATAATAAATAACAGATAACCCAATATAAATAAATATCAAAAAATAATAAATAAACAAAAAGAAATATAGATAAAATAATGGTGCCAACCCTTCCGATGATTGCGAGGAAGCCCAATCGATTCATTTAAAACCCCAATCGATGTCCAACCGATTCCCCTTTACAAAAAAAAAAAAAAAAAAAACTCCATCCAATCGACGGCATCTCTTCTTTCTTTCACTCAAAACCCCTCACCTATCCTCATCTCCACTGATTGCCAACTCAAAAAAATAATAATAATATAATAAATACCAAACAACTATAGTACCCACCAGGATGTCCCAAAGTCCAAGCACATAAATGATTCTGATCAAAACTGAAAATTCAAAGGGACAGGGTCTCTTAAGTACAAACGAAAAAAAAAAAGAAGTAAATGAGTGGTCTAAAACCCAAATCAAATCCCAACAAATATATAAGTTTGAAATTTAAATAAGCTAGAGAAGGGCGCATCAAGCCTACCTTGTGAGCACCCAGAAAAATAATAAATAGTAAATAAAAAAATAATGACAACAATAATAATAATAAATAACATAATAACAAAAAATACTAATAAATAAATACCATCAAATAAAGCCACATCAATCCAAGCAAAAAAAATAGACCAAAAAGACAACCAAGAATAAAACAAGGGAAAGTCTTGTGGCAAACAAAAAATTTGCAACAAGACTTGCAAACCAATGAGGTTTGCCACCCAACCTCTTAGGGTTGGGTGATCACGACATGAGGTATTATTATAATACCCCATGTCATGAGGTGACAAACCCTAGTTGGATTTGCAACACTTGTTGCAAACTAAGGTTGCACCAAGTGTCTCTCATAAAACAATCCCAAAGCAAACCTTTAACACAATAAATAAATATATATATATATATATAATATATATATATACAAAGAGTTAAATCAAGTCAAATATAATGGGTCCATATCAAACCATTCCCTTTTTTTGAAATAAACTCTGACAATGCTAAAGTACATCAGGCGTTGTCTCCAGAGACAACTCAGTCTGATTATCTCATGTTAGGCATAACCAATTCTTATATCCTTCTATGTGTTTTTTTATCGGATGTTTTCTTTTAGGTCATAAGACTTTCTCTTCTGACGATTAATCAATGATTTTTTCTCTCAGAGAGATGTAATTAACGTTATCGCTCTTAGGCAACAGCGGAATATTGGCCCAAACTTGATATTCACTTTCGTTTGACGAAGTCAAACGGCGCTAAAAAAACCCCTAAAACCCTCTGATTCTCGGAGGCAGAATACTTTGTCACTTATGTGACTGACACGTCTGCTCTCCGCGAGTGCCGATTCATCTCCCACCCCCATGGCTCGATTAGTATTTGGCGAGATTTGAAATTGTAATACGCATACGCACACACTCATGAAAACATGATAAAAAGAACCAACGAGATAAAAAAACAATTATGATCGATGGATCATCATAAATCCATTTCAACATATCTCCAATCTCTTCTCGGTTGCTAGAGTTTTGATTCAGCAGTTTAGTTTGTTTGTCAGATATCAAGCCAGTTCCTCCTTGGATCTTTCTCTACTGGGCTTGCATTGAGGAAGCTGTTGCATGACTCTATCTAAATTTGTTGTTGTCAGGAGGGCATCACGGAAATATATCTTATCTCGCACTGATGGAATTCATGACCCGCTTCGTGTTTATATCAACTCTGGATTGTTCTATATTCACTAACCGTAAGTTTTGATTTCGTTTGATGGAATCCCTCTATGCATATATACATGCATCCCTTCCAAGGACTGCTCACACTCCTATAAAACGATTTGATCAATCTCAAAACAGATATATTTATTGCAATAAGGGCATTACAATAAAGCTGATTAATTTCATTAGTTGAGAGTTCTTGACAAGTACCATACTTTCAGTACTTATCAGCCAATAGCTACCTCAACTTTATTGCAAGATCCTTCTCGCAATAAACATTTCTTATGTCAATGCAAAAATGTTACTTCCCAGACAGCTCTAAACATTTCTCATCTCAAAAATGATACTTCCCAGACAGCTCTGGTCACGACCACTCCACATCTGAGGATAGCTCTAAAATTTACTCACACATTTTTGTTTTGAACTGGAAGAGAAAACAGTTTGCTATGGCTCTGTCATCAAAGGAGGCCGAGTAGAGCTGAATGCAAGACAAAACCATCAGAAGATTTACATAAAAAGAATGAAATAATATGTTTATCTTTCAGATGAGACCTGATCCTTCTTAACCACTTATCAACAAAAGATGCTTCAAAGATGTGGGACAGGACAAAAGAACCTGCATGGTCTTTAATATTGGCTGTCCAACAAGAAATAAATATAGAGAAATCAGTGCAGGAACAATGCTCTCTTCCAACAGCAGTAGAATGGGGAGGATGGTGAAGAACGATCTCAAATGCATCTGCTGTTTAGCACATTTCTTCGAAGCTCCTTTTGGACCAATCTTGTCCAAAACGGATGGCAGTCAGCTTACAGGACTGCTCTTTTATCAACTTATATATTGAGGGTCTCTCCCATGGAACTAGGCCATAGTCATCGTTGTACTCCTCCATTCCTCCGACCAGGAGTTGCCAAATGAAAGCCCCTGCCCCAGATCCATATTTCCTCGCAGATTCATGCATAATATTGAAAATAGCCTGGTAAAAGGTGTCCCTGTGAGAATGTTCAAAGTCCTTGTTCTTGTTCGAAAGACCGAATTCCGTGAACATGACAGGTTTCCTGAGTATTCTGTCCCCGTCATCAATGTGAGATCTCACCCATCTGGACGTGAACTTTATTTTCTCGTCTAGATCAAGATCTTTCCCCTCAAACCTGCACAGTGAATATTTGTCTCAACAATTATACACAGTAATCAATGCAGCTTCAAGATAAAAGGCACTGAGAATAAAAATAATTAATGGGACAAGATTTCCTGATTACTTGTCCTTTCTACAAATTCTTTGGTTTCCTGGTGTTGAAATAGCTCTCTGTCTAGAAATTATGCTTCAAAATATAGTAGGATGATAGGGGTCAGTTTATGCTGTGCACTGAGGCTGTGCCATTCAGTTTCCATTTTCTTGTATTGGAAGTATGGAGACTTTTTTTACAACTCATGTTGTGGGAGTCCTAAGTGTAAATAGCACTCTTGCTCGCTGGTGAGGGTTGGCACCAACCACTTCCCATAAATAGTTATTAGCAACTCTCACCATGAGAAGAAATAAGTACAACTGGCAATAAGGAAACAAGAATAAGCGGTTGGTAATGCTGTAACATACCACTGATCTGGATAGATATGCACAGATGTGAAATCAATGCTCGATATTTTAGAGTTTCGGATGAAATCTGTTCCAAGCCTACTGGCCCATTCTGAGGGGTTCACATCTAACTTTTCGCGAGGGCTTGTTGGACCATAGAATCCTTCAAATCCCACAGTCAAAAGATGCTTCCTGTCAAGTGATTTTATGTACTCTGACATTTCTTCAAGCCAATCCTGCAGTTATTCAGATAAACAAATATCCCTGAGATCTGGCAATGCATTTGATTAATATTTTCTCTTCGTTAGACTACATTGCCATGCTTGAGGAACAGTAAATTAGATACTTGAATTCCATGAAAATTACCAATGGAATCATATAATGTAGGTCATGTTCACAAATGAAAAAAAGAGCTAGGTTAAGGTTTTGCGATCTATCAGAGTGTGTTTGCCCAAAGGTTTCACTTTCATGGAACTCATCCCTGCATTAAGGAGTAAATCAGATCTATTCATCCATAAACAGCAAGGACATGCATGGCCCCACTCCAATGGTGCAAGCTAGATGGCTATTCATTTAGATAATATGATTCTCATCTCTATACCAAGGCAGTTTCTGCTCCTTTCATTGCTCATGATTTTTGCTTATTGACATGGGATTTTCCTAATTTTGACATAAATAAATGGACTCAGGACTAGCAATCCAAATCTGCTCATCACGTTTCAAAATTTTTTGTGGATATCTCAAAACTTAACCAAATTTCGCCAAGGATATTTTTTCCTCAGGTTACAAGAAAACAGGTCTCAGCAACTGTGAGATGTGATGCAAAAACAGTCAATCTATGTTCTTTTTCGGCTCTATCTCTGTACAAGCAGGAAAGTGCAAAGTCTGTAACAATCATCTTATCAGAACATACTTACTAGTTTGGGCTACTATTTAAGTGGAGAAACCACACAGCAGATATGATAGGATGCTGTGAAAATGCAACAATCAAGGCTAAACATACATGCTAAAAGATTTCATCTCTATATTCCTGGGAAGAATTGGTAACTGGATCATGCTTTTATATCAAATTGCCGTTTCAGAAGATATGGGAAGTATCTATGATGGGAATGGAATTATGGAAGCTCTACCACAAGCATTTACAACTTCAGTAGATAATTATCTCTTTCTCTGACTGTTTATTTCATCTAGTTTGAACTGACATCATGATCACGATGAAATTCAGGGGTTTAAACATGTATACCATTTGAGGCATGATTACCACTTTAGGATTAAAATAACAATGGTTCACAAGGAAAAAGGATATCAGGATATCTGTATTCAATTTTATTGGTGTACTGAGTACTGAGTAGTTCAGTCAGTTCAATGTTCTTAATAGAAGCATCCATTTTATCTGGTTTTATTTATTTTGGGTCAAATGAACCATATTCATTGAATGCATCATCCCAATTTCTTCTAGTCAAGCCATCACTCTGCTCCAGTGTTGGTCCGGTAACAATACATGTTCTATGGACAAGCCTTGCTACAAAGGTTCACTTATTCGTTAACCTTAGCCACTGAAAACTTTTCAAAGCGTTTTGTCTGTTTAAAAAACCTGAATAATCAAGAAGCATTTCTGAACAAACTCCTTTTCCCAATAAATCACACACAAAAGAACCCCTAATATTGTGTAGCACTAGAAGCTACTTTCTTAATTGACATACAGGCTTTGGGTTTTCAGATTTATCATTCTGAACCAAATTGGACAAGGAGAATGGAAAACTCTATCGTGAGTTTTTGTTGTATGGTCCATCATTTGTGTATGAAGTTACTTCAGGGCAAGCGAATCATACACAGACTCGAACCATTTCCTACATGTTAGATCTTCAGGAAACACAAGAATAGAAGTGTATAATGAAGACAGTTGTGTGAATGAGGAACAGTAAATGTTTTTGGGAAATTCAGGAAAAATGCTTAAGGACAATTATAAGCCTAAACTTGTCCACTACCTACTTGAGGTATTTTAGCAAGATGTCTAATGTCAAACACAAATTTTTCTAATGGCATCACATACCCTTTTACAAACATGGGATGAGGATGATCAAATCAAAATCCATTACCAAGTGAGAGAATGATGGGTGTTCGTCTACTCATAAAAGCATATGGTGAATCACAGAACCCTTGATGAATTACGAGCATTGGCACAGACAAACAAGAAGAAGATTACATGCAGAAACTTGACACCTTAGTTTATGACCAGATAATGCAGTGTCATCATTCCAGTAGCATATCAGGGGAGTGCTTAAATGGAACTAGGACTAGTGAAAAGACTCACTTGAAGAGTGTCGCCGGTTGGATCAGACATGCAGCTTGGTTCGTTTATCAATTCCCATGCGAAGATGGTTGGATCATCTCTATATTCAACTCCAGTCAAATAGTTCTTTCTTGTCAAGAGGGTCTGCAGCAAAAACAAGATCAAGTTAATGTGGAGTGCTGGATTGGTTCTCAAAAGAGAAGACATTGAAAATCAAATACTGGTATATCAAAAAGAAGAAAAATAAAAAAGGAAACATAAATATAAAGAAATTGAAAAGTAATAGCACCCAAAAGTAGAGAGTACCTTCAGGTAGATCTTAAAGTAACTCCGGATTGTGGGGTCAAAAAAGAAGGAATCATTTGAAGCACTCAAGCCAATTCCCTCTTCCCAAGCCCATTTGACATACTGTGTCTTCCCACCATATGCTTGCAGATTGTTAACTAAGCCAAGGAGAAGTCTAATTCCATGTTTACCAGCTTCCGCGATGACCATATCCAAGGCCTGCCATATACAACATGGTTCGAGTTCTCCTTACAAATGCACAGAAACTGAACTATAAAAAGGCACCAACGAATGAGCAGGACGGCTGTTCAAATGAATAGAACACTAGGTAAAAACACAACTTTTATCACACAACACTTCGTCGTATTCTATGGGCAAACTGGAAATCTAAAAAGCACAAAGCAAATTTGAAATTTCTTATTCATGAAGGATTAACCAGGAAAATTTACCAGCAAATCTAGACAAGGAACACAGAAAAGTATTGAACAGGAAAAAGAGACCAGAAAAATCTAGACAAGCAAAGAGAGGATAGGATGGTACTCTGAAAACTCTCTCGTCGAACCGACCAAGTGAGACCTGCAGTGCATGATACGCTCCATCGTTGAATGCCCAGGTCCTGCAAACAGTAAGCCCCATCTTCGCACCAGTGTGGAGCATTGCCCGAACCCTATGTCTGCTGTGCTCCTCAACCGCCTGATCCATTAACCAATAGGAGTTCCATCCGTTCACATAGAATGGCCTCCCATCCACAAAGAACTGCGTCTCATTCCTCTCCACAAAGGTCAGCTTTGGCTCCACGGCATGGAAGCTCAGATCTCTCAGTGAAAGGTAGATGAAAGCAACACAGGATGCGAGGCCCAGGATAGGATACAGTGCGCCATTGCCGGCGAACATTTTGAGGAGCCCTAACGAAAGCTATTGGAACGAGGACAAGTTCGAAGTCCAGTATGCTACAACGTGATGCCTTACCAGACTAAGGAAAAGGAACCCAGCTCAATGATGGACAGAGATTCCATGGTTGGGGCAACCCAGCTTGCAAAAACTCTCACTTTGCAGCACTCCTGGGCACACGGGGGTGAAGCCTTGCTTCCCTCGCCTCCAGGGACAGCACTGACAAAGGCACAATTTTCTCTTCAAAGATGCTGCTCAACACTCTTACCTTCGAAGGCAGCGAAGGTCCTTTGATGTTAAAGCACACGCAAACAAGCAGAAGTATGACCCAAACCTCTCAAAGAGATCGAAGACCTAGAACAGGGCATGCCCAACTGGACAGCTAGTAGCAGCCACAGATGTCAGGGAAGAACAGCTGAACTTGGAGCTCCTGGGCATTACCAATAGGGAACGTGTGGGCACTCAACAGAGAGAGAGAGAGAGAGAGAGAGATGTGCCAATCGAAGTGGCTTGGAGAAGTCACGCAGTCATGTCTTTCCCCTGCTGCTGTGGAGAGCGTTAGGAGGGCTGGAGGGGGGGCTGGCACTGGCAGAGAAGCACACTAGAAGCAAGCACTGCTGCCCTGCCTTAAGGGGAGGGAGGAAGGGAGGAGGGTGGTGAGAGCTGGAGTGTGGTGCAATGTAGGCATCAGCTTGCCCCCCTGAACAACCAGCAGCAGCAGGACCTCTCTTTCAGTATGAGGGAATCAAATCATCATGTCAAAAAATTTATAAAAAAATTATAATGGGACAGGCAGGGTCATCTACCCAACGTGCCCCCACATTGGACAAAGACAGGTAATCCTCTTTGATTCATGGGAATTGCAATTTGTACATGTCCCCTGTACTTTGTTCTTATCACACTCATCACTACAAAGCCTAGGACTGCTCATTCTTCTTTCCAATAACATGAGAGTATTTTTTTGATGGTGTAATAAATCATTGGTCATTATGAATGGATGAATTTTCTTCCTTTCCTCATTAATGAGATTCTGACATGATTTTGTACATTCTACCAACAGAGAAACATTAAAGTTTGCGCTATGTCCACTCTCCCCCTAGGGGCTCACTGTATCATTGACTTGGGAAGATAGAAGTATATATGGAGGGATCCTGACATAGGGAGGGTGAAGAGACCTCAAACCATGTGGGAGCAGGAGAAGATTACTCCACATTTGACAAAGTTTTATATTCATGGAATCAATCATGTTGACTCCCTTCCTCTTTAAGAAAGATGACATGCATACAAAATTGTAAATTTTGAATGAACCAAAACATGGGTCTTATTGGAGTTGCATACCCAAACACTGCCCCCCTCAATTGTCGTTTATACCTCCCATTTGTATAGGCTTCTAAGGAGGGGAATTGGGATTACGCATAAGAAATCTCTAGTTAAAAGATTTAGTAGCTACTAGTTAGAGATCTGCTAAGCTCACCCCTTAATCGGATGTGGGTCATTAGAAACAATGCATATATTCTCAAACTGCCCTTCTTTGTTTAATTTTGAATTTTAAGAAAAATATATTTTGAGAATTAATTACCTCTACTATCATGGATTGTATAATACTCTAATAATGCATGTATGTTCCCCATAACAAATTCTTTCTTGTCCAAGACATAATTCTGTGTGTGAAGGAAGCTCACATCTTTACATCTTTCAAAGGCTGACGATGATGACAATAATGAAAGAGGCGTTACCATTTCTACTTTCAAGATTATTAGTTCCAGTTCTTGATGTTAATCGCTCAGTTATATATTGTTTCACCAAAGTGGAAGCAAATAAAGGTGTCCAGTGGAGATAACACCACCCTAATAAAAGTTCACCAGTACTGGCGGTGGGCATCATGGGTGCAAAGACCTGCTACTTTTCCAGCATCTTGAGAGAGATCAGGACACAAAGTTTGGGGATTGGAGATGTTGTCACGATACTATTTAAGAAGAGAAGAAATGTTTATTGCACTTTCATATTGACTAGGTAACAAATTTATGTGACATTTAATAATTGAATTGTCATTTTTATCACTCCTCATGTGAGAGGTGTCATATGAACTATTATCTAGTTATATTACACTTAAAAATACAATATACAAATGCAATAAACTTTTCTCTAAGAAGAATTACCGATCAATATTTACTTTTGAGAGACTTAATTGCTTTTAAGTCTCCGACTCTTTTAAAAAATTATTGATCGATAATTCTCCCTACTAGTTATTATTGAAAGAATCTTGCTGTCTTGTGAGAGTGTGGAGAGAAGTGGACAAAGAAACTTTGCACCCTTTGATGGGCTTCCTCTAATTTTCATCACACAAGATGGAGAAGATTGATCAGATTGGTGATGTGTCTGCACAGCATTTTTTGCATTATTTCAGTAGGTGGCCAACTGTGGTTCTTGGGGCCTTCGTGATGTGTTGATGCTTGAGAAGTGATTGGTTTGTGGTTCTACCTATTGATTCCATCACATCAACCTGTGCTTTGATGGGCACAGCTCAATGGGCCACGTCTTCATGCAGGGCTGACGAGGCAGGCCACAAGAACCACCACCCAGTGCGATGCCACGCGGCCAGCCAGATCATAAGAAAAGCGACAGGTCACCCGTTCTTGGATGTTGATTTGGCTGACCTAGAAAATGACCACCTTGGACTAAATTAACTTTTGGCCTTTTCATGGGCATCAACATTGTAAGGTGCTGATGTTGATTTTATTGCACAGAGAGCAAGTCAAGGTGAAGGTTTAGATAAACATCAGGGTATCATTTTTTATATTATTATTTAATTCAGATTATACGATTGGATAGCCCATTAGATTAATTGGAGTTTATTGCTTCTAGATTCGAAAGCGTCAAATTTGTCGTATCAAAATTTAAATATAATAATGAGAAAATAGAGGCATAAAAATATAAGATAAAAGAATTACTTAGTAACATTTGTGGAAGCGTGTGACTTGCACTTTTGCAAGTTCCACCAATGAGAGATAGGGGTTCTTTAATTTTGGGGTCGGCTTACAAGATTGTATATACTAGCCTTTTTTAAAAGAGGATAAAAGATTAAAAAGACATTCTGAAGGACAGAGACTGGCCCATTTAACAAAAATTGACAAAGTTTGAGAACTGGTTATTACATAATGCCAATCAATCTTTCACATAATGGCTTCAATGCCAGAATATATACAATTCAAAAAAGGAGAAAAATCTGTCCAATCACAGACCTTGATAAGTAAAATTCTAATTTCCTATGTAACTAGAGAACAACTCTCAAATCCTCTTAAACCTAGGAGGGCATTTCATATGGAGAGAGAGAGAGAGAGAGAGAGAAAAGACAAACATCAGCAAATATTACAATAAACAGAATGCACCAGTACGTAGTAAAACCACATATATACTTTTAAGTATGTTTCTCCCCATATTAAAACAAGTGGAGAAGCATGCAAGCTGGCAATGGGTATGATCTTCTTCAAAACCTCTCTCTCTCTCTCTCTACATAAAATAAGAGTGGAGGAGCATGCAAGCTGGCAATGGGTATGATCTCTCTCTCTCTCTCTCTCTCTCTCTCTCTCTCTCTCTCACAGCTTATGCTTTGGTCGTGGGCGATGGGAACAGGGTACCATATCAAGATGACCACCTAACGCTGAGAAAAGGGAAATATTATATGAACGTATAGCGTCGGCAGTTGCATGTGCCGTACAACTCATTTGTTGTTTTTTTTTCTTTAAGTAAGAATGCTGATCTTGGAAATGGAAATGGAGGCAAAAAAGTCCATGATTGGTGGGTGGCTGCCGACACGCCTCTCCAGCAGACTAATCTCTCCCAAGTAGCTAGGCTTGTAAGTTGGTCGATCGGAATTGGAAATGAATTTTTTTTTCTTCTAAATCACAATTTTATCCACTTTGAAAATTTATCAAAATGGTTTAGAAATTAAAGTTACAAATATCTAAAGTCTCACAAATTACGTAAATTCGTAAGGTCTATGTACTCATACCATATGCATACGTAACAGTGTTTTTAATTACTGCCTCGTCGTAGCTTGGTGTACACCTAGTCATTTCACAAAAGATGGAGGTCGGATGCTATCAACCACAAGTAATTTGTAGGCACCAATTTTTTGAACATTCTACTTTTATAGATCATAAGTGATGATCCACATATATATTTGTTGAATTATTTAAACAATTCATATATAATATAGAGGGGGGCTTAAGCTTTTTCGCTAGTAGGATGGCATCAAAAGGTGTAAATCGAAGGATGTTGCTTTCACAAGTTTCTAGAAGATAGAGAAAGATCACTTAACTCGTGTGAGAATCAAATAGTCTCCCTTTACAACTTCTTTGTAGAAACGGGAGTGAAGACCCTTTCTCTCCTCTCATACCTTAGTGGTAATAAGGGAAGCGACAATTTGGGTTCTAAAATCGGCAAGAAATCTAACTATCTAAGAGGAATTCAAATGATCGGTCAAATTACCATAAGTAAAATAAAATTAGAAAAAAGCCACGTAGGAGGCCAGACCACCACGCGCACACACGTCAAAGTCGGCGTCACACGCGCGCGTGTGCGAGGTGGTCCAAGATCCAACGGTCTCTTATAGTTCCCTCTTAAGAGATACACCTCTATGGGAAAGGAACTATCTTACAAAGGAGAAGAAATTTTTCTTATGTTCTAACATGGAATGTTAGAATTGGACTTAATCCGATTCATCTGGAGATGGCCCATGAGGTAACATCCTCTTATTCAAATTACATATTAATTTGTGCTTTTAAAGAGCCATTAAGGTGAAGGTTTCATATTCTCTCATACCTTATTTTCACTCCCCTAAACGTGCACAATTAAAGGGGAGTTTACAAGTTCTTGAAACTCCAAGAAAGTTACGTCCAAGAGATCCATAAAAGGAGAGAGCCTCCTTGATGGAAGTGACCTCTCTCTCCTCTCTTGAATCTTCTTTTGGCCTTGGTCCCTCTCTCTTTGCAGAATTGGAGAAGGGCTCCATCACCCAACTCCATCTCGGTGTGCTGCTGCAATCAGAGGTGAGGAAACCTCGTCGCCAACTTGATCCGTGAGGGTGATTACTATTGTTTCATCATCTCCATCGAATCACGAACATCTCACGATGTCGCTACGTGAGTCACCTTTGACTTATTATAGTAGGCTAATATACACAATCCATTGTCTAAGGCTCATTTAGCTCCGCTGTGCATAAGAAATTATTCTAACAATTGGTATCAGAGCCACCTCATATATTAGCCTCTATTCTATTTTTATTGCACACCATATCCAGATGCAAGAGGGGTATTTATATATATATATAATACCCTTAAGGTTCTGTTTTTGCATTTGTTTGACCCTTTAATTAAGGGAATACTCTACATACACTGTATGGTAGAACCATATAGCTTTTACATTTGCATATATGGATATGATGTGAATAATTGTCATCAAAAGGTGGTTTGTCAAAAGGGGAAGCCAGTGTCTATGGTTTGATTTCAGGTTATACTCTCTTAAAATTTTAAGAGAGGTGGGGAAGGCATTTTATATTGTTCAAAGTATAAATGTAATTTGTGGGGCCGATTTCAAATTGGTTTCCAAGTTGTAAAGCCCATTGATGTATTAATTTGGACTGTGCAAGGACTTTAGACATTTATTATTATTTCTTTATTAGATGAATGATGATGAACTAACAAAGACACTGGCTATCTGGTTTAAGGACCCTTTTTTGATGAAGGATAACCACATCTTTTGGTGTTTTGGTTCTATTATTATTATTTTTTATGCATGAAAGTTTAATATGTTTGCATAATTTTTCATGTGATATATGTATTTTTATGATATTAATTAAATCATGATTCGACGGTCACTATATAAGGAGTTAATATGATGGACATATAATACATGATGTGCATGCCAAAGCGGCCTTCATGTGAGATATTTTCATTATGTCACATAAAGCATAGTGATCATAAACTTGCATCCTTAGTATTAATATTAAAGTTACTCCCAAAGGAGATTGATATATGCATACTATGGTTTGGAGTGGGATAGTAAATTCCATGCAGTGCTAGATATCTTGGATACGTATTTTGCCCAAAGGCATTAGACTCCTTGAATCTGGTAGGCTGAATTTCTAGTCCTAACAGATGGTTAATTCCATCAAGATATGGGTGTTGGACCTAATAGCGGTTGTGAGCACATTTCCAAAGAAGTGGCTCATAATGTTTCGCCACTTGGTCACCCACTCAGACTTGTTATGAATTAATTCTGGCAAGTTTTGAGACCCCATGGAATGCTTTAGCATGATTTGGGATTGGTTATTGAATTACTAGAAGTATGAATATTTACTTGTTAATGTGGCATTTGTTTTTCCATTGTATCTTATGTATGGTGTTTTCTTTTATTGTAGCAATTGTTCCCACGATGCTTAGTAGTAACACAAACATCCCTACTCTTAATGGATCAAATTTCACCGAATGGAAGGAGCAAATATTAATTAGCTTGGGCTGGATGGATCTCGATATAGCCTTAAGGGAAGATAAACCCACTCCTCTTACTGAGGAAAGCACTCAAGATCAAAAGGCTACATATGAGAAGTGGGAGCGCTTGAATAGGCAAAGTCTTTTGCTTATGAAAGCACATGTTGGCAAAAACATTTAGGGATCCATCCCAGAATGTGATACAGCCCACTCTTATATGAAAAATATTGAGGAACAGTTTACTAGCTCCAATAAGGCCCTTGCTAGCACATTAATGGCAAAGCTCTCTTCCATGAAGTACAACGGAGGTGGTTCAATCCGTGAACACATAATGGAGATGAGGGATATCGGTGCCCGATTGAATGCACTTGAAGTGACCATCTCAGACTCTTTTTTGGTTTACTTCATTCTAAATTCTCTTCCTGCTGCATATGGACCATTTAAAATCTCCTATAACACACATAAGGATGCCTGGTCAGTAAACGAATTACTAACCATGTGTGTACAAGAGGAGGGCAGGCTCAAGCAAGAGAAAGCAGAAAGTGTGCATATGGTAACTCAAGGGTTGAAAAAGGTTTCCCTCAAGGCAAAGGGTGTTTCCTTCAAAAAGAAGAAGAACAAATCAGTAAACAATCAAGCTGATAATGAGGTAGCCAATAAGGCTAATTCTGGCAAGCCCAAGTTGAGATGCTTCTTCTGCAAGAAAAATAGACACTTTAAAAAGGATTGCATGAAGCACAAGAATTGGCTCACCAAGAAAGGTCAATCCTTTACTTTTGTCTCTGAAGTTCTCCATTCTACTATTTCTCGTGATACATGGTGGGTAGATTCAGGCTCTACTACTCACATAGTTAATTACGTGCAGGGGTTCCTAACCAGTCGACAGCCAACTGATGGAGAACGTTTCATCATATCTGGAAATGGCATGCGTTCCAAAGTGGAGGCAGTAGGAACTTATGAAATAAATCTTGATAGTGGTCATGTTTTGACTTTGAAAGATACTTTTTATGTTCCTGGTTTTAATAAAAACTTGATCTCCTTGTCAAAACTAGACAAACAAGGTTATTTCTTTAAATTTGGTAATTGTGGTTTTTCCATATATTGTCATACTATGTTAGTAGGTTCTGGTATTCTGATAGATGGTCTATATCAGTTACACATAGATCGATCTAAACAGACCTACTTTATTGAGCACGAAATATCAGGTATTAAACGTGGAAGAATAAATGAGAAATCTTCTACATTATGGCATAAGAGGTTAGGCCACATCTCTGAAGAGAGGATGAGAAGAATGATGAGAGAAGGGTTATTACCAATCCTTGACTTCTTAGACTTCGGCATCTGTGTGGATTGCATAAAGGGAAAGCAAATTAGAACCTCAAAGAAACATGCCATGAGGAGTAACGGGAATTTAGATTTGATCCATACGGACATTTGTGGTCCTTTACCTCCATGTATTAGCAATGAAAGATACTTCATCACCTTTACTGATGATCATTCTCGTTATGGTTATATCTACTTGCTTTTTGAGAAATCAGATGCATTAAGTGCTTTTAAAACTTTTAAGGCAGAAGTAGAAAACCAACATGGTAAGAGAATCAAAGTTGTCAGATCAGATAGAGGTGGTGAGTATTTTGGTAGACACACAGAATCTGGTAGAGTTGCTGGACCTTTTGGGAGATTCCTTGAAGAATGTGGAATTCAAGCTCAGTATTCCATGCCAGGTAGACCAAGTCAAAATGGTGTTGCTGAAAGAAGGAATCGTACCCTTATGGATATGGTCAGAAGTATGATAAGCAACTCGTCTCTTCCTCTTTTCTTGTGGGGCGAAGCCTTAAAGACAGCCATGTACATTTTAAATAGGGTTCCTTCTAAAGCTATTCTTTTGACACCATATCAGATATGGACAGGAAGGAAACCCAATTTAAATCACTTGCATACATGGGGGTGTCGGGCAGAGGCAAGATTTTATAACCCACAAGAAAAGAAGCTTGACCCTAGGACAATAAGTGCCTATTTCATAGGTTACCCTGAAAGATCAAAGGGGTTTAAGTTCTATTGTCCTTCTTTGCCAACCAGAATAATGGAAACTGACACAGCTAGGTTCATAGAAGTTGACTCAAATAGTGGGAGTACAACATGTCGGAACTTACAATTCGATGAGTCCCCGACAGATGAGATATCAACAATTCGCAGATAATTTTTGGGAATCAAGATATTGTTGATCAACTCCCACATGCAGTTCCCGAGCCAATTATCAATGAGCCTCTTGTAGTTCATATACCTGAGGAAACTATGAATCCTCCAATAGAGCAACCTCATGAGATAATCGAGCAAGCTCAAAATCCACCTCATGAAAATGTGCAAGAGGAGGAACAAAGAGTTGGAAGGATTCGTAGAATGCCAAGAAGGTATGATGATTACTATGTGTTTCTACATGAGGATGTTAATATGGATGACCCCTTAACCTTTTCACAAGCCATTGTAAGTAAAACGACATCTAAATGGTTAGATGCCATGAAAGATGAATTGTTATCTATGCAACAAAATCAAGTTTGGAATCTTGTAGAGTTACCATATGGAGTACGCACTATTGGGTGCAAATGGGTTTTCAAAACTAAAAGAGACTCTAAAGGTAGCATTGAGAGATATAAGGCCCGACTTGTTGCAAAAGGATACACTCAAAAGGAAGGCATCGACTACAAAGAGACTTTTTCTCCTGTCTCACAAAAAGACTCTTTTCGGATTATAATGGCACTTGTAGCTCATTTTGATTTAGAGTTACATCAAATGGATGTGAAAACAACCTTCTTGAATGGGGTTTTGGAGGAAGAAGTTTATATGGATCAACCAGAAGGTTTTGTGGAAAGTGGATTGGACATATGGTGTGCAAATTAAAGAAATCAATTTATGGACTTAAACAGGCTTCTCGACGGTGGTACCTCAAATTCAATGAGGTAATTATGACCTTCAGTTTTAAAGAAAACATTGTGGATCAATGTATATACCAAAGGTCAGTGGGAGTAAGTTCATATTTTTGATTCTTTATGTTGATGATATTTTACTTGCCAGTAATAGTCTAAAGTTACTTCATGAAACTAAAAATTTTCTACACCAAAGGTTTGAAATGAAGGATATGGGTGAAGCCTCATATGTCTTGGGCATTGAGATTCACAGAGATAGATCCAAGAGAACACTTGGATTATCTCAAGAGGCCTACATTTTAAAGGTGTTAGAAAGATTTGGGATGAGTAACTGCAAATCTGGCATTGCTCCAATTCAAAAGGGTGACAAATTGAGGAAAATGCAATCACCACAAAATTCCATTAAGAGGGATGAAATGAAGAAAATACCTTATGCTTCAGCAGTTGGCAGCCTGATGTACGCACAAACATGTACACGTCCAGATATTGCATTTCCAATAGGATTGCTTGGTAGATATCAAAGTAATCCGGGTATGGAACATTGGAAGGTAGTCAAGAAGGTTATGAGGTATTTACAGGGAACAAGAAACTACAAATTGACCTACAGGCATGCAGAAACTTTGGAAATTACTGGATATTCAGATGCAGATTTTGCTGGTTGTGTTGATGATTGTAAGTCAACGTCAGGATACGTGTTCTTGCTAGCTGGAGGAGCAGTCTCATGGATGAGTGCAAAACATGAGCTCACTTCATCCTCCACTATGCAAGCAGAATACATAGCGTGCTATAATGCCACATCACATGCCATTTGGCTCAAAAATTTTATTACTGATCTTCAAGTGGTTGACTCCATTTCTAGACCACTTAAGATATACAGTGATAGTCTGTCAGCAGTGCAGTTTGCAACAAATAAGAAGACATCTAAAAGGTGAAAACATATAGATGTCAAGTACTATGCTGTCAGAGATAGAATCCAGATGGGTCATATATCACTTCTTCATATTGGCACACATGAGATGATAGCAGACCCGATGACCAAGGGCTAGCACCTAGGTCATATCAAGATCATGTTAAGTCTATGGGTCTATTATCTGATGAAGAGTGACAATGAAATATTTTTTTTAGTCACTCATTCTTGGGCTGAAGAATTATGAATAAATAAAGGTTATAATTTATTCATACGTTTGTTTATGGATATAACCATGCAGTAATCTTTACTTCAGATAAAATAGTGGGAGTATGATTATGGAAGGGATCATCTTATATACATATATGAGGTGTGACCGCCTTAGTCTCTCTCATTATGTTTGCTGAATTAAGGGATAAAGTTTGTGACGGGGAAGAGAATCTAGAATGCCATTTTTTTTAAAGCGCGCGCATATAGAATTATATATAATAACTGTCACCCTAATGGCTTATTATTTTTCATGTATCATGGGCCAAGTGGAAGAATGTTAGAATTGGACTTAATCCGATTCATCTGGAGATGGCCCATGAGGTAACATCTCTTATTCAAATTACATATTAATTTGTGCTTTTAAAGAGCCATTAAGGTGAAGGTTTCAGATTCTCTCATCCCTTATTTTCACTCTCCTAAACGTGCACAATTAAAGGGGAGTTTACAAGTTCTTGAAACTCCAAGAAAGTTACGTCCAAGAGATCCATAAAAGGAGAGAGCCTCCTTGATGGAAGTGACCTCTCTCCTCTCTTGAATCTTCTTTTGGCCTTGGTCCCTCTCTCTTTGCAGAATTGGAGAAGGGCTCCATCACCCAACTCCATCTCGGTGTACTGTTGCAATCAGAGGTGAGGAAACCTGTCGCCAACTTGATCCGTGAGGGTGATTACTATTGTTTCATCATCTCCATCGGATCACGAACATCTCACGATGTCGCTACGTGAGTCACCTTTGACTTATTATAGTAGGCTAATATACACAATCCATTGTCTAAGGCTCATTTAGCTCCGCTGTGCATAAGAAATTATTCTAACAGGATAAACTAAGAATCAGTTAAACATAAGATGAAAACCTCACATTAGAGAGTCAAGAACTCTACGCAGAGTTCACCAAAAGAGATGAAATTAAAAATAAAAATTTAAATTAAACTCTAAATATTCCAACAGGGAGTACTTAGATTTATGTAGAGTTTAAGAGATTTTGGTTCAAATTCCATACCTAAATTATGACATTTTCCCCCAACACTACCAAATCTTGACGTTCCACAGTATTCATATTCTCAAACTAATATTGACAAAAAAATATTCTAATAAACTAAAGGAACCTTTTCGTTCGTTCCAATAAATTTGACCTGTGTGGTTAAACATTTTAAAAACATCTGATGCTAGTTTTTCAAGTGCAATATAATAAAGTATCACATTTTCCCCATATATTTGCCACTCTCATGTTAACTATCCGCACAAAACCAGACTGCCAAGATTAATCCTGTACTCTCAAACTCGAGAGTAGAGTTGTGCACTATTCAATTCAAATAGAAAAATCAAACCAAATCGACTAATTCTATCTATTTCGGTTCGATTTAAACTATCGAATCGATTCAAGTCGGTTTCACAAGTTGAGAAATCGGATCCAACTGAATAATCATAGTAAAAAAATATTAAAAACAATTACAGACATAAATTTAACTACAAATATACATATTTCTCAAAATTTTCATCATGTTAAATACGTAAATATTAATCAAATTATGCACATTTAAATTAATATAAAACTGAATGAAACCGAAATAATTTTGGTTTGGTCCAATTTGGATTGGGGAGGGGGCTGGGTTTGGTTTATTTTATCCAAAAATTAGACTATAATGGGCCGAACCGACCCACACACAACCCTACTCGAGAGTTTCGAGCTTAACTTTTGACCCTTTGGTTATCTGATTTTTAAATCACAGAAACATGATAACTAGAATTTCTCTGTCTCAAGGAATAAAGATCTAGAATTATATAAGAAAAATTGAAATATGTAAAATTTAAAACTACGCCAAAATGCTCACAAAGTCCTCCCCTCAAGAAGCGTTTTCCGCAAAGGCCCATTTGATAGACTTTGGAAATGGGCCGAACTACCGAAGTAATCCACCCGTACCCTCAACTCTTCAGCAGGCCGTGTGGGCCCTAATATTTGGGCCTGTCTCCAACCTGGGTCATGATGGGCCCCAGGTTTCGAGTTCAATGAATATGTTCGATAATTTGGTGTGCCTTCAAAACCGATAATAATTAAATGATTTTTTATATAAAGAAAAAACCAAAAAAAAATCATGTTAGTATATTTGGAGAGGTTACTTAAATTTTCCATGACATGGGGACACTAATCTAAGCAGATCCATTTTGGAATTTCTGATTGGAAATTAAAGGGATAACCAGAAATTGCCTAGCAAGCTTTCAAAGTCCCATCCCTTTCTATCAAGATGATTGGGTTAGATCCTATGGAAGAGCTGAACTTATAATTTGAACCAGTTTTTTTTAGATAATTAAAACTAATTAAAAACTTCATGATGAGATGATCTTTTATCATTCATCCAAATGTAAGAGTATTCTCCCTTGATTGAAGAAGGAATCACAGAAACATGTGTCATAATCAAATAACTTTTGTCTGTAACTAGATATAGCCACTTGGGTTTGCCACCCACTGCCACTACTATCCATCAATGTAGCTGTCCACCATTTTTGCCGCAAGTTAGTTATAATTTGCAGGATTTGTCATGAATATACTGGGTGTATCTGATGTTGAACCTGAGAAGGTCATGCACCTTACCTAGTATCATGTGACTATCAGGTATAAACCTTTTCATATGATGACTGTAGGAGTCTTTTGCTGTTCGGTAATGGGCCGAACATGTTTCCCGCTGATAATTGGGAGCGAACGGTCATCGGTGAGAACAAAGACCTGCAAAACCAGAGAGCGTCAAGGGAACCCGGTTGAAGAACTGGGAGAACCCTTTGATGCCTAAGTTAGGGATGACTGTGAGAGAAGGCGAGAAGGGAAATGTTCTTTTTGAGTGTGTGATCTTGCGCGTGGGCGATTGTGAGGAGTGATTGCCCGTGCCTTTGCATGAAACTTACATGTTCTTTATATAGGCAGAAGGCCTGAGGGGTCCAGACGCATCCTTCAAAATTGATGTTTGAAAGGGTTCGACTGTTGAGTTTCCAAGATGGTGGATGTCTGTTCGAGACGTCCCTTGGGAATCAACACCAGAGCTACTCCTGTTTATGGGGAGGTGTGTCACGTCATCCCATTGAATGCCGTTGGAAGCCAAGGGTCGTTCATCATGATTACTTATGAGGTACCGAACATGAAACCGCGGACTTGCTTGGTGAGGCTGTTCGGTGCTGTCGTTTGGCGGCATGTTGAACTGTGGAAGATCCGAACAGAAGTCCGAAGGCTTGTTCGGTGAGGCTCTGGGCCTTCTACCGAGCAGTTGATGCTCGGTGACCTTATCCTGTTCGAATATGCTCAAAAGCTAGGTTCCGCGGTGCCCTTGGGCACGTGGTGATTGAGGCGTGTTCAAAATCTTTAGCTTCTTCTGAAGACAGGTGGTTGAACAACCGTCGCTCTGCTTTCTTACTGGGTCATGATGGACCCGTGGACTTAGGAGGCTAGAAATAGCCTCTACAATGACATATATCAACTTATCCTTAAAGCCGTACGTCCAAAATTAGGTTTAACTATATCACTATAGCACATGTTTCTACCATCTCAACCATTTTTGAATTCTAATTTAACAATCAAATAACATAAAAGATACTACAATACAATGATATTTGGGTTTTCTTTAATATTAGCCCATGTAATCTTTTACAATCAAATATTCCTAATCTCTGTAACTTAACTATTTAGTTCTGAATCTGGCCAACATAACTTTTCTCAAAAGCAAATCTTTTGATAACTTTTACTATCAACTCTTGATCCTGTAAAAGGACACAGGTCTAATGAAAGTCAGGTTTTTGGAGGTTTAAGACTAAATAGTCAAGTTACAAGGGCTAGAAAGCGAATAACCTACCAATTATTTGGCACAGGTTTTTAAAGGGCCATGGTGACTTGGAAGCAACAGCTACTAGAACCCTTGTAGACTCTCTCAAGTCATGCTTAAAAGGCTTAAAAAGCTTGTTAGGCATTATTTCGTCTACCAAGGGAGTTGCTTCTTCGATCAGCTTTGCTTATGGACGCTTCTCTTTTCGGACATCAGAAGAGGACTAGCGGATAACTTGGAGAGAGTGGGCCTCACCGAGTGGGCCGAGCCCACCAGCCGGGTGAGGCCCATGTTCTCCACTTTTAACAATGTCCGGATGTTTCCTTGAGCTGTAGCTCTTTCTGAAAACTTTATCCTTCCTTTGTCAGTTCACACTTGACCTAGCCAGCTGGTGTGATCTATCCGATTCCTAGACGTTCGTGAGCTCACTTTCTATGTGGATAGGACCCTCAAATAGGTGTTTATCTGTGCAAATCACTCTATCGATTCCTGGACATTCGTGAGCTCACCTTACCTAGTATCTTATTGGGGTACATGTGATCGCAAGTGAAAGTCACAGTTCCTTTTCAAAATACATACAAATATATTTATATATACTGCATTAAGGATATAATGTCTATTATGTTTCTGAATATTAGTATAACGATGATGATTCGTACAGATAAGTTCCGATTATTTCACTACCAAATAGAACATTACGTGGAATCATTCTTAATTATTTTTTTTCATCCTTAACTATGATTATGTGACATGTGAATTATTTTAAATGATTTTTAGAAGTAAAATTGACACACTGAATTATTCTTGTAGATGCAAAAGTTGAGGAATGATGAAGACGACGATATGAGAATTACATTTGATTTGTAAAAAATGATGATTGCATCCTCAATATGTTTGTGTATATGTAAGAGATGATTTTGATATATTTCTATATGATATTTGATGAACACTTGATGATTATGTTGGGTTGACATAGATAGCTAAATTGAGTTTCTTATATTTTTCAGTCTCTCTACATGATGTTCTTATATTTTATTTATTTTCTTTTGAAATTTATCTATTTTAGATATTGATTTGGTCACAAATAAAAAAATATCAAATAAATTTCTTTTCCACCGTATCTTAATAGTACGATATGATCGTACCGTATCACGGATAATATAGTACAGTCGATCTCTACGATACGGCCAACCTTGATCCTAAGATGCTATCCAAATATATTCTATCCTTATATTAAATATGCCTTTGATCTTCTATGACTATTATTATGATTATGTGGTGGTGCAGGCCCGTCCACAAATACGTGCCAGATTCAACAATTATGAACAGTTTCTTGGAATAAGGCTGCAGTGGGACTCTTGCGAGGGGTCCCCTTAGAGGAGAGACTAAGGTTGGCGTGCAAGGAAAGAAGGAAGATATTAAATTGAAACACATATCACCCAATCGCCCCAGAGAGAGAGAAGATGGCAACAAGAAGGTTTCCACACCGCTGGGTTGTGAAAATGGAGTAAAAAAGCATGTCTCCTGTTTTGTACCCATAACTCATTCCACTTAGCTTCATCAGACACTGCGATGAAGCATCTCTTGTTTTGGAATAAACAACATTAACATTGGATTTCTTTAAGTGTGTCATCCATTTGACTCACTCTCTCCTCCTCACTCACTCTCTCTCTCTCTCTCTCTCTCTCTCTCCTCTCTCTCTCTCTCTCTCTCTCTCTCTCTCTCTCTCTCTCTCTCTCTCTCTCTCTCTCTCTCTCTCTCTCTCTCTCTCTCTCTCTCTCTCTCTCTCTCTCTCTCTCTCTCTCTCTCTCTCTCTCTCTCTCTCTCTCTCTCTCTCTCTCTCTCTCTCTCTCTCTCTCTCTCTCTCTCTCTCTCTCTCTCTCTCTCGCGTGTGTGAAGGTTCATCCTTTCCTGTTTCCAGTCCTCATATTCGTAAGGATATGATTATCTTGCATTGTTGAAGGTCATGCTACCAATGAGCTAGCCCATGCATAGATTAGGTTTCTACACCCAACTCTATGTTATTGTCAGATCATATTACTATTATGTTAAAACTCAAGTTGTGTGTAGTGATTATCATTTTTTTTTTAAATTTGACTATCGGTCATATTACAAGTTGGGTTTGTCAAATCCTATAACTTAGCCATCTAAGTCTCGCGCCACACAACGTTACTTAAGAGATGTTGATTTAGCTCTATAGATCTACCACGTCAACAATTCTCCCACCTTCTAAGTATTAAACTCACAATTTCGTTCTAATATTACTTGTTATCAGGATTAATCCAATTATTACTATGCTAAAACTTTGAGTTGTGTGTAGAGATTACTATCTTTTTCTTTACATTAACTATCAATCACTCTACGAATTTAAATTTGTCAAATTCTGTAATTTGATTATTTAAATTTTATATCATAAAATATTATTCAAGAGAGATATTAACTCGACTTTCTAAACCTATCATGATCCCCGCCAACATACGTACGGTACTACACCCATCACATCCAACACAAGAATCTCATGCACCAGGGCCATGGGTTCCACCTTAGATCCTTAAAAAGCTTTTAATGTTTGGAGGCATGCAAGGGCTCATGGTACATATTGTTCTCTGTCACTCACACAGGTCAAGTCCTCAAAAGTCCTTACTGGTGCAAACGAGGGGTGGGCCTATCCAAGGTGACGCTTTGCCCTTTTGGAAAGCTTCCCAACTTGATCTTGCCAAAGTCATGTACAGGTGACCTCATTATTTGAGAACAAGAGGGCCAGACTATATTACGTGTTTAATTAAACTAAAATTTCCAATTTGATGCTGCCAAAGTGATGTGTGCGTGGTGTTAATTATTTGGAAGGATGGGCCAGGGGCTTGTACTGTGTTTAATGTTGAACCACTCCTATATTTTACTTTTTTATTTTGGTGATAATAAAATTTATGTTTAATTATTATTATTAAAAATATTTAATATTATGTTTTTCTTAATAAATATAATTTACATGATTAATTGAATATTAAATGTATTTATTAGCATGAATTTTCTAATAATAAATTAAATATCATGATTTTCTAATAAATATAATTTTATGACATTATTCTATAATGATTTGCACTAAACAGGTAAATGGATTCCATTCAATACATATATGGATTTCAGTTCAAAGTGCCACATCGATTTGGTCTCATAACGATTTGATAAGTGACTCTCATAAGGATTCCTTTATACTCACACAGACTCCTTTGTAACTCATAAGGATTCCTTTATACTCACACAGATTCCTTTGTAATTCTCATAACGATTCCTTTGTAACTCTCATAAGGATTCGCTCTCATAAGGATTCACTCTCATAACGATTCCTTTGTATTCTCATAACGATTCCTTTGTAACTCTCATAAGGATTCGCTCTCATAAGGATTCACTCTCATAACGATTCCTTTGTAATTCTCATAACGATTCCTTTGTAACTCTCATAAGGATTCGCTCTCAAGGATTCACTCTCATAACGATTCCTTTGTAATTCTCATAACGATTCCTTTGTAACTCTCATAAGGATTCGCTCTCTTAAGGATTCACTCTCATAACGATTCCTTTGTAATTCTCATAACGATTCCTTTGAAACTCTCATAAGGATTCGCTCTCATAAGGATTCGCTCTCAGTAACGATTCGCTCTCATAACGATTCGCTCTCATAACGTTCGTTTCTCATAACGATTCCTTGTAACTCACACAGACTTCTCATAAGGATTCCTTTGGTAACTCACACAGACTTCTCATAAGGATTCCTTTGTAACTCTCACATGGATTCCTTTGTAACTCTCATAAGGATTCCTTTGTAACTCTCACATGGACTCCTTTGTAACTCTCACATGGATTCCTTTGTAACTCTTACATCGATTCCTTTGTAAATATGGATTTCACTTAAACATAGATTTATTTTATATTTCAAAATATTTTTTGGCATCTAGTGAAAAAGTCAATATTCTTGATTTGCGTAATCCTTTATCTTTCTGACAGGAGATCTTTTTGCTTAACTTTCTAGATCTCTTCTCTCCTGCCAACAAAAGAGAGATTACTTACCACTTCTGGGTGGCAACAGGAAACATAGATGTATGAGCCTTTTTGACAGAAACACTCTTTTATCTAAACACTTTCTTCTATGTTTACAGACCTCGTAGACCACAATTATCAGAAGAAAGAGAAGATGAGCAACGGCTAGAACTCCAACGGATTTATTCAATTGCTCATATAAAAGATGAAGCAAGGCTGAAGAGAACCAAGAGCTTTCCTGAAGATTTTTCAAGAGTGTACATCGGGAAGAACCTCAACTCCACATACACTCAAGGAAAAGAGAGAAAGAGCCTGAGCCCAGAAGAAGTGTTCAAGCATCTGAAGCCTCAAGCTTCAAGCTCCTTCTCCTCTCTTCACTCTCTCTGTGTGCATCTTTGTAATCTGGGGAGAGAGTCTTTTGCTGAGAGTTCTTGTAGTTGGTTTTTATTTGTTCCAACTCTCAGCTTGTTCTTTCTTTTCTAAGAAAGACTTCTGTCCGCTGTAGGCTGTATACAGTGTGTAACCCAGCTAGGGGTTTGTGTCTAGCAGAACCGCACTGGGGTTTGTACCAGGAGGTTGGCTTCTTTACCTGTAAGAGAAGTGGGCTGCCTTCTTGCCCGGAAAGAGAAGAAGACCAGCTGGGGTGCTGGGTGTTGTAGTGTCCTTAAGGGGGACTGTACCCTTGGTTAGTGAAATCCCAAGAGGTTGCTTGGGGACTGGACGTAGGACTTCCATGTGGGAAGAGCCGAACCAGGATAAATTCCTTGTGTCTTTTGTCTGATTGTTTATTTGATTCCGCACTACTACTCTTTATCACACTAAACTAACCAAACCTTCAAGTGTTAATTTCTGTGTTTAAGTTTCTATTTCAGATCTCAGAAAAACCTATTCACCCCCCTCTAGGTTAGCTTGCTGCCGTACCAAAAGGGCCAACATTAGGAGCTTTAAGTCTAGGGTTCAGACCAAGAGCGTTGCACCCGGTCAAGTTCCATTTTTTCTTCTTTATCTTTTCTTTTTAAACATGTGTGTCTTGGTAAGCATAGTATATTCGCATATTTATGCGCATGACTAATATGCTAAGTAAGTGATATTAAGTAAATTTGACTAAGTGTATTGACAGCATTTTATTTGTAGTCTGTAGGACACACATGAGAGGCCTTTTATTTGGAGGTCTAAGAAATTTCATCCCACATTTTGGTGGAAAAAGACATCTTTTATATATGGGCAAAGGGGAACAATTAAGGTTCCCTGCACCTAATGCAATGCAAACATCATGGATTTTATGTTGTTTTGGTTCATGATTTGAAGAAGCAAAAAGTAAACAAATCCCTCAGCCATTTGACAAAATCTTCAGCTTGAGATATATTGTCTATTCATTCAGCCAAGTTCTTAAGCCTAGGCATGTTGTCTCTGTGTGGTATAAAATAATCACCATAGCAAAAAATGTAATCTCCCATTATCTTTTTTGTCTTGTCGATCTCATGTAAAAATTTTCCTTTAAAATTTGATTTTTCAGTTCAAAATTACCATTAATTAATACCTAAGTATTTCATAATTAAAAGATTAGACCCTGAAAGCAGTTTACAATATTCATACTTGACAACTTAAGATGTAAACATCTGACAATAAGGCACTAAACGACATTCCAATCCACCAGATGGAGATAGAGATGAAAAGTAAAGCACTGTTTTGCATAGTGTCATCGTATGCTTCAGAATATTTCTTTTAAAGTACTGTAAATTTACTGTTAAAATTGAGTTGGAAATTTACGTTTGGCAAGAACAATCCACAATAACTCTTTTCCAGTGAGTGGACAACTGCAAGGATTTGGGGGGCCTGGTGAACCTTATATTACATCACACAACTGTTGATACACAATCTTATGTCCCGATGAGACTGGTCAATGATCAGCTAGTACCCGATGAGACTGATTTCTGTCTCACCTTTTCTTTTCAAGAGAACGATTTTTTTTTAATCAAAAGCCCAAGAGGGCCGATTTATTATATATATAAGAAGTAACTCTGAAATCAGAGCGTAAAACCAACTACAAGACCTAAGAAAGATAAGAGATAATTAGAACTCCATAGAAGATCTATCTCAGGAGTGAGTACGACGAAGGACTGTCCGGGGTCGTAGCCCTGGTCTTCGAGAACAACGCTCCATGTTATCTTCCTCCGAATCCATTCCAGATGCCTCTGATTCAAATTTAAATCCCGACATAAAAATATTCTCTGCTCTGGCAAGCTCAGCCACAGAAGTACATTTTGTCCTCCAATCTTTGATGTTATCTTGCATAGATAGATCTGGCGCATTAATCACCTCTAATTGCCGCACCGAACTAGGTGAACGATCTCGGACAATCGGTAAAGAAACTCTAACCCCTCCTTTGCGAGAAGGACGTGAAATATTTTTCCGACGTCCAGAAGAAGAGCTGCTAGAAAGTGTGATGGAGCACTCACCCTGATTCGTCTTCTTCGAAATAATTGGAAACTTAGGAGACTGGCGCACTACTTGTGCGAACGTCAAGGGGGTAGCTACCATATCCTGCCCCGTTTGCACCTGAGTGGAAGCTGGAAAAGCCGTCTCGCTGAATGTTTTTAACACACTAGCAGCAGATAATTCTCCCGTATGATGTTGCAATGGACTAGGCTCCATTGACGATTTGTTTTCAAGAGAACGATTTGTTGCTCATCTAAGATGGGTAATTAGACGGATAATTTGTTGGTCGTTTCAAACATAATTGGGTGGAGTCCGAAATATATTGATGGTTGTGAATCTCACTTCAGTTGTGTTTGAGATAGATCGCGAATGGTCCACCCTAGATGAACAGTAAAAATTTCTCTTCCTTCAAAAGTCATTTAATTTGACATACCATGCCACAAGTAGTGATCTTCAAACCTAATAATCTTATATTTTAATTTTTAAATTTATTAGTTTACGAGCTTTAAGTTCTCTACTTTGGGTACTTCTAGACAGAAAATTGAACCGCATAAAATGGGGGTGTTGATATAACAGGTGGAAATTTTAAGATATAAAAGAGGTACCATATTACGACCTCTTCGGTACAAGGACACTAAAGATTCGGACAAGAAATTTTTTTTTTTTTTTTTTACTTTCTCTTTGATAGTGTCAGATAAGATAACATAAAATAGCTTAAGATCATAGATATAATAAGGCCTGTTATCAACAATTTACCCTGTTTGAGATATTTATCTGCAAATATTTCTTATTCGAGTTTACCAAACCGTTTTTAAGTTTATCCCGAAGATTTGAGATGTCTGTTCGAACACAATTCTTATGGATTAGTCCACGGCACTTAAAACATAGGAAAGAAAATAACTTAAAATTGTTAAAAAGCCAAACTATGACATAAAATATAAACTTTGAGTTGAGGAATTCCCTATAGAGAAATGCTGGCGCGACTGACTTGATTGGTAGGCCGCCCGTGAGTCAATCCACATCGGCTAGTTACTCGGGCGCCCGAATAATTATCATTAACCTTCCCTATATATGTAGAGATAAAACGCTTTTACACGAAACTTATAAATTACAGCACCTCTCTCGCATGGAACCAATCAATTTGGGACACAACATTGGTCGGAACAAGCGTCCACACACAGATCCAATAAGCAAACATTCTGTGATACTATATTGAAGATCTAAATTCAAAACTTAAAAATTTGAATTGAGAGAATCTTCTGCATATACAGAAATGAAACACACAGATTTTTGATATGAAACCAAACCACAACATAGGAAACAGTGACTGGGAATGGCGGCCCTCCACTAGCTTCACATGCAGGGGATTTCATCTGAAACCCTGAAAGTGGCAGCCCTTCCCACAGGTGGGGGGGCCAAGCGAATTCAATTATATCCAAGTTCATTACGTTTGGCTAACTTTTCAAAAGCCACTTTTAGTTTCTACTTTTCTACCTCCAACATAGAAAACAGTGACTGAGAGCTTAGATCTCCTGTGCGCCTATCTTTGAAACCATGATACTAATCATCAAAGCGCGTTTCCATCCTGCAGTCAAACCATTTTTGCTCACTATAAGATCACTTGATCTTTATCTTTTTGACAATTGAGATGTGCATCGTTCTGATGGGTTTGCTTCAAATCGAAAATGGAAAATCCACTACACAGTCAACAATAAATTTTGTTCTTTTGGGAGTTTTTAATTTGAAGCCAAAAACACTACACAGATAACTGAAAGACCAATATGAAGATTTGACAAGGTTGTTTTTTTTTTTAATAAATCACAGTTATTTTCTTTTTCTTCTCTCTTTGACATACTCCCAAGTCTCCAACAAGAGGCTTAAAAAGAAGATCACATGAATGACTTCTATCAAATCTTGTTCCCCCTCAAAATAGCCGGACCCGTGATCTGTGGATGCTTAACATGGATTGACCCAGAAACTCCCATACACTTGTGTCCAGCTCACTTGAGCTGTGACATGCCGAGTGAACAGTAGCAGGTAACTGCTCCTCTTTTAATGGAGAGCAGCGGCAGGAGCTGCAGCAGGTTGTGGGCATTCTACAGCTGCGTGCTTTCCGCGCTGTTACCCAGCGGAGGGCGGCTGGCCCCCCGCCTCGCCCACAGTGGAGCCACTGTTGAGCAACGCGGAAACCTCAGAATTTCGAAACCCAGCAAGAACACAAGAGCTCCCCATGGCAAAAGCCTGTCCACAAAGTTGCTAAATGCTATTGCCGGCAGTCTGGGAAGGCTTGCAGGGGGGAGAAAATGGAAAAGGACTTTCTTCTGCAACCATCTGTGACTTTTGAACAGATGAAGAACTATGTAAAAGCTAAAGGAAAAAGGAAAAGAAGAAAAACCAGTCGATCATCACATGATCCACAGCAGCCACGGGGATTGCGGAGAAAACAAGAAAGCGCGCGTCTTTCAGGTGGAAGAGAAGGGCGGGGGGAGACATGGAGGAGACAACAAGATTGGAACCGGGTGGGAGCAAGCAGATGATTTAGATTCTACAATTGGAGCACGATTTCGATCTCCCATGAGTAATGGGTAAGATCCAGAGTCACAATAAACATGGCGTAACGACAAGAACAATGGCGGTGTTCGATCGGAAGCGGTGGCGATCGCAAGCACAGCGCAAAAGCGCGATCTTTTACTTCTGGTTATTTCTTCTTTTTTTTTTTGGCTTCTGATCACGGGGAGGCGGTTGTGGAGGAGGGCGAGGCGGAGGAGACCCTCGGGGAGGCGACCGGGAACAGCGGGAGGAGCTTGGGGGGGTCGGCGCCCCTCGGCGACGGGTGGAGGTAGAACCCCTTCTCGGCGATGCCCCGCTCCTCGGCCAGCAGCCCGGCGGGGGAGCTCGGGTGGGGAGGGCGAGTGAAGGGGTCGGGGATCAGCGGCGTGACGGGGCTCAGCGTCAGGGAGGGGAAATCCAGCACGCTCGGCGACAGCACCTCCGGCTGCTGCTGCCGAGGGGAGAACCCGGCGGCGGCGACGCCCCCGAGGAGCTCGGGCACCAGGGGGTTGATCCGGAGGTTCTTGAAGCTGCTGTGCCGGCGCTCGTAGAGCTTGAAAGCCGGCCGCTTGGGGCCGGTCTTGGCCTGGGCGATCGGGCTCCTGGCCGGCGGCGCGGCCACCTCCGCGGCGGCCGCCTGGTGGCGCTTGGCGGCGGTATCGGCGGAGCCGGTGAGCATCTGGACGACCTGCTTGAAGGAGGAGGTGTCCGCCTGCACGAACGTGGTTGGATAGGGGTTGGTCTCGGATCGGGGGATGATCTTAGGCGTCAAAGGCGGCGCTGCGGGCGTCGCCCCCCCTCCCCCTCCTCCACCATTGCCGTTGCTGCCGGGAGATGCCCTCGGCGACGACTGCACCGTTGGACTCTCCTTCTCCTGCAGCTTCCCTGGGTTCCCCATCACCCCCCCACCCCCCTCACACCCCAGAGAGACCAAGCGAGAGAGAAAGGGAGACAGGAGGTGCACAAAGGAAGAGAGAAAGGTAGGGTGAAGAAGGAAGAAACCCAAAAAAGGGGGGAGGAGCTGTGAGAGGGGTGGGGCGATTGTGTGCAGCAGAAGACTTAAGCAGATGGGAGTTTGGCAGTTTTCTAACCTTTGCTTTTTTGTTCTGTTCTTCCTCTCTCTCTCTCTCTCTCTCTCTCTCTCTTTTGGTCTACTTTCCTCTGCAGGTCCAGCTCCCGCCGCAGTGTAGACTTTTGAGAGTTTGTGGTAATTTTATATGGCAGTGGCAGTGTTAAGATCCCTCTCTACTCACCACCATCTACCATTGGGGGTGGTGATAGAGAAGGGAGGAAGGGGGTGGTACTGACTGGGCTGTGTGGGGGGGCTGTGGCTATTTCAGGGACTGTGATGGCTTTGGTTTCTCCCACCCGAATGATTTGGTCTATTTTTTAGTCTCCAATCGGTGTTGCCATTTGACTCCATAGCTGCAGCTGCAGCTGTGGCTGCAGCAGCTGCTGATCCCCGCGGCCGTCACGGCGCCCACACCTCCCCCACTTTTCTTCCACTTTTGGACCGGTGGACCACCGCCCCTCCGCTGCTTACTACTAATAGAAGGCCCCCCCCACAGACTTGTATTGCATTACCTTTGCAGTAATTGAGCAACATTTTTTTTCTTGTCAAAAAAAAAAAGTGAACAACATTTTTACTTGTGAAAACAGCTATCATATTTGATTGGTCAGTCGTTGGACCTCTTATTTTTACTGGTGTATAGGAGCCGAGTGCTCAACTAATCGGCGCCTTAATCAAGTATTTTTTTACCCATTTTATAGGTAAAAAATGTTATTTATACTAATTTGTTTCATAATAAATGATGATGTGATAAGTACAAAACTCTTATTTGATTGATCTCTATAAAAATAATATAAAATTTTTATTATTTGTTGATAAGATATATTTTAAAATAAATAAATTAAAAATTTATAATTATAATATAAAGATTTTTACTGTAATATGATTTAAAGTATATTGTAATAAAAAATAATATTTATTATACAATTCTGTGATGGACTAAAAAATAAGTTAAATATTTGATAATAACTCCTAATTAATTTCCTCTATATTTTATCTCCTATTTTATAGTGCCAATTGACAAAAAAAATTATACATGTCTTCTTGCCATTTGGTGTGCATCTAGCGATGTAATAAATATGTTTTCCAATTTTTGTCCAGATGGATATATACTTATTTCAGCTCCAACTGTCTTACAGTCAAAATCAAACTTTCAGCAAATTTGCCACATGTGGGGAGGACTCAGTGTGTAGATCTTTCGAATTAAATTCTTCTTCTAACGTAATTGTTAAAGATAAACTTAAATTCATAGCTTTCCCCACTTAAAGGTGGTACTAGTTTCAAATCACCACAACCACACTCTTCTATTACGGAAAGAAATGCTACATTCAAATCCAAGAACATAATTGCTATAATATGTTGTATAGGTATAGTTTAATCTTATGGATGTAGTAAAATTAAGTGTGTTTATAAATAAGATTTATTCTTTTTTCTCAAGAGAGTTATTTTTTTCTAAAAAAAGACAAATCCAAAATGAAGAAAAAATCTCTTGAGAAATATGCTGAAATTTCACAGTGGGAACCGAATAAGAAGTTGTGTTTTATTGCAATATTATGTGGTAACAAGAAATATATATATATTTATCTTTACCAGATTATGTAGAGATATAATTTAATCTCATATATAGATGTAGTAAAAATAAATAAATATTTATAAATAAAACTCATTTTTTCTCTCTTAAAAGATCCTTTAATTTGAAGAAAAAGACAAAATCTTAAAATAATATATCTTCGTTGACACTTAGAAATTTCACGTGATCACATCCCATATAAAATCTATTTTTTATAGTAAAAAAATTGGGTGGGTGGGTTTTTTCTTGGGAGAATTAATTGCAGGTCCCTGGCAGGGAACTGACATTAATTTCAGGTCCCTGTCAGTTTTTTCCAAACCATGCGGTCCTTACTTTATGCAGGACTTATTTTTAGGTCCCTATTTTTTGTCCCTGTTATCCTCCCCCGTTATCTCAATGTGTGTAACTGTTATCCCAAAAGTGTGTAACTTGTTATCCAGTTACACATATAATTGTGTTACACAGTTACACAGTTACCCAGTACCCACTTACTCCGTTACCCAGTTACTCAGTTACCCAGTTACATACTTACACAATTACACATGAAACTATATAACTACATAGAAAATTTATAAGTTTGTAACTCTATAATTAGGACTTACCTAATTACATAGTTACATAATTTTAGAAAGATTTATCTAATTATTTTATAACAGTTATCCCAAAAGTGTGTAACTTGTTACCCAGTTACCCAGTTACTCAGTTATCCAGTTACATACTTACACAGTTACACATGAAATTATGTAACTACATAGAAATTTTATAAGTTTGTAACTCTATAATTAGGGCTTACCTAATTACATAGTTACATAGTTTCTATAATTAGGACTTACCTAATTACATAGTTACATAGTTTCTACAATTAAGACTTACCTAACTGGGTTTCATTCTGCCTGACAATGGCTGTCGACAGCCAAGCTGTCGACAGACACTATCAGGACCCCATTTAAACTAATTTTTAATAGAAATGGAGTCCTTTTTATTTCAAAGCACACGGTCTCAAGACGCCAGGAGGAATCTACGTTAGCCCTCGAAAAGGAAAGATAAATTTAATCCAAACGTTCACATAATTTTAAAATAACCACCCCCAGACGTCAGAAAACCCAAACTGTTTATCTAACTTAAATTAGAATCTAGATTAGATTCAACAGTAAATATCTATTAAAACCCAAGCATGCGATTTTAATAGATATTTACTATTTAATCTAATCTAGGAGTTTATGTTAAAATCTTAAAATCTTAGATTAAAACCCAAACCTTTCTATTAAAAATTAGTTTAAATGGGGTCCTGATAGTGTCTGTCGACAGTCTGGTTGTCGACAGCTAGAGCTTGGCTGTCAACAGCCACTGTCAGGCAGAATGGAACCCATGAGGCAGCCTAAAAATCTCAGAAATTCCCCACATGTAACTGTGTAAGTACGTACTTACGCAGTTACACATTTTTGATATATTACGAATTAAAATAATTAGATAAATCTTTCTAAAACTATGTAACTATATATGTAATTAGGTAAGCCATAATTATAGAGTTACAAACTTATAAAATTTCTATGTAGTTACATAATTTCATGTGTAACTGGGTAAGTATGTAATTACATACTTACAGTGTAACTGGGTAACACAGTTACATGTGTAACTGGGTAAGTTGCACAATTACATGATTTATATGTAACTGTGTAAGTACGTACTTACACACTTTTGGGATAACAGTTATAAAATAATTAGGTAAATCTTTCTAAAACTATGTAACTATGTATTAGGTAAGCCCTAATTATAGAGTTACAAACAGTTATATGTGTAACTGGGTAACACATTACACACTTCTGGATAACGGTTATAAAATAATTAGATAAATCTTTCTAAAACTATGTAACTATGTAATTAGGTAAGCCCTAATTATAGAGTTACAAACTTATAAAATTTCTATATAGTTACAAAGTTTCATGTGTAACCGTGTAAGTATGTAACTAGGTAACTGAGTAACTGGGTAACTGGGTAACACAGTTATATGTGTAACTGGATAACAAGTTACACACTTTTGGGATAACGGTTATAAAACAATTAGATAAATCCTTCTAAAACTATGTAACTATGTAATTAGGTAAGTCCTAATTATAGAGTTAAAAACTTATAAAATTTCTATGTAGTTACGTAGTTTCATGTGTAACTGTGTAAGTATGTAACTGGGTAACTGAGTAACTGGGTAACTGTGTAACACAGTTATATGTGTAACTGGGTAACAAGTTGCACACTTTTGGGATAACAGTTATAAAATAATTAGATAAATCATTCTAAAACTATGTAACTATGTAATTAGGTAAGCCCTAATTATAGAGTTACAAACTTATAAAATTTCTATGTAGTTACATAGTTTCATGTGTAACTGTGTAAGTATGTAACTAGGTAACTGAGTAATTGGGTAACTGAGTAACTGGGTAACTGTATAACACAGTTATATGTGTAACTGGGTAACAAGTTACACACTTTTGGGATAACGATTACACACTTTGAGATAACGGGGAAGGATAACGGGGACAAAAAGCAGGGACCTAAAAATAAGTCCTGCATAAAGCAAGGACCGCATGGTTTGGAAAAAGCTGACAGGGACCTGAAATTAATGTCAGATCCCTGCCAGGGACCTGCAATTAATTCTCCCTTTTTTCTTTCATGCACGGAGAAAGAGAAGAGATGGATGTTATTGCAGGGAAATTGCCGGAAGCGTGGCAGCCACCGTCCGGGCATGTGGCAATGGCGGCGGGCCGGCGCCCTCCCACGCCACGACCACCGTCCGTACCCCCCATCTCCGCCCCCACACCCACGCCCTCGCCCTTTCGCGGCGGTCCATGGCGGCCGCCCGCCGCGCGCGCGCTCGTCCTGGATCTCACTTCTTGTGGAAATGGAATTTATTTAAAATTTAAAATTCTATTTATCATGTTGTCTCATGTTCTCATGGATGAATGCGCATTGCTAATCCAAATCCCATCGAATGCTACGCGAGCAATGACGACATGAGATGAATCGACAATTCGCACAGCGCGGGCGTGCCAGTCACCGAGGTGACGATAAATGGTCTGCCTCCGAGAGTTGGAGGGCTTTAGGTCTGTTGTGCGCACCGTTTGACTTCGTCAAACGAAAGTGAGTGTTGGGTCCTGGACCAAGATCCCGCCGTTATCTGAGCGCAACGACGTTAATTACATCTCTTTTAGAAAGAGAAAACCTTTGATTAATCGCCAGAATAGAAGGTCATATGGCCTAAGTCGGGACATTCGATAAAAGACGCAAAATAAAACTACAAGATTGCAGTTAATTTTGAAAGAGGTTTAGATGTGTATGTGCTTTTCATCTTTTAACAGTCAATTTGCATGCTCATTTATTTATTCTTTTATCTATTACACAACTTTTCTATTTGGTAATGCAAGAAATTTGATATGCTTTGGTTGTCATTAATTTTTTATGATTTGAAGTCATTTGGTCATTTGAATGCTCAAACATCATCATGCAAAACCCATTCTATTCAGCAGACAAAGCGATTCGGCAGCCAAAACGATACGGCAAGGGCGAATCGGCAAGGGCCAATCTGCCAAGGTGAAACGACAGGGGGTACTGTAGCAGTGATACGGCAAGGGCCCTGCCGGATCGGTCCTGCCGGATCGGTCCTGCCGGATCAGTCCACTTTTCAGGCATAAATGATACGGCAGCCCCATTTATGCGTAATTCTCGAAATCCGCGGAGAATCTGAGCGTGCAATCAGGAGGACGGGATATTTAACCCATATAGACAACACTCATGAGCTCAAACGGGGCCTGGGTATTGATTACCCGACACTTGATGTTCAAAGCCGTGCGGAAAAGCGATACGGCAAGCCTTTAGGGACTCGGTTCTCAAAATCCGAGAAGGGTCTGAGCCTCGAATTTGGGGGACAGCATCCTTCGGATATGAGAAACAGGCCCATGAACTCGGCTCGGGCCCAGATTCCAGCAGTCCGGTACTTCACGTTCAAAGCCGTGCGAGAAATCGATACGGCAGGACTTCCGGGGCTTAGTTCTCGAAATCCGTGAAGGGGTTGAGCCTCAAATTTGGGGGACAACATCTTTCAGGTATAAAGAACGGACCCATGAACTCAGATCGAACCCAGCCGACGGCGGTCCGGTACTTTCTTTTCAACGCCGTACGGGAAAACGATACGGCAGGACTTCCGCGGTCTCGTTCTCAAAATCCGTGAAGGGGTTGATCCTCAAATTTGGGGGACAACATCCTTCAGGTATAGAGAACGGACCCATGAACTCAGATTGAGCCCAGCCGACGGCGGTCCGGTACTTTCTTTTCAACGCCGGACGGGAAAACGATACGGCAGGACTTCCGGGGCTTGGTTCTCGAAATCCGTGAAGAGGCTGAGCCTCAAATTTGGGGGACAACATTCTTCAGGTATAGAGAACAGGCCCATGAACTCGGATCGAGCCCAACCGACGGCGGTCCGGTACTTTCTTTTCAACGCCGTTCGGGAAAACGATACGGCAGGACTTCCGCGGTCTCGTTCTCGAAATCCGTGAAGGGGTTGAGCCTCAAATTTGGGGGACAACATTCTTCAGGTATAGAGAACAGGCCCGTGAACTTGGATCGAGCCCATCTGACGGCGGTCTGGTACTTTCTTTTCAACGCCGTTCGGGAAAACGATACGGCAGGACTTCCGCGGTCTCGTTCTCGAAATCCGTGAAGGGGTTGAGCCTCAAATTTGGGGGACAACATCTTTCAGGTATAAAGAACGGACCCATGAACTCAGATCGAACCCAGCCGACGGCGGTCCGGTACTTTCTTTTCAACGCCGTTCGGGAAAACGATACGGCAGGACTTCCGCGGTCTCGTTCTCGAAATCCGTGAAGGGGTTGAGCCTCAAATTTGGGGGACAACATTCTTCAGGTATAGAGAACAGGCCCGTGAACTCGGATCGAGCCCAGCCGACGGCGGTCCGGTACTTTCTTTTCAACGCCGTTCGGGAAAACGATACGGCAGGACTTTCGCGGTCTCGTTCTCGAAATCCGTGAAGGGGTTGAGCCTCAAATTTGGGGGACAACATTCTTCAGGTATAGAGAATAGGCCCGTGAACTCGGATCGAGCCCAGCCGACGGCGGTCCGGTACTTTCTTTTCAACGCCGTTCGGGAAAACGATACGGCAGGACTTCCGCGGTCTCGTTCTCGAAATCCGTGAAGGGGTTGAGCCTCAAATTTGGGGGACAACATTCTTCAGGTATAGAGAACAGGCCCGTGAACTCGGATCGAGCCCAGCCGACGGCGGTCCGGTACTTTCTTTTCAACGCCGTTCGGGAAGACGATACGGCATGACTTCCGGGGTCTCGTTCTCGAAATCCGTGAAGGGGTTGAGCCTCAAATTTGGGGGACAACATTCTTCAGGTATAGAGAACAGGCCCGTGAACTCGGATCGAGCCCAGCCGACGGCGGTCCGGTACTTTCTTTTCAACGCCGTTCGGGAAGACGATACGGCATGACTTCCGGGGATTGGTTCTCGAAATCCGTGAAGGGGCTGAGCCTTAAATTTGGGGGACAGCACCCTTTGGATATGGAGAACGAACCCATGAACTCGGATCGAGCCCAGATTTCGAAAGTCCAAAACGTCATGTTCGAAGTCTCATGAGAGAGAAACGATACGGCAGGATCCGGTTCAGTCCCGAGAGGGACTTTTGCAGCAGTTCTCAGTCACAGAGAGGGGAAGGAAAAGCCCCTTTGGGGGTCTGCTATGATGGGAAGAACTCCCTATGGATGAGAATGGGAGTTGGGCATCAAGTTGCCCTCCCCACACTCTCCACATCCAAGAAGGGTCGAGAACTTGAGGACTTCAACAGAGGGAAAAGAAAGATGCAGGGAGTGGGGTTCTGGTCTCTTGAACCTGAGCAAAGAGGAGGGGCATGGAGAGCCACGCACGGGGCCAGTGAGCCTCCACCCTTCCTTCAGCCGGTTTCATTTGGCTCGGGGTATGAAAAAGAGATGTGGAAGAAAGGGAGAGGGACAAAACGGGTTAAACAAATCACATCTCGTAGGCCAAGAAAACCTGGTCTTGCACTAGATGAAGCATCAAACAGAGGACACAAAACTCATCAAACAAACAAGACATGTATCTCGGTTTCATGCAAAAGAAAACAGGAAGAAAAGAGCAAAGAAAACACATGCAACTACAAAGAAAACATGCAAACAACTGTAGACGGGGGTAGAGGGAGAAGCTCTCTTCACTATTGACTCCCTTTAATAGGTAGCAGTGTACAAGAGGAAGAAATGGAGAGGGGAATGCTATTATGGGGGGGAGTGCATCAGCCGAACCCCCCCCCCCCCCCTTCTCTTCTCCTCTTGCTCTCCTTCTCTTCTCTCTCTTCTCCGCTTCACGTTTCTTGCCTGGCAGCCAGGACTTCTTTGCGGGCTTGCCAACAGGTTGGAGAAGGAAACCTCCTTCTTCTTTACCTCTGATGCTTTAGCCGATGGAGGAGGACATGGAGGTTCTCTTGCTCCTTGCAACCTTCACCTTGCAGCCGACCAACCGCCAGGAAGGATGGGGAAGCCCTTCTGCTTCAGCTTTTGGACCCCAGCCGGATGGGCTCTTGAGAGAACCAGCAGTCCCTCCGGAAGAAGCTTCAGAGATCTCCTGCTTCTCCTCCTTGCAACTGGATGAGAAAGTTGAACTCTCCTCCCTCTTCTTCGTGGCCACCTCTCTTCTTTTAACGGACTGGAAGACCCCTCCTTGAACCGACCTTCTCATTTCCAGAACTGGTTAGCCAGGGTCCTCTGCTACCCGAGATGGCCCAGCCCAAAGGAGTAACAACTTTTTGCTACTTCACCTCTTGCCACCCAGCAGAACTTGTTGGGGAGGGAGGTGTTGCAAAGTCTTAAGATGACCCCCCCAAAAAGCAGATAGGCCATCCGAACCATGGGCTTAGCTTGGGCTTGTTTGAGGGGCCTGTTGGTGGGTCTTTTAGATGGCTTTTTAGTAGGTTTTTGATGGGAGAAACTGGGCTGATACATGCAGGCCTGTTGCATTTTTTTTTAGATGTCCACACTTCTCTGGATGTTACTTCATAATTGCAGACGAGAACCACCGAGGGCTCATTAAAACACGGCGGAGCATTGAAGCCGGCGATGCCAGACCAGCCTGCGACACCCTTAGAAAGAGAGCCAGACGTTGCGGCGGCACAGGCGGCGGTGCTTCCTCGTCTCGATCGCACCAGAGCGTGCAAACATGAAAGCCCTGCGCAAGAAACGTTGTCTGTTTCCTAGATTTACCTCAGTCCCCGTCTCCACAACGCGACAACTGCGATGGTTACTGTATTTAGATGTAATTTTTTTTTATTAAAATCGATATTAAAGACTTATCCACATTTAATTTAATCACCATCTGCAACACTTTTTTGCTTTTTGATTAGAAAAATCAACCTCAAAGTAAAATAATCCCCACCTCCCCATGTATAGGAAAAGTCCTAGATTCAAATGCCTTGTGCGAAAGAAACAATTTAGTTAGTCAAACCAAGTGAAATGTTTTATCCATTACATGGACCAACAAATCACTCGTGGAAATCAAATTGTCACAAGCATAAAAGTCTCTTAATGGGGAGAGGAATACTAAAAAAAAAAAAATTATAATTTGTACATGCCTTAGAAAAAAGATTACTGTTCGGTCTCGCCCAGGTCCAAAATCTACTTTAGATTTCGTCCCAATCCGGTCAAGGTCTATTGGATATTGTCGACTCATTAGACGGCATTAGTCTAGGAAGAAGGGGTCATCTGAAGAGACCGATTCAAATTAGAACGTGCTCCAACAGTCAAAATCTGACTGTGATGGTTCCAAATTCATTTAGCGAGACACTCCGAGGTCTATCACGACTCTTCCTCCACGTCATAAGATTTAAGAGGAAAATTACCCTCAAATAGGAGTCTTAGTTGAAACAATAACTCACCAAGGAATCTCCCTGTTCATCTGAAACATAAAATCTTAAAAGGTAAATTAATTAAAAATCTCTATCAAATATTTGACTTATTTTTTAAATTTTTGATAAAATTGTAACTCATTATAATAAATATTATCATTTATTATAATATATGTTAAGTCCTGTTCTAATAAAGATTTCTCATGTTACAGCCAAAGACTATTAATTAATTTATCCAATCTTAAGTAACTTGCAATCTCTCATCTATAAAAACAGCCCCTATGTCACAAGTGAAAGGTAAGATTTCAAATTACAACAAGAGATCTCAACTTAATCTTCTCTCTCTCTCTCTCTCTCTCTCTCTCCACTGCATACTCTTTTATTTTGGTCCCCTTCTTAAATCGACATCTGATTTGAAAGTTAAAAGGTTGACCAAAAGTTTTCTTTTAAATTTGACTTATTATAAATCAGATCGTGATCTACGACACCAACATCTATGACATTGGCAACTTCGATTTGCCCCATCGACAGATCCAAGTCCTTTATCTTGAACATTTTGAAGTCGCAACATAACTCTTACATGTTTGGGACCAACTTAAAAAAATACAATAGTAAGATAAAATAGATGTTTCAGACAGCATTGTAACATGCTCTACTTAAGTTTTTCTGACGAACAATTAAGGACGCTTTCCATTGACAATGGTATATTACAGTTTGAACTTTGGCAAGAACGGTAGTCCAAAGCTTGAACATTTCAAATGGGACAGATTGCACATTGATCTGCTAAGTTTTCGGACAAAAATAAGTAGTTTAATTTTTCGGGGGGAAAACACAATAAATAAGTAGTTGGTGCCAAGTTTTTGGTTCCATAAATTACAACTGGATATTAATTTTTGGATCACAAATGAGAGGTCGTAGTTAGTTTGGAATCAGATGGGAAAAAATAATTATGATATTGTGATTTGATAGTGTTTGAAGTTCCTGTGTCAAACTAGACTCAATCATGTGATGGGAAAAGATGATAGATGAAGTACCATGTCTATAATGTTGGAGTAGACATAAATAGAACATGTAACTTGCCCTTTTTAAGTAGAGAAATGTTTATTGCACTACCCAAAATGTAATTTTGCTATGTCATATTGTACTTTGGCTCTTCTATTGGTCCACCTAATCATCTACTTTCAGAACAAGTACTCTTTTATTGGTCCACCTCATCATAGATTATGTACTTTTGTTCTGAAAGTGGATGATTAGGTGGACCAATAAAAAGTAGAAGTATATTTTGACATGACAAAATTATATTTTTGACAATGTAATAAGTCTTTCTCTTTTAAGTATGTATCAAATATTTCTCAACATTTGAAGTGGTAGAATATTTTTATTTGGTTAAATATTCTAACCATGTATGAAAATTTAGCTATCTAAAATTGCTTTTCAAAATTTACATTTATTTATGGATATAAGTTTTTCATCTCAATATTATTTTAAATACATTCACATCAATAAATTCATACACATTGTGAAAAAAAGGTGAAAGTTTCCGTTAAAACCAAATCCAAACTCAATTCTGTTCATTTTTTATTTATTCCCTACAATTCGAGTCAGTTTAGTTTTAAAAAAACTCTCTAAACTAAACCAATTCGTGAACGTCCTGGCCCTGGCCATTAAAGAAATTCTTCAGTTATAATTTCATGAACTTTATATATTCTTAATTTTTTTTTTAACGAAGACCACAGCACAATAATACTCGAGTCTCACGTTTCTTTAATCGATATTGCCCATGTTAATAACAAATTTTTTAATTAAAACAATAAGAAGATTGGTGATGACAGAGATGGATCACCTAATCTGATCTCATCCCAGGCAATTTGAACACCCAAGTGGCTCCTCTTGGATGGCAGGAGATCTAGGTGCTCCTTGCAGGAGAGGGGCTCAGTCAGTACCATATGTGGGGTGGATTTTTTTTTAACCTCTGTGTATATACAAAAGTGTAATTAAAATGAGGAGTTAAAAAAAAAAAACCACCCCATCCATGGTACTAACCGAGCCCCCTCCTGCGGGGGTTCTAGAGGATCCCAATTCTCCTTGCAAGCTCTTGTTCCCTGTTACACATTTATGTGAGTCAACATGCTCAGATCATGCGGTCATCTCTTCACGGTTCACCTAAAAGTTATTCTAACTCGACTCTTAACTAAAGAAGTGGATGTCAATTAATAATTGTTAAGATAAATTTTATTTGATAAAAAATTAATTTAAAAATTAAATTAAAATTATCATAATTTGTATCATCTCTTAGTTAATTTATGTTTAAAATTACATCTCAATTAAATATTATTTAGACCACTTAGATGTGTCTGATGTGGGGAAGAAAAATTAAAAAAATAGGGCTGACTGTGCCATGCATGACACGTTACAGGTCGATCGTATCGTCGTGGTACGCGACTGTACGGGTCGACAGTATCGCCGTGGTACATGGTGATATGACCAACTCTGATTCCGACACGATTTTGATTGTACGTATCTCGATAGGACGACATCATGTTCTAAAAATAAGTCAAATTAAAATCATTATAATTATCAGAAAAATTTACTGATTCTAAGTCGACCTAATAATTTTTAGAGTAATTTTCACTGAAAAAAATTAATTTAAAAATTAAATTAAAATTATTATAATTTCTATCGTCTCTTAAAAATTTAAAGATTTAATATAAAACTAAATGAAAACACAACTATTTTAAAATTAAGCGTGCAAGCAAGAAGTGATATTTTTTGTAATTATTTATATACCAAGATTTTTTTATAAAATAAATCTATTAACAACTTTGTTGATAAAATTGATGCTGTGAACTTATCCACAAAACTCTGAACCATCCATACCCAATGGAAGTGGAAGTACATATGACTTGACTCCTAAGTGGACAGTTGGACACCATCTGCCTCCAGGAAAACATTCATGTCAATTCAAAGATCATGAGCGATCTACCTCCTCCATCCACTTGTTCGCGGGCCCATTTGGTCCGGTCCTAATCAAACAAAAGGCATCCACTCAATTTTTAGTTTCTCTCTCTCTCTCTTGTTTGAAATAAATTAGGGGATGTTCTATTAAGTTCTGAAGATGGCACAAACATCTCCTAGCTTGCCTGTTGCCATGTTCTTGATTTGGATTGAGATTTTGAAAGGCTGTTTGGATGGAGATACATCCAGAATAAATTAAAAATATTTTTAAAATTTTAAAAATATTTTTATTCTATTTTTTATGTATCTTAATATCAAACATAATTAAATGATCTATCAAAGAATCACTCCTATTCAGTGAGTTGAGGTATATATAGAGTAATGTTATGATACGATTAGACTTTTGGGTACGACTCCGTCGTATTATCATCAGTGTGAATCGTTGGATTTTAATTTAACGATCTATCTATATTCACCGAACAATATCGAATACCGAACAACATTAAACACTGAGCAATGAGTATTTCAAGCACTCGAGCGTCCAAACATCGAGTATGAATGTACTGTAATATTCTGCCGTTGAATTGAAATTCAACGATCACCGTATCATAACATTTCTCTCTCTCTCTTTATATATATATATATATATATATACGTCTTAATATGTTTCAAAGATTGGAGATTAGTACATGCTTTCTGGCATCTAAAGTAGGCCAATTTCGAAGGGTCCAAGCTGGGGTCGGTGGACTATTTAATTTTATGCGGGTTTTTATGCTTGTCATATGCTTCAGCGGATTCGATCTGAAAAGATAAAAAAATTAGTCTGGGAAGAAAATTTTTAAATAAGTTCTCCGAGGTTCGAGCCAACTTAAGCTCAACTTAAGAGAGAATAAGCCAGGAAAAAAAAATAGAAAGAAGAGAAGCAGAGAGAGTGACATGTTGACATGTGCTGTTGTGTCCTTTTTATATGTGATCCTTAACAGACCCAATCCCCAGTTTGACCATCATCTTCTTCTCTTGTTGCGGGTAGTTGCGGGTAGGGTTGCAAACGGAACTCGATATATCGATATTCTGATTCGATTTTGATATAAAATATCGGTTTCAAAATTAAAAATTAATATCGATAATTTATCGGAAATCGGATATTTCGATAAATTATCAGAATCAGAATTAAAATAATAGTCGGAATCAGAATCGATATTGATTATCCGATAAATTATTCATAAATTCAAAAGGTAAAATCATAGTAAGCACCTTAGTTTATCGAAATTTCAGTTCCGGTAATATTATCGAAATCGGAATTAACCATTCCGATTTTATTAGAATCAGAACTATACTTTAGTTATCAGAATTGGAATCAGAATATGTCTTTCCAATTTCGAATCCGACCTGGTTGCAGCCCTAGTTGCGGGTGTTGTTGGTCCCGGGTCCTAACTATTCGGCCGAGCCAATTAATATATAAGGAATGATTTCATTGTTAATAACTAGATAAGGGGATTGATGATAAGTTATTTATGTATGGATTATCTATGTTTATGAGCTTTTTTATTTAGAATGATTTAACGAGAGATAATTATAAAGAGTGATAATTTTTAATGTGATGTAATAAAGTGCATAGAGTTATCCTAGTTAATTTTTATCACCTAAGGTTAAATTAAATAGGCCATCAAGTTGGTCAAACTGGTTAAGGTTTTTGACATATATTTTAATATTCTAAGTTTAAATCTCTATCTTATATTACCTAAAAGAACAAAGTATTGAGAGTTAGCATTTTACCGAAGAAAATTTGGCAAGTGTTCAAAATAAATTTGTGAAACATTATCGGAAAAGCTAGAAATGTTACATAGACAAGTTTTGGGAACCCCATTAAGAAATCTAAGAGGCTGTAGCGTTGGTGTGGCGGGGCCATATCAATAAATCTCATCGCAAACTTAGCATCAGACTATATATATATATATATATAAGAAAATATTGGGGTGCGGCGGTGCAGCCCCGCCGCAGCGCTGCCGCCGGATGGTGATCCAGTGACTGCAAAAACAAAAAACAAAAAAAAACCATCCAGCGGCAGCGGCTGAGGCCTCGCCGTACCCCAGCATATATATATATATGTATATATATATATATAGAGAGAGAGAGAGATGCAAATTGTGAAGAAATGGGGAAGATACGGAATAGGAAATGCCAACCCAACTGGTACAATCAACGCAGAAGTTTAAATTTGAGAGCCTTAAAAGGCAGATTTCCTGTACTATTCTGTCTATTTTGTTTTGTCCCATTGTTCTTTGGGAGTTAAAATTTCTCCAACAAGGAATAAGAGGTTATGTCATGATGCCCACACAATAAAAATGCTCATAAAGCTAAAGCATGCTCTTCTTTGATGTCATGGGTCTCCTAAAACATAGCCATTATTCTCTTCTCAACCCTGAGGTGAAGGCTCCTCCGCACCACCCATATTCCAACTAAAGTTAAAACTTTGCTGTCTCCCTACCTGTGAGCAGCTGCAGCTGCAGCTGCAGCAGCAACAGGCCACCTCCCTTTCCATAATGGATATTGTTTATGCCACCTTTTGCAGTGTGTCCTTAGAGTGTTCAAGCAATAAAAGTTGTATATTGTCAAAAAAAAATAGCCATAAAAGTTGTAGGAACAATAGAATGTGCTGATGGGTCAGTCTTTTGTGACAGGGAGCATAGGAGCAGGGCAAAGCAACTGGTGGTTAAAATAAATTGCTCTCCCTTTATGTGTGTGTTTCAACTTTTTGCATCTATACCATGCAGTTGTGTGATTTTATATTGCTTGTCATGATGGTGAACCCAAAAAGAGAGGCTCCAAGATTAGGGTAAGTAGGGCTGTCAAATTGGAGTAGGCCACCGTGCTTCTTTAAATCAGTGGGCTTTTTAGGTTGGATGTGAGCATTTCTATTCGGCTCGAGCAGGTCTTATAAACCTATGATATTAAACTTTCGATTAATCAGACCGAACTGTGGTCGAACTTTATAATTTGTTAGATTAATTGTGCCCAACCTAATTTGACCTGATGCCACTTGGACTTAGATTTGACTTAGACTTAGAAAAGATGGTGTCGAACTTGAGCCGAACTATAATATCCTGAATTTTTGGATCGTAGTCTACCGGGTTTGGAGGCTAGTGTGTGGCCCATTAGTTGAGCATGTATGTGTTTACAGCTTTGTGTAGCAGGGTGTGAGGTGGGAGGGTTGAAAATCCCAGCCCAAATAGACCTCTGGCGAGTTCATTAAGAACGCGACCAACACAGACGTCGCGATTCTTCATGAACGCGACCACCTGCTATGTTGCGATTCAATCGCCGCCTTCCGAGTGCACGTTTGGATGCCCGTCGTGTGTCGCATGCAGGGGCGTCAGGGCTTAATTGCGACGGCGGGGTACGTTGTGTTTTTAAACGCGACGGCCTGATACGTCACGATTTTGCCTCTGAGTGTTTTGGGCTTCTACCCTTGGCTGAACAGTGCAGTTGCACTGCTCAGCTGAAGGGGAGGTTTGGTGAGCATTCTTGCTAGCGATTTTGGGTGTCCTGTTGTCCGTTCGGCATGGTTCTAGTGCGAGGAGGTGTTTCGGAGCGCGGGGAACGCTTGGGCAGCGTCGGCTTTGCATTTCTTCTGTTGGTAGGGGAACTTTCTCCTGTTTCCACCTGTGTGGGTTGTGTAGGTTAGGGTTGTGGATTTTTGGTTAAGAAATCACATATACTTGATAGAAAGCATGCCTAGGATATCATGTGTATGGTTATTTCATGATTAATCAGCTTGTATAGCCGTTTGGTGTGATTTTTGGAATGAAAGAATAGGATAGGTTACTTCTGTCTTAAAGGCGACGGAACCAGTCGTCGACTTTTTCGGTCGCGATTCAGATTTTATAGGCGACGGGTTGGTCTGTCGCGATTCATGCATGGATTGGAGTCCACTGTGTTGGTCGCGATTTAGAATGTGGCCACCTGAGCTCTGAGGTTTTGTGGCCAGTTTAGCTGTTTTCTGTTGTACACTGCTTGGGCAGTGTTGGTTAAGCAATGTAGGGTATGTAAGGGGTGTGTTGGTTTTTATTGTGATTGGAAATGATGAGTTTTGCTTAGATATGTGTGCATAACAAGTTGGGTTGTTTAACGCCTTCTGTGGTTACCTCTCAAGTCAGATACCCCCGGTTCATTGTGAGTCAAGCACCGGGTACTTGGGGTTTGTCCCGGTACGGTGTGTACCGTCAAGATTTGTGTCGTCTTCCTGGACACCCTCACTTCTGAGTTTGAGTTGTACGTTCGGCTGAGGGAAAGACGATAGAGGGCAGCAACTTGTGTTTGTGGGTGTGCGGTCGCTTGTAGCGCGCTCGTGGTTGGGGGACGGACATCGGTAGACGTACTGGTCCCCAGTTAGTCTTATTTCCAGTGCCTCACTTTAGAGAACTCGGACCAGAGTTCCTAAAGGTGTCAGGCTTGGGCCTACAACTGTGTGGTTTGCAGAAGTGGTATTGGTTGGTCTCTACAGTTTCTTGACCTTGTTGAGGTGGAGCGGCTGCTGGACCTTTCGTCCGTGGCTGCGAGGCTGAGAGATAGTCTTGTGTGATTTGTCCGGATCTGTGGCTGGTGTCGCAAACCAGTTCTCGTGACTCGTGTGTGGCGTGCCCTTCTTTAGCTTGTACACGTGTACATGGTTTACTGTTTATTTATTTACAGCTGTAGTATCATGTGTAGGCAGTGTTATTTTTTAATTGCTTATAAGCTTTGGTTACTCTATTTGCATGTATATCGTTCTTTCGGCTTTTGGGGAGATGCCCTACTGAGCCAGTGACTTGTGAGGCTCACCCCTTCTTCTTCCAAGTGAAGGAGAGCAAGATGGTTCCTGTCCCTCTTCTAGTTCGGGACCGCACCATAGCGGAGTCGGGCCTACGCCACTAGCAGAGTAATTTTCTACTTGTTGTGCCTTTGGGTTTTGTCCCAGACAGTTGTACTATGTACCTTGACTTTGGTTCAGAACTGGATATGTACATTTCTTGTTAATATGTGTAAGATATGGAAACTTATATATATATATATATATATATATATATATATATATATATGTTCAGCGTGTCCTTTTATATTTCGACGGATATGTGTGTGTTGATATCTCTTGCGAGGTTTCGGCCTGCTCGCGGGAGGCGGAGTCGTGTCGTACATGTTATTGGGTTAACGGGTCTGAACGGCGAGGACCGTCACACGGACTCAGTAGATTTGGGCCCAACCTTTCGACAGCCATAAAGATAAGAGACAAGTGGTTTAGAACATGAGAGAAATAATATAAAGTTTGAAATTCTAAATAATTCTAAAGCAGTTTCCAAGAATCCTATTTACTTTCCCAATATACTTTCTTAACACCCACGGGGCTATACAAATATGTACTCTCCATTATGCGTTCCCTTTTCATCATGATATATGTTTGGTAGATTTGTTATAGTGGGAAACTGGATTGAGGACTTTGATCGAGAATAATAGTCAAAAAGAAGAAGTTAAATAGCTAGAGATCTCTTGAGCTGAGAATGAGATTACAAATTTATCACTCTTGAATTCATATATATATATATATATATTTGAAAATGTTATTGACCCTTGTAAGTTGTAATGATGTCTTGTGCAAGTTGTAGTGGTAGTTTCTCACGAAAAATGATGCAAAAGGGGCTGTACATCATTGATATTTTTAACAATATAAGTAGGTATTGGTGTATAAATACGATATTGTAGTGCTAATTTTGTAATTTTTGTTCTAATATGGTTTACATGCATAAGATCCGTAAACTTTATCTAACACGATTGCAACTCATGCCAACATGTTCAAATTCCATATCCACCAAAATTGGCCAACTCCCAACTAAAACCACCTTATTCTAATTCCATCCCATGGATGCCAATTCGACAACAACAAAGAAGCTTTTGCATTTGTTCTCATTCCAAAGGTTGGCTGATAGAAACAGGCAACATTCGTACCTTTGTTGGGATTTGGGAATAGAAGCCCATCAAGATGTGTGAAGGTTTGAACCATTCCTTTGAGACGCAGGCAAAATAACTGGAACAAAAAGGTTGCTTTGGCCTAACCCTCTCAAAAAGAGGTTGCCAAAACTGCTGAAACAGAGAGAGTAGTGGGTAGTCTTTGTTCTTGGCCAAATTTTAAAGCCACTGAAAGTGACCACCATTTTAGCTTCCTTTTTTGTGTAAATACTAGTTAGAGTAATATTGATTGCACCTTTAGGTGTGTAACTAAGTATCGACTAATTTGTACATCTTCTATGTAATTGATTTACTTAAAAGTGATAAGATACTAGCACAAAGATAATCCCTACTAAAGTGGGTAGCCTTTGTTCTTGGCCAAATTTTAAAAACACTCAAAGTGACCACCATTTTAGCTTCCTCTTTTGTGTAAATACTGGTTAGAGTAATATTGATTGCACCTTTAGGTGTGTAAGTAAGTATCAACTAATTAATTTGTACATCTTCTATGTAATTGATTTACTTTAAAGTGATAAGATACTAGCACAAGATAATCCCTACTAAAGTGGGTAGTCTTTGTTCTTGGCCAAATTTTAAAGCCACTCAAAGTGACCACCATTTTAGCTTCCTCTTTTGTGTAAATAGTGGTTAGAGTAATATTGATTGCACCTTTAGGTGTGTAAGTATCAACTAATTTGTACATCTTCTATGTAATTGATTTACTTAAAAGTGATAAGATACTAGCACAAGATAATCCCCACTAAAAAAAAAGAGGAATATGGCGTTTTATCCCAACATCTTATGACCTCTATAAAGACCAAGCATAGGAAGGATGTATAAACCAATTTACAATTGCTCCACACCAAGTTTACTCCATCTATTAGTTAAGAGCCAAAGAAGGCTGGCCCACCCTTGTAGGAAAAAGATCCAAGTCCTCAGGACTTAGCCCCCTCTACATGGTGGGAAAGTATCTTTCTTTGGAAACAAAGCTGTTCCACTTTGAGAGGAATCTCCACCACATCAAAAAAATACTCTATTTGAGTGGGGGGGGGGGGGAATCCTAGCTCTTTACATCATGTTGCTAGAGGGGCTATGATGTGAGATCTTCTCATTTTAAATGTAGAACAATTTGGGTTTTCTTGGTTTTCAGTACTACCCTTTAATCCTTTACAGTTAGTTTTCAATCACTTCGACTATTTAGTCCCAGATCAAATATATTAGAAATAGGTCCTCTTGACTTTAGAAATAAACCCATTTTGTCGCAAACAAAAAAAAAGGACTTGCTCTTAAGAAAACTTGAGGTTTCTATGTCTAAGGTTAAATAATCAAGTGAGACGACTAAAAATTAATTGAAAAAGAAAAATATGGTTCACCCCTACAAGGATAGCCACCATTCACAAATCCACATATACACCTCTAATGTAAGAAAAAAGATTGGTAGGACATCCAACACCACCTTGGTTGGTGGTGTTCAAGGTGTTTTTTCTTTTTTATTATTTGTAAAAATGGCTTAAGTCACAGATAAAATATTTTTATCTAAATTCGAACCCTCAACCCCTCCCTCTCCGCCTCACCCAATATCCATGTCGTTTATAAACGGTGGTTGTGGTGTTCAAAGTGTTATTGATGAGTTTGGGTATCACTTCTCTTCTATCTAATAAATCCATTCATACTTGCACCCAAGAAATATTTACATAGGAATTTTTCGTATGGAAGTCTCCATCTAATCACCGATGATAGGAAGAGGCATCGACATGTTCTTCCCAAGAGTGAGGCACTAATACTAGCTGCAGTTACAAAACTTTGATTTGCGGATCTTGGCTGGTCCGGGCTTCGGACATGTGAGCCCATTTTTGGGAAGTGTTCGGCCCAAATGTGGAGGCCCAAATTGCCATCGTGTGATGGGCAAAAAGCAGGCTTCTTCTGCCAAACCGGGCAGGAAGAAGCCTAACGGGCGACGTATCGTCCAGAGAAAGCCCAATGCATATTGTTAGAATAATTGGTATTTTATGTTCTTCCTATGATAATTTTTAGGCAGATAATAAATATTACTCTTATGAAAAAAAAGAAACGAAAAACGAAGACCCACTTTTATTTTTGTGCTAAGTAAAGGCTGATAACGAGTATTACTCTACTGAAAAAAAGAAGTGAAGACCCACATTTCACAGTGTTAAATAAAGATAGACAATAAATATTATTCTGGTGGAAAAAAAAAAGAAAGAGCCACATTGCACAATTTTAAGAAGTGCATCTATGCGCTTATTTTCCATTAAATTCATTTAGAGTGGAGAAGTCTACGTTTCTATAACAACTTAACAAGTATTTCTTGTCATACATAGACCATCCCATACAAAATTTTCTACGTGCACTCTAGAAATCAGGTTCGCACTATCGTCATGTCAAGGACATTAGAAGTTTTTGCAATTAAAAATATGTACGTTCATCAAAACTAAAATTTAAAAGATAAATTAATTAGAAAGTTTTATTAAATATTTAATTTATTTTTTTAATATTTTAATATAGTTGTAATTTATTATAGTAAATGTTATACTCGGTTTAAATATGTTACACTAAGAATCTTTTCTCTTACTGTTCGAAACTATTAATTAATTTATCTAACTTTAAATTAAATATTAAATTAGTAGAAATTTTTTATTTAATATACATCTATTGTTGAATCTGTTATGAACTATAGACATTATGAGTGGGAGAAGTTAGTCATAAAATAGTACGAGGATTAGAAAGTAAAAATTCTATACTATTTTCATACAAATTAGATTTTGCTATTTATCTACGGATTCTACCTATGGGTTATTATTAATAAAACCCAATAAAAAGGGTAATTTAAGGTAATTTCCTTTTTATTGCCAGAAAAGCCCGCCGCCGTCACTCTCGGCACCGCAGTCGCTTGGCTTATCCTTTCCCGCCGCTGCAGCAGGCGGCAGCGCGGCCGCGGCTTCCCCCCGAGAGAAGGGAGAAGATGACGAAGGGGACGGACCGCTCGTGCAGCAGGTGAAGCAGTTCGTGGACGTCAGGGTTAAGGTCCTGCAGGCGCGCTACGGGCATGTCGTCCTCGACCTACTCGAGCTCCCTATCAAGGTGGTCCTCGCCCCGTTCACCCTCCCTTACGACATCGCCGGCTCCGCCCCCCGCGGCTTCGGCATCCCTAAGCTCGTCTCCGACCTCTCCTTTGGCGCCATATTCGTAAGTTCCTCCTTTCTTCGTCCTCGAGCTCTCATTCGGCTCGCCATCTACTGTTGTGAGTGCTAAATTGCGGGCATTTCTTGGTGCTTACCTATTGGTTGCAGGCGGTGGCGACAATTGGCACCTATGACATCGCTTTGGAGTTGGGGAAGAAAGTACTCTGCCAGAGGTAGCGATTCCACTTTGGATCTCTGTCTGCGGTTGTTTTTTCTTCTATGGAGTTTGCCTCTGTGATTCTGGTGTGCGAGTAATGCCCTTTCTGAGAAAAAAATTGCTCATGCATCATGGTTTCAGGCTTTCCGGTACGCTGTGGTGGGTAGCTTTCTATGTGGTTTCTTGTTGTGTGCTCCTTAGCGATGCGAAGTTCGTGTGCGCATGACCAGCGCGCCAGACATGAAATTCCGCTCGAAGTTCATTCTCACTTCAATATGACAATTTTCTACTCTTGTGGTGTGAATCATGGATCCTCTTCCTCCTCCTCATTAGCTTCATCTGATCAATCTAGGATCAGATCAATCAAACTAAGAACCCAAATGTTCAGCCTAGATTCATAACCAGCTGCCTAAGTGATATGAGCTCTCAATATAGTGGTGTCATGTACCTAGTCGGGGTTACTTTTTGGCAGGAGAATGTTAACAGCACGGAAATTAAGGTGTTTTAAGAGATGAGTTGGTCTTTTTGCCTTAATTGTTCCATGTGGCTCTTCAATTTTCTTCGCTGACTTTTGAATAGATGCGCTCTGAACACAATTTTTCCCACAGTTATATGCTGATAATGTTTAGATTCATTGAATATGGAACCTTTTGGCTACAAAGTAGTGACTGAGTTTCTGCTGCCCTGAGATTTCATTATGTTGTCCTTGTTGAACTTCCTTTCTTTTATGCCTCGAATTTTATACTTTTGTGCCATCAGAATATGTCAATGAGCCCATCTAACTTCAAGTGGATCCATCCTAAAATTGTCCCTTCTCTACACAAATAAACACACATTTGCTCTTCTAAGAATCTTCATGCTTTTGTCTTATTTGTTCCCAATGTTATTTTCCCGAGTAAAATAACTTTCCACTTCATGGATTTTTTTTGTTTCCTATGAAATGGCTGCTTTTCTCTTCTTTATGATTTTCTGCTCCCTTTAGAGTTCATTAGTAGATATTAACTTTTCTGTGGCACGGTATTCCATTTCTTTCCGTGAATTTGGAAAGTTGGTGAAACTTCTATATTCTACTGCTGGTTGCATATTGATATACCAACTGTATTTTTAATGTTTTAATTAGAGGTATGCTAGTAATGCATTGACAAATCAACTTAGCTGCTTTTTTGTTGAAAAGGAAGTCTACATTAGCAAAAAAAAAGGGCTTATCTTACAGGGTTTTCCATACTTGAGTTGGCTTTTCTGCATGCAGGAACTGTAGGACTTGCAATGGGTGGCAAGCTTTAAGGTGTACTATGTGCAAAGGTACTGGAACAGTACATTATCGAGTAAAAAGCTACAGCTTAAAAAGGTACATTTGGTCATCTGATTTTTGCAATTGCACTATCTAGTGATAATGACATGTTGACACTTCCTATATGATGTCAAGAGGGATCTTTGGCATTGTCCAAGGTTTAAAAGATTGGATTGGGAATTGGAACTATTTCTGGCGTAGAACCAGGACTGGCCAGAATGGTTTTGAGGAGGTTTCCTTAAGGACGTCTATCAACCTATATAAATAATGATAAAAAGTTAGAAATAAGGAAAAAACTGATTGTTGCAAAAATTAGGTAAGGAATCAGATGGTTTTGGACCGGAATGATCCAAAACTGGTCGAAACTGCTGTAGCAAATCCGACACCATTAAAAATAATATTTTAATCAGTGTGGGCTGAAACCAGACTGAAACCAACCGGCTAAATCCAAAACCGAAACCGACACTGCCATCCTTGGTTCACATAGTTACAGTCCAGACCTCAGTGAGTTCTAAAACCATGTTTTTATCTTCTTTCTCTCTTGTGGATGGGGACATGGTGGCATTTCAAACTGTCGTCCTAAGGTGGAAGCACACATTTAACAGCTGTTAGACCAATAGTCTATTTTTCTGTTTAGCATTCCAGTGAATTGGGGCAGTTAGAGCTATAACTGACATTTCTCTCTGCCATGCAGTCTATGATTCATCTTGTAGTTTGTTTTTGTTCACTGGTTGAACATATTAGGTTTACTTCTCTGAAAATTTTCTGTGTTTGAACTTGCCTAAATATTATGGATTCTTCCATGAATACAATTTTAACTTCATAGGGAATGAATAAATTAGGTTTCGTTTGAACTTTTACCTTTAGCATTTAAACATTCAAAATGTTAAGCAAATATTCCCAATAAAGGTGTCTAGATTCCTTGTTTTCTTCTTTACAGTGGTGAGAAGGCAACAGTGGAGCATATTGCAGAAGCCATTGCAGAGAACAGGGCTGAGTTGGTTCACCTTCCATCTGTTGTGGATCCATCTGTGCCATTGCCTTCTAAAGAATGTCCAAAATGTGATGGATCAGTAAGTTTCATTAAATGATGCTTTATGCAACCTTTGTTTTCCTGCTAACTGATAATTTTTCTGAACCTTCAAATTGGGCTATCAAGTCAGTCCATTGTTTCTGAATTTTGACAAGAATATTACTGATTCTTCCAAATCCCGTTTCAAGTCAGTCATTAAGTGTTTAATGTAAAAAAAAGCTAATCTGATAGGTGTTTCTTGTGAACGAAGATACCTATTCCTTAAAAATGATATGTATTCATATTGGGAAGAGCACTAGTAGTTTGTGTTAACTCTGAGGTAAATTTGAATTGCACTTCAAAATTCATTGAAGCTGTTTGCATAACACTTCATCTGCTCTTTAGAAACTGATATAATGGCCAAACAAAAGAATACCTTATTATTTTTAATCTACCACCATTCATCTTAAGTCCAGTACTTTTTAAATTTCATATTTGCTGAATTGTACGCACTATTTGGATTTCATATCTTTCAAGTTCACCATTCAAATTGCAGGGTGTCATGGGCTGTCCAGAGTGCAAGCATAAATTGCAAGTCCGGATATCTGCAGATGATGTTAGTTCTTTCTTTTTGAGGAATGAAAATCTCTCATGATATTTCTTTAAGAATTTAATCACCAACTCCATTTATTCATGCTGATATTTGTTTTCACTGTCATAACATTTATCCAGACTGCCATTGGAGGTTTTTTATGAGTGTTGGTTAATTTCCTTAGGGGAACACGAGTGAGCTGAAGTCCGTCGTAAAATGAGGGAAAAGGGGATCTTCTAGTTGACAATGGAGTGTAAAGAATCATTAGCACAGGGGAAATAATAGTTCACTCTTTTTTTGGATGTGGGGGGGGGGTCATAATAAGATGTCAGTATTTCTTCTATGAATTAGATTGCACATAATTTATACACCTCTGGTTAAGTTACAGGATGTACAGCTTAGTGGTGATGCTGAAAATGGACATTTAACCACATAGTCAGTTGTGTTAATACCTCTTTGTATGTACATTTATAGGGCCACATGCCTGCACATGCTACATAGATATTTGCTCTTATACATTCCATGTCTTTAGTCATCATCATCATCATCATCATCAGAGCCTTATCCCATTATTTGGGGTCGGCTAAATGAATCCTTTTCCGCCAAAGATTTCTATCAAGTGCTATAGTCGTGTTTAAATTCAAGAAAATGGAATTTCTTTTAGTATATCCAATGAACATAGGAGGATGATCTCATTATCTGTTTCTTGTATACATTGTAGTTTAAGTTTCTTTATCAGCAGCACTGTGGTGCTTATGGAATCTGACTTTTATTATCTTCAGATTATGGAGCCCCCATGGAAAGCATATAATGTCTTAAAGAAGATGGAATACCCATATGAGGCAAGTCTGGCAATAGACCACTATTCTAGCGAGTGTATGATTTTGATATTCCTTTTCTTTCCATTATGTCAAGTTAGTTTCAGGAAGATGTTGATTTCCTTTTTAAGCCTTTAATTTCATAGTAGAATTCTTCTTTTGCATGTGTTTTCTACATGAGTCCTCTGTGGTCAGTTACAGATTAAATAGATGTCTAATTATCCGAAGGTATATGCTGCTTTGAGTAAAGACAGTATTAAGTCCCATGTTAACTTCATTGGAGTTTGACTTGATTTCAACTTCCTGAAACAACGGATCTTGGACAGAAAATGAGTGGTCCATATTGCAGATATATACGGAGTTTATGCACTCATTTGTGGTCTTCTTGAGTCTTCAACAAGTCTAACTGCAGCCGTCATAAACTGAATTTAATAAGCTTTTTTCAGACTTTGTAGTTGCACTTCATTTTTCATGAAGGTTTCTGTATGATATGTTGATAGATTGTGCCATGAAAAAGTAGTTGAGAAATAAAGAAACTGTTTATCCAATGCGTCTAACTGCTATTGGAGATTCTGGATAATTCAGATGTGACTTTAAGATTCCGTCAGTGATATCGACTCTAACTGCATAATATTCATATAATGGATTAATGGTTTATGGCATTGAAGATTGCTCTATGCACATTCTGGTCCACAATTGACCATGCATCTATATATCAAAGAGCTTGTTTGCATCATAAATAGCTGAGTTGTAGACTTTCTTTTCCCTGTTGTGAGTCTGCATGACATATTTACATGTTGAGTCCCACCTTACCCGGCCCGCACGCCTTTCAAGCAACCATTGCAGTGTGGGACCCTCGCCCCAGCCAATCCCGACTCTGGCCGAGTAAAAAACTTACCCGGACAGTCGGGATTTAATCATTTTCGTTACATGTTTTCTTAATAATATATATTATTTGGTCATCTCTCAAAGGGAAGCCCCCAGATTCAAACAGCGAGCTGTATGCTGACGTATGCAAGTTACTTTGTCCCATCTTATGCTTTATCTTGTATTTTCCTTTTGCTGCAGAATATTGTCAATAGCATGCGAGACCCAAAAATTGCAGCATTTTGGTTGCTAACTATGCCTCAGGTTGTGGGTGGATTTAACTATGACAATGATGTCAAGCAGAAAATTTGGTGGGCTTACAAGGTATGGAGGGTTTTTCTCTGATAAGTTTATTTGTAGACTCTTATATATCTCTTGGTTTGACTTTTTCAACTTCTATATTTTTTTGTATTTCAGATGTATGTTGAATATCTTGACGTGATGCATCCCCTTGTAACTATTGCATTTCCTAACAGTGAAGTCAAAAGTTGAATTAACTAGCGGTTTTAACTGTGTTAATTCTTTTTCCTTTTTGATTCTTGCCCCAAGAGTTTTGATGCTAGAATACTAATCTCTAGCAGGCGGAACATCCTAGAGAAAGCCTGCAACTTGTTCATTGCATGTGTTCTCTCTCTGATGGTTCCTTAAGCTTCGTTGTAATAGTAGTAACAGGAAACTGGTTGGTAACGGGTAACACATTACTGCTTTTAAACTTTTATATGGAAAAGAGAGCAATTATAGAATATGCGTAACACAGTATAGCAATCCATCCTCCTACTGATCCAATATTTGATGCTGCCCCTGCCCATCCACACACACACGCACAAACAAACGAAGGGGTAAAAAGGAAAAGAAACCCCTCAAAACCAAGAAAGAAAGGGAGGAAAGGTAAACGTCCCCAAACCCAGGACAACCATTTACGACCCCTTAACTAACTGGTAAGCTCCTTAGTCTGTCCAGACTGGTTGGTGATTTCATTTCCAAGTTTTCTTCTGCTCACAGTCTTCATGCTTGATTAATCATTGATGCCATCTGGATACCCTCCTTAAGCTCTGTTGGCAGATTCCTACCATCCTCACAGGCACAATGCATTGTTTTTAAGGTGTTGCCAAGGCGATAGGGCACTGGCCAACCGCCAAGGTGAGTGGTCGCCTAGGCGAGTGGTCTCCTAGGCGAGCAGCCCAATAAGACTAAACAACTTCATGATTCATGAACTGCAGCAGCCCTTGTTGTGTTTTTTATTGCTGGATGCCTGACCTATACATATAGTTTAGTCATTTTCTCTCTCTCTCTCTCTCAATTATTCTCTGCCTAACAATATTTCAGGTTAAATAAAACTTTTTGACCTGTCGACAAGACATATATATGCTCAGATTCCGATTGATGGCCTTGTTATTATTAATAATTTTGTTAACATTTGTTATTTCTTCTATTATATGACCTTTCACACACATATGTGCTAAATATTTGTGGGTAGTACTTTTGTATTAATAAATCGTGGAATTAAGTTTATGAGTCACACTATGAAACTTTGAGAAAGAGTAATCAAAAAAATTAGTTTTGTTTTATGCCGAGTAGATCTTCTACAAAAGTTATTTTCTTATTTCAACAGTTAATGGAGAAGTGTAAAGATATGAGAAGAGATGTATATGTGGTTTTTCTTGATTTGGAGAAGGCGTATGATGGAGTATTGAAAGATTTGATTTGGTGGACATTAATTAAGAAGTGAGTCTCTCAAGAATATTACAAACTTGATTTAGGATATGTACGCGGGTGCTACTATTAGTGTGAGAACTATTGATGGAGAGATTTGTGAATTTTCGTTCACTATAAGTTTGCATCAAAGTTTTGCTTTAAGTTTGTATTTTTTTACTCTGGTCATAGATAAAGTAACAAAACAATTGCATGATGATATCCCTTGGTGTATGTTATTTGTAGATGATATTGTCTTAATTGACAAAAGTATTGATGGTTTAAATGTTAAGTTAAAAAGTTGGGGCATGCCTTGGAGTCTAAATGTTTTAAAATCAGTAGAAGCAAGTTAGAGTTTATGTATTATAATTATAATAATGAGAGGGTGTTACTGGAAGATATTGTTCAAATTGATGGACACGACATTCCTAAGAGTAGTAGCTTTCAATACTTAGGTTCTATCATGCGGGGAATGGGGAGATTTATGACGATATGGCACATAGGATTAACGCAGGTCGGTTAAAATGGAGAATTGCATTAGGAGTCCTTTGAGATCGTCGTATACCCGTGAAACTTAAAGGAAGTTTTATAGAACGGCTGTGAGACCTACTTTATTATATGGTACCGAGTGTTGGGCAGTGCGAAAAGAACACATGAACAAAATGTGTGTAGCAGAGATGAGGATGTTGAGATGGATGTGTGGTACGACTAAAAAAAATAAGATTAAGAATGAGCGCTTCCGTGAGGACTTGGGGATAGCTTCAATTGATAGCAAAATGAGAGAGAATAGACTCAGGTGGTTTGGACATGTGTACCATCGCCTTAACTCAATGCTAGTTAAAAGATGTGACCAAATCTTAGTGGATGTTAGTAAAAGAGCTAGGGGAAGGCTTAAAATGAGATGTTGTGATATTATTAGGAAGGACTTGAACTTCTTGAGTTTAAATACGAATATAGCACTTGATAGAAATCTTGGGCGGAAAATGATTCATGTAGCCAACCTCAAATAATGGGATAAGACTCTGATGACGACGACGACGGCGACTTTGTATTAATAAATAGAGAATGTACATGGTATAAAATACAGAGTTCTGGGTACTTTGTTACATAACCGAGGCTTCGCCTAGGCACCTCGCCTTGGTGCCTAAGCAGTAAGGCGGCGGGCCACTGCCTTATTCAACTTGGTCGCCTTAACAATGATGGCACCATGTGTTGTATGTGGATGCGTCCTAACGATTTACTTTTCCTTGGCCTAACCAACTTCTGCTTCATTACATTTTCTTTAATGATAAAGAAACGAATCATAGCATTCCAGTTTCTCTCCTTTTCTTGGGCATGCCGCATGTATAAAGATGAGAACAGTAAACCAATGACACAATATCATATATTCTTGCAAAGGTACAGACGTGTACATCCACATGTTTGTATTTCTTAAGTTATATGGCTCTGTTTGGTACTTCAATCTTAACATTGTTTCTTGTGCATATCGTGTTAGTTCCTAAGCTTGTTTTAACAAAATGGCTATCTTCAAGCTTTTTTTTAGTTACTCTGCTTCTTTTGTCTAGGAATCAATGCGGTATGATCAACTTCGTGATGTGGTAGCCAAACGGAAGCCTGGCTGGGAGCACTTACAGGATGTGGGTATCTTCCTTCTACCCCCAATGGTTCTTCATGTTTGCTTCTTTAAAAATATGAGAGGGTCAGGAAATAGTAATTCTTTAATTTAAGGCTTTGGCTTTTGCAATGCATGCTTGTTGTAAGCCATACTTCTTATTTATCCTATCTTTTCCTACAAGTTTTATCTGGTCCAATATATGTGATGCTATTGCTAGATTAAGATGAAGATTAATGACTTCCCTTTGCCCACTAACATTGTGTTCCAAACTACCATTCCTTTTCAATCTGCTAAATCCTAGAGGAGGTGGAAGAAGAAACTACTATTTTTATTTCTGTCTGTGACCCATTTATGAGTGTTGTGAAAATACACAATATATATGTCTATTGAATCTTTAAATTATTCCTTGATAGGTGTTTTCACTTTCATTGCAAAAAGTTGTCTACTTATGTGCATTAGAGAGGCATCTCTTCACTTGACAGAAAGACCGAGTTCATTGTTGAAAGATCATTCACAAAAGGGAAAAAAAAATTGTGTGGTCATTTGTTTGCTTGGCATGTTTTGCAATTCATCAGTTGGCACATGATTGTTGAACTATACAAATTAATACTTGATTATTACTGACTCCCTGGAAATGTTGCTTTATCTATCCAGGTTGCAGAGATGCAAAATCCTATAACCATAAACAGGGAAAATAGTTCCAAATTCATTTATCTCTAAATAAAAAAAACAAGTCAATAGAAAATTTTTAGATAGCTAGTCTAAGGAGCAATATATTTTGTTCAAGATGTTTCCCCATGTCATTCCAGAAGATAGCAACCTTGCAAAACTAACTTTTATATAGCATGTAGAAGGTTAAGAAAGACGAGGAAAAACTAAGGACATTCAGCCCTTGATTGTGTAACCCATATTGTGGCACCTCAGAGTTGTATACCTCTAGCCTCCTCGAGTTGGTAATCAAAGATTGTGCTATGCCATTAGTCAGGCCTCTGCATGAACTTTGTGGAGACTGACTATCTAACCATCAAACCATGGATCAATAGACGTTAGAATTTCATTTGTTGCTGAAAGTTCTATTGCACATGTTAGTAAAATTTCTAGCATCGTTATTACTTGTAGAAAATGTATAATTTTAAAATTTTCAACTTGATGCATCTTTATTTTAGATAATGTGTTTGAAAATAACTTGGCAACGTTCCAATCTCTCATAGATTTTTAATGATTTTTGAAGTGGTGAATTATGTACTGAAGTGAAGAAGACCTTTGGACATCCTTTAGTTTGTCACCTCATCTTGTTGATTTGTCTTCCATTTCCCCTTATGCTATCAATAGATTCCACTAGTGGTTGATCATTGTGTAGGCCTAACACTAAATTTTACCATTGAAATGAGACATTAACATTTGGAGTTTCATTATACTAAAACTGTTGTCATGAACAGGTGCTCATTTCTATAGATCCAGTTCGTGCAAAAGATGATCCAGTTATCATCAGAAATGTCTCCTACTACAAGGCTAAGAAAGCATTAGAGGCCGAAGTTTCTAAACTAGATGTTCCTCCTCGACCTCACAATTGGGGTGTAAGGGTTGACAACCTTCTTTATGTCTTTTTTACTTCTGTTTTGAGAATGCATTATCTGGATTCTAGAAAGTCCGGTACTTTGCACAGGTTTTATCTACCTACCAGTTGAATGATAAATGTATCAAGATAAGTGTCCTTATTTTCTTGAATCTTAATAAGTGTCAGCCAGCAGATATGGCAACATGATTACATTATCTAGTTCCTTTCCTGAAGAAGTTGGTCCAGACTCCACCTTGCTAAGCATGATCATGCAATTCTGAATGGGAATGCTCTGTTACCCTTTTCTTGTTGTATTTTATATCTCCTCTGTATGGTGGCATGCATTCTTGCAATTACAAAGGCAAAATGATATATCAGTTTCCAACTTCATTAAGGAACTGATACATCATTTCATATTATCCATTTAATGAGAAATTCTATAGTAATATAAGATTTAACCATATGGGGACTGTAAACAACCAACATTTGTTATGGACAACTAATTGACTGTAGACTAGCACCCATTGTTATGGAAGATTGACCATCATTCACAAATATTGGATTGCTCTGTTGAAAGTAATTGATCAATCACATTTCAGGAATTGGATCTTCCTATCAGTGCATCTTCGTGGACTGAGGAAGAGCTCAAAGACCCAAAGAAGTTGCTAGAAATGACTACTCTTCTTAGTGCTCAGAGAGAAATGGCAGATAAAATCTTAGATGCACAGTGGGAGGCAAGATGGCGCCAAGACAAGGTGCGTAACATGACACATTACCTAGTTTTATGATAACAGCATCCCATTTGTTTCTGAACTAATATGTGCATGACTATAATGTTTTCCTACTGACTTTGATGAATTAATCAAAATTCCAATGACCCTGACTGGGGTTCATGCAAGGAATTGAAAACAAAGCTGTACTAAATTAATCCTGCTTGATTCTGATTTTTGTTCAAGCAAGGAGCAGGAATTTGGGTTCTGTGTCCTTTCCTTACAACTATTGGAAATATTGGGAAAAAGAATAAAAAGGACCTGTTGTCTTTGTAATTCCATGGCTTAATGCCTTGTTCTTTCTATCTTATTCTCTGGTAATATGACCATGATTCAGAAACTCGGTATCTTCTTGTACGTTGAAGTCATCAAGTCTATGTGTTGATTTGACTTTTTTCATTATCTGGAAATCAAATATAAATTGATCAGTCTGGATGCTTCTATCAGATTATTATGTTGCATATTTTTTAGCTAGATTATGGAAAGCTGGGATCTTGGTATTTCTATCAGTAGTGTGCTTATATGTAACTTCCTATTAGACATTAGTGAATAATTTAACTTTGAAATTTCTAGAGATGCTTGGCCTTAGATGATTTGTATCTTTGTCTGTTGTCTTCCTATTGTGGTGTCCATTGCTCGGTAAACAGTTATTCAGTTCACTGTCTAGCTTATTACTTGATAAAAGAGCCTAAGAGTAATTTATGGAGTGTTGGCTCTCTGAAAATGCATTGATGTTTCTCATCCACATCTAAAATCAAATGCTATTTGCTATACTTCATGGATCTCAGTAGTCTATTGGAAAAGAGAGCTCAAATTGTAAGGGGCATATTTGAAGCAAAACTTATCTATTATCCAAGGATGGCAGTGTCAGTTTGGGTATCAATTTCGGCCAGGTCCGACACCGAAACCATTTCGGTTTCGGTTTCAGTTTCTCCCCGTTTTGGGCATATCGAGCGGCCTTAAGAAGGGAGTAAACAGCCGGTTTTGGTTGGTTTTGGTCTGGTTTCTGCTTTTGGCCAAAACTGATTAAAATATTATTTTTATGGCATTGGACTTGCTAAAGTAAAATGGCCCGGTTTTGGATTGGTCCGGTCTGAAACCGAAACATTTTGGTTTTGGCCGAAACTGCCAACCATGCTATTCTCTTCCTGTCCCTTGCAAAATTATTTGCACAGAATATTAACCATGGTCTATTTGGGCCATTTTGTGCATATGCTAAGAATGCATTGGATCCAGTGAAGGGATGTTATTACTCCTTATGCTATATACTTACCAGCCTGGATAACCTTCAACTTGGTTTTTTTTTTCTGGGGGGGGGGGTGGGATTCAGCCCATAAGGAGGGCTGGGCATCTGCAGCTTGTTCCTCCATTTCCTCCCCTGTATAGATTGAACATATCTCTGCTTCCTGAGGCAAGTATTTGCAAGAATGAGCCCAGTGATATTTTGTCTTCTCATCATATTCTTTTACATACTTCGTTGAATAGCTGATACATGGCTAATTACCACACATACAATTTCAGTTGAATGATGTTCTTGAAGAGAAGCTGCGGCCTTATATCCAGAGCATGGATGGTGGTGTTCTTCCACAGTCTTTCATTGTTCAGTCCCGCAAGGAAGAAAACAAGGTTTCTCCCTTAATTCTCATTTTACTTGCTTGTGTACACTACTACATAATGTCCTACTTTGTTGCTCATCGTAGAATGGTGTTTACAGCTCAATATGAAAGCAGTCAATTTTTTGGTGTCTACAAAACAGCGCCTGTTTATTCATTTATGCAAAAGAAAATTCATTCACTACAATATATTTGTCCACATCCTTTTGCTGAAACATGTGTGACTTTGTAAATACTAGAAGATAATCAGGTGATGTACTTCATTAGTTCATTACCATGAGAACCACTGACAAAGGTTTAGAGTTCTCCAACTGTAAGCCATCTAGTTTTTCACAGTTGTCAACATACATGTCATGTAGAACATCAAGCTCTTGACATCCGTATTATGAGCTTTAATTGCAGAATACTGGAACATCACAATTGTGTTTATGACAAGAAACGGTTATGACAAGAGACTATGCTCTCTCTAAATAGTAACTACTTGTACCAAGATATTTGCATCACATAGTGTCAATAAAACTACTTTAGAGAGTGGTTTTGAAATTATGTTCTTTCTTTCTATGTTTGAATACTCGTCTGCATTTTCATATTTTTGTTATTACCATTGTACGTGTTCATAATGGATTCTGGTAGGATATGAATACTCGTATGGGAGTTTTAGAATTTCTTGTTTGAATAATGCTGAGCAAAGTTGACAATGCCCATCCATGCCGTGTACTTGATGGAATTATGCTCTTTGCTTTGTTTCACCGTGTCACCAACCTTAATTTGGAGGCCCAATCTAAACCTTGGATGTGCTTGAACATACTTATTCTACTGTTGGGCATACACACCGGTGCTGGTTGTAAACCAACCAGTTTTATTGGCTAGCTATAAGGAAAATTATTATTTTTTTTCCCATGGAGCCTTAAAGGTTTGCAGTGGCTTGTGGGAATGTCACCATCCAGCAACATTGAACCGTTGTAATTACTAAATGTTGTGCACCAGCATCCTTTCTGCGGTTACATTATGCCTGCAATGACTGCTAAATTAGCTCGAGCTGTGAATACTCTCTTTTGCCCTGTCGGCTTCAACATTTGTATTCTTTTTTGAGCCAAGTAAATTCTCTATGTCTAGTGCAATGCCTACGGAGAAGGTTGCTAATTTCATGCTTTCTGGTGGTTCAGACAAAGACAAGGCGACGAAGATGGTGGTTGTTTTGACGGGCAAATGTTGCGGCATTCATCCCCTACCTTTTGTTTGAATTTATGAAGAGCTGTTTTGGTATGTCTCCGTATACTGTGCTTTTTTCTGCTGTCATTTCCATTGGATGTTGTTTATATAGCTGGAGAAACCCGTGGAAAAAGAAATTATTCAAGTAAACAGTTAAGAATTTACCACTCTCTATCGTCATCTAATTACCCAACATCCTTATTCCATTGTTTCAAATGTAATCGTTGGAGGTGGATATACAGTAATGTCCCACAACTGGGGAAAGTTTTATAACCTTTGAATGCCTTTCCCTGGGGCCGGTGACTCCACAGTATGTAAGGCTTATAAACGTTTTAAGATATATAATATACAATTGTTTGTTGACACACACACACACACACACACACACACTGTTCTACATATATGTACATATTCACAGACCCGTGTGAGAATGTGTTGATAGCACATTGGTCGACGAGGGAGGGTCAAAATATGTTAGGAATACATTAAAAAAATGCAATAAGTGTTTCTGTAGCAGAATTTCATGGTTATTCCACGCCCCAACATCGTGCTAGTGTTGGCTTACCAAATTGCTAGCTATTGGAGGGAAAAGAAGTATGCACCTACTGTGAAGATTGACAAATAACTTTTGAGAAAGATATAGAAGTATTTAAGGAGCATAAATATTCCTATTAAATGGAGTTAGCAAGTTGGACAGATAATTTCATCCTTAATATTAAAAGTGACAAATAACAGGTTAAAGATGAGAAATAATTTTATAGAGGATGATAAAACAAAACCCGCACGCCATATGAGCACGGTTAGCCGTGCCGCCGCCAACCGCGGCGGCACGGTCGGGTCACCCCAATGGGGTGACCCGGACGTGCCGAGCCGGCACGCCCCGGTTTGCCACGGTACGGTCCGGTCCGTGGTAGGCTTCTTTTTTTTTTACTTTCACTCTTACATCTAGTGTATTTAAGGGATCCATATGGTATCTAATTGAGATTAAATTTTAAACATAAGTTAATTAAGAGATGATATAAATTGTAGTAATTTTAGTTTAATTTTTTAAATTAATTTTTCGTCAAGTAAAATTTGTCTCAAAAATTATTAGATTGATTTAATCTAAATATTTAAGAGATTTAATGGTATCTGATTGAGATGAAATTTCAAACATAATCTAATTACTAGATGATACAAATTATATTAATTTTAGTTTAATTTTTTAAATTAATTTTTTGTCAAGTAAAAATTATCTTAAAAATTATTAGGTCGATTTAATCTCAACATTTATGCATCAATAACTCATGATATTTATATTTTTAAAATCATCACATTTTTCTAATAATTATGATGACTTTAAATTTACCTTTATTCTTAGAATCAAATGTCGTCCCATTGAAATATACAGAGGGATCGTCGTAAAAAGACAAATCCTGTGTGCACTTAAGGGGTCTAATTAGTGTCTAATTGTGATAAAATTTCAAACATGAATTAATTAAGAGATGATAAAAATTATAATGCTTTTATTAATATCTAATATTAATTAGCATTAATAAATAATAGCCCAATGTCACACTCAGAAGTGTGCACTCCGACATGGTGACACCGAAAAACTGTAACGAAAATAAAATATGAGAACATCATAATTTTCAAAAAAATATGCTGATATTAGAAATGTAAATATCTAGAATTATTGACGTACGGATTTCGATATTAAGTCGACGCAACTATTTTCTGGGTGATTTTTCACCTAGTGTAAAATAAATTTTAAAAATTAAACTAAAACACCATAATTTGTAAAACCATTACATTAGCTTATAGCTAGAATTTCAACACAAATGGACATTATTTGAATGAGTTTACAAGAGGATCTTCGAGCTAGCTGGTTTATGAGTTAATTACGTCAAACATTTTCTGGGATCTTCGGGCCAACTAGTTTATGAGTTAATTACGTCAAATCATTCTTCTCAGGATTTTGTGGACAGTTGGGATCTTCGGGCCAGCTGAGATCTTCGGAGATAGAAGTTATATCCCCTACTACGATGGTTTTGTGGACATACATGTTCAGCATGATGAGGAAGAGTATGTAAGAACTTGTTAAATGTCCTTAGTGACATGTTAAGTAAGATGATGTTAATTTGTAATTTTTCATGTAAAGAAAAATGATGAATATGAGGATGACGATATAAGTATTGTATTTGGCTTATATCATGATTATATCCTTAAAATTTAGATGAACACTAATTGTTTGTGTCATGATCTTGGTATGATTGTATGTATGTTAGATGAATATTAAATGGTTGTGTTGGGTTGACTTAAATGAGTAAATAAATTTATTTATATTTTTCAACCTCTTTATGTGATGTTATTATGTTTTACTCATTTTCTTTTGAAATTTACTCATTTCAAATATTAACTAAGTCACAAAATTAAAAAAATAAATCAAACAGACTATTTTTCCACCGTACCTCAGCGGTACGGTATGGTACGTACCGTGCCACGGAGAATACGGTACGGTCTATCCGAGCGGCACGGCGAATCTTACATATGGGTAATTGTTACCTAAAGTTACAAAGTACCCAATTATCCTAATAACGTAAATTAATTAGAAATTTTTATTAGATATTTAATTTATTTTTTAATCTTTGAGAGAGTTGTAATTTATTATAATAATTATTATATTCTATTACAATATACGTTAAATCTTATTACAGCAAGTTACAATCAATGATTATTAATTAATTTATCAAAAAATATAAAGATACAGAGAGGATACAATCACGACCCGCTCCGCTTGGCGCGAGATTAGACGACAAGGAACCACAGTTCCTTTATTTCGATGGGTTTGGGCTCCTCCTCTTCCTTCAAAAAATTCCTATCTTCATATTTCCAGCTCTCATTGACAGGCTCCCGTTTGACTCCAAAGAAGTGGAATTCCTTTGGTGTGTCCAAATGTGTGTGTTGTGATATTCCATCTTATGAAACACTTGCTGGCCCATGGCGATTTGGCCACCTCTTGCTGGAATCTAATTAAGGATCGCTGTGGTACCCCCTTAATTAACGGGTCATTTGCTCAAGTATATACCGCAGAATCTTATCTTTGGTGAGCAATCAATCACTTTATTCGTATTGTATGGCTATCCTTCCTCCTCTTGTTGCGTGGGAGCTTTGGAAAGCCCCGTTGTGCTTCCAGTTTTGCCAATAAAAAAAAAAAAAAAAATCAAACTCTCATCCAAATCAGGCCGCAGCACCATTGCTGAAATGGTGACTCTCTCTCAGTCTTCGAGATTATATAGAGCCATTTGTTCCTCCTCAACTCATTATTTTCGAGTGCAGATCTTCTAAGTATAAAAGAGAATGAGACTTTGGCAGTCACCAATGAGAGGATATCAAGTGTCTCAAATCTTTTTTTCCAAAACACTTTTTTACTTAGAAACTGATTCTTCGGGTTAAAAATACACACATAAATATTAAGATGCAATCATATTCACTAAAATACACTCATAAATATTTGAATACTAGTTGAAAACCCGTGCGATGCACGGTAGTTGTTTATAAAATATTAAGATAAATAAAAAATATTATTTATAAAAGTATATAATTTTAATTACAAAAATTTTGTTAAATTAAACAGGAAAAATTTGTTCTTAAAACAAAGGAAGGTGGACTACACGAAGGTAGGCTTAAAATTGAATTTTCTAAAAAGTTATGGTCTACTCGGTTTAGCAAGATTTTTTAGATGATGAGTATCTTACCTTGTTTAGAAAGATTTCTTCGTTGATTTAGGTGACAATTAATGTTTGAGACCTGCCCTTACGGGAGGTGTGTTAAAGTTGATAGATTTATTATTTTATGTTAGCTGCTATATGTTAGGATTTGTTTACCCGGATTTTGCTTAACCATATTTAGCTGTGATATAGATAGATTTAGTGGGGAGGTTTAGGCGGGAAAACTCTGCTTCTGGTGCTGTCACGTGGCTGCTCCAGAACTGAGTTTTATTAGAATAGTATAGATAATATTGTATTTACGAATGTATTCTAGTTAGGGCTGCAAACGGGTCGGGTTCGGAACCGGAAATACAGATTCCGATTCCGATAACCGAAATATGATTCCGATTCCGATAAGAATGGTTAGTTCTGATTCCGTTCCGATAACATTACCGGAACTGAAATTCCGATAAGGTAAGATGTTTACCATAATTTACCTTGAGTTTATGACAATTTATCGGAATAACCGATACCGATTCCGATTATTTTTTCAATTCCAATTCCAATTCCGATAACTTATCGGAATATCCGATACCGATTTCAATAAGCTATCGGTATCATATTCCGATTCCGAAATCGATAATTTTTATCTGAATCGGGTCGAAATATCGGGTTTCGTTTACACCCCTAATTCTAGTGCTATAGTTGTATTCTAGTAAACGTTCACCAGAATACAACCATAAATATGGGAATACAATTATAACACCAAAATATAATCATAAACATAATATTGTATTCAAGTATTTATGATTGTATTTTAATATTTACATTTCAAATATTTTATAATTGTATTTTGATATGTATGATTGTATCTTAATGTTTATGTGTATATTTTAATCAAAAGAATCGATTTACAAGTAAAAAAGTGTTTTGAAAAAGAGATTTGAGATACTTGATAAGTACCGGAATCTCATCCTTCTTTACACTTAGAAAATATGCACTTTTCTGGTGGAAGCCCCCATGTACAGCAAGGTAAGATCAAGATCTCCTGCGAATGGTTGTTGCATATATGATTATCCGAATTTTTTATCTGATTCTGATAAAAAAATATAAAATATGGAGAGGATAAAATCATCAATACCAAATCCGAAGCGGAATCGGATTATTTTGACAAACTATTGGGATCGAAAATAGAAAACCTTGATTCCGCATCCTATTATCGATTTCCAAATCTGATGATACATATATTACATTGCATATGTTAAGCAGTATTATCTAAAATTTGAATCTATTTTTATCCAAATTTCAAATCCAATTTATTTAACTTTTAAATCTATTTATATTCAATAATATCTGATTTCCGAATCTAATTTTCAATAATCCAAAAAAATAGAAATAGATATGGGAAAGTGTTGTGTCTGTTTGCCATTCTCCGATCTTATCCATTGATAGCCCTACTGCTATCTCCACATATATATTAACGTTGACCCCCACTTACTGCCCAACAGATAAGACCCGGGTGGAATTAAGGGTAAAACGTGCACGAGAAAACCGTTTTTAAGAAAATATTTTTTTTGACCATTTGGTATCTTTGAAAATCAAAATCTGGAAAACTGTATCGTCGAAATCCCAGATTTTGGCATCAGCCGTTTTCACGCGGATGCCATTTTTCTGGGCATCTACAGTGATGTTTGTTGAGACACTATTAATTTAGTTACAATTTTATTTTATTTTCACTCATTTAAGTAGTCTTTTTTAAATTTAATTATTTTTTATTAGTTAGTTTAATTTTTTTTAATTAAAATATCTATAGAACACTATTCATTCAAATTATAATTTTATTTTATTTCTCCTCCTTGATATTGTCTTTGTCAAAGTTACTTATTTTTCATTAGTTATTTAAATTTTTATTTTTTAAAAATATTAAAAATAAAAAATAAAATAAGATAAAAAATTGATGAATAGTATTAGTACACAATGAGTATATGACTCTCTCTTATTTGCGTGGATCATAAGATCTCATACCCCTCCATATTACTTTATATTTTTCTAACAACTAAATAGACAATTACATTTTCATTTTCACGTTAAAGTTATTCCGTGGAAAATTATTTCCTTCTTAAATTATTTTACATGCAACCAATGAACCCTAAGGTTGTCAATAGATATTCGATTTTCAACTTTTTGACCCGCTTTCGATTTGTTCGTATTCAATTTTTTTGTTTTCGATTACTTTTCATTTTTTATTTCTATTTTTGATAATTTAAAATTTTATTTATTTATAAAATATATATTCTTAAAATTTTATTTCTTAATATTAAAAAATTTTAGACTAAAATTTTAACTTCTTCTTAATTTGTAAATAGAATCTAATTAACTTGTCTCTCTCGTAATATCTATTATGTCTATAATTATCAAAGACACTCTTTTATCACTATTCTTTAGGGGTGTCAATTGGACCGGGCCGGCCCGGAGGCCCAAAAGCCCGACCCAATTTTAACCGGGCTTGGGCAAAAAAAAATGAGCCCGTTAAATTTTTTAGGCCCAGCCTGGCTCGGCTTGGAAAAAAATAGGGCCGAGCTTGGACTTTGTGAGGCCCGGCCCGGTCCGGTCGGCCCGCCGGCCCGAAAAATATAAATTATATATTTTAAAAAAATTATATATTTTTTTTTTCTACAATAAATCTACTCAAAAACATAATCTTTTACAAGTTAAATGTTAATATAGATATAAATAAAAAATATATTATTTTTTATAGATATATTATAATAGATATATTAAAATTATATATTATATAAATAAAAATAATACTTTTCTTATTTTTTCGGGCCGGACCATCCATACTGGACCTACCCCCGTGCCTAGGCCGGATCCGGGCCGACTTTTAAAAAATCGGGCTGGACCTAGCAAGACCCGGTCCAGGCCCGGCCCATTGACACCCCTACTATTCTTAATGTTACATATGTCTATCATTTAATCGTACCAAATATTTTTAATTATTTTTTATTTTAAATCTGTTTTTAATTTTTTATAAAAAATAAATTACAAAATATCATTTTCGTTTTCAACTCCGATCCGATAACAATCCTAAGTGGGACCCCCAACCACCCACCGCGCGGTGGGACAAGTCGCCCGGCATTAATATTTGCCCATTAACATTTCAACATTTCTCCAGCACAGCAATATGATATGACAATAAACAACCTCTTCCTAAATAAATTATGAGTTTTGTATTGTTTATTATATTATATTATATTTTTAAATAAAAAATATATTATTTTTTTATATATCTTCCATGGCTGCAGTGGGCTTTGGTCGAGGCGCAGCTAGCCTGTTAAGCTAAAAAGCCCCACCGACCTTTTCTATTCCCCGTCGCCTATGCTGGTGGGTTCTTTTCCTCACATCTGTCGCTAAAAGTGACATCCGAAACAGTACCAGTGCAAACAACAACGGTGCTGCTACCACCCGGGAATTGACAAGGCACTAGTACCACTTTGTACCATAACAAAGAAGACCATATAAGAGAGAGAAAAAAGAAAACCGACAGAAAGATATCTCATGAAGAAGCCAAGAGAGCCCCCATCTGTATCTCTTATTACAAGAAAAAGTAATTTGATGACACCATTTTATAACACATATATTTGACATTATTTGACACAAATTTTAAAACGTCATGTGACATCAAAACAAAGCAAGAGAGACCCATTGGAAAATAATACAGGCGGTACTTAAACAGGTCTCCTCCTCCTCCTCTCCTGCTAAACCATGCATGAACACCCATAGACATATATGTGACTAAGTTAACAGTACATACAAGATGGGGATTATAACAAGAAGGAACCCAGAAAGAAAATAGCCATGAACAACCAGATACATATGAACATATGTGATGACGAAGTCCAACAGTAGTGTAGATAAGCAAAGCATCCAGAAGAAAGAATCCACGACGTACTGTGTGAACAAACAGAAGAGGTCATGATCTCTCCAGCTCTCACATCCATTAATATATATATATATATATCCATGAAATTTCTAAATGAAGAGAAAGTTGCACCGGCCAAAGCCAGAGCTGCGACAGCCGTCTGGAAGGGAGCACAAAGGGAGGAAGAGGAAGACCCTGGCGGCGCCTGCCCCGGGGAACGTGGCAGCTCCGACGGGGGCGCAGAGGGAGCCGCTCCTCCTGGGCCGGCGGCGGCAGGGGGAGGCGGAAGAGCCGGAGGGGGTGCTCCAAGCGGAGGCGGCGCCGGCGGCGGCAGACCGGCGGGCGGAGGAGGCAGAGGGGATGGTGCAGAAGCGGGAAGCGGGGGCGCTGCCGGTCTCGGGCGGCCGCCCCGCGGGGACAGCACCACAACGACCAGCTTCTGGCCGGCCTGGCACCGCTTGGGGACGCCGCTGATGAAGTAGAAGGGGCCGGAGCGGTCGAACTGGAACACCGAGTCGCCGCCGTCGAGCCGCCTGATGGGGTTGGACGTGTCACATGCGCGGTAGGCGGGCTCGGTCACCACCAGAACCGAGTCCTCCCCCTTTTTATACCTGAACACTGCACTACCATCCCACCACCACCGCCGCCGCCATTAAAACCACCAACAAACAACCGAAACCATCGACCAGGAGTACTGGTACCTCTACGAGATGATCAGAACCAGAAGAGTTGATTGGAAGCAGACGAGAAGGAATGGAGGGGTCATGGGAGGCTTACCGAGCCGGTCGTTCACCTGGAACCTGTTCCTGCCGGCCCAGGCGTCGTAGCTCTCCGACGGGCTCTGCACCCAGCCCTGCCTCCCCCCCACGTAGAAGTCGTAGGCGTGGGAAGAACCCATCATCACGGTGACCACCAGCGCAGCCACCAGGGTTAGCACCCGTGATGCGTCGGCCGCCATCGATGCCTTGCCGACGACTGCCGAGTGCTTGCCTGTCCGTTTCTCGCTTCTGGAGGTGGAGAGGGGAAGAAGCTAGCAGGAATTGAGAGGAAGCTGCTAGAGAGATGAAGGGGGAGGAAGAAGAGAAGGCAGAAAGCGTCAAGGAGCTGACAGGTGTTGCTGATGTTTGCGAAGCTCGGGTTGGAACTTGGAAGCTGTCTATAGGGATTTTACATATACCCTTGTTAGAAATTTAATTACACAAAAATTATCTTATATTATATTTTCACATATATCCCTTTTACACAATAAAAATACTTGAGAAACCCTATTGTCACGTTTCTTTGACAGAATAAAAAAACGTCAATGCATATCTACATGAGTCATCTTTTGTCAAAAATGACAAAAATAGCCCCCTCTTTTGTTGCGTCAACTTCACCCACTAATGTCTAGGTTCGCGTCATCCCCTCCATCATCGACTCCAACGTCAAGAGGCGCCATTGAGTTTGCAGAGCTCTTCAACTTGTTATGGTTGCTACCTTTGCCAAGGCGCAGAGAGAGAGAGAGGTGAGTACAGTTTAGGTTGCCCCCTTTGGTTTCAAAAGTGAGAAGAGGATGGTAAAAGAGATGTGCAACCCCTAGCAAGCAGAGTTGGGGGATGGCTCCCTTGGCCCTCCTCTTTCTCACGGTGCTCAGCACGGTGGTGGGGGCGACCTTAGCCATTGTGGGGCCCTTCCGAACGTGACCACATTGTGGTTCGATGAGGGATAGGGGCCGCTCTTGGGAGAGGGCAATGTCGTCCCCTCCGCTGATTGTCGCAGTGTCTACCCCTCCTCGATCACTATAAAAGTTAGAATTAAGAAATCTCAAATCTCTTCATTACATACTTTTGTCAGTCCCCCCGACCCACTCCCTACTCCTTCCACCCCTCCCCTCCTCGGTTGAGTTTCTACATGGTTCCAAATATATAGAGGGGATTCCTCATTGTGTTAGTGTGAGATTTGGTTCTTTTAAGATTGAGATTCATCTCTCTTTGGATCTCTATAGCCATGACGGCTTCTTCAACTCCAAGATTAAGCTCCTCCCTTACTACGCTATCGGCATTGCCATTGCTTTCTATGTATGTATGCACACTTACCTTCCTCGATTAGATTGTCATTTCTGACAGACAAAATTATCGAGAACCCCACAATTCCCCTTCTCTCCACCTCCGCTCCTCATCAGAGACAACGAAGGAACTTGTCTAGCCTCTTTATTGTCTTTCTTTTTTTCTTCATTTTCTTAATTTAGAAAATTTCGTGTCCATGCCCTTTGAACCCCACATGATTCCCCTTCTCTCCACCTCTGCTCCTCATCGGAGACAACGAAGGAACTTGTGTAGCCTCCTTATTGCCTTTCTTTTTTTCTTCATTTCCTTAATTTAGAAAATTTCGTGTCCATGCTCTTTGAACGAAGGCAGACACATTGAGGGGGAAGAGCCAGTAGAGAGGGGGATTTAGTCAGCGATGGAGTAGAGATGTAGAGTTTTTCTTTTAAGAGAGATGGCGACGACATGACAAGGTGTTACTCGTAGAGGGCGTCTGTGTGTGTGTGTGTGTGTGTGTGTGAGAGAGAGAGAGAGAGAGAGAGAGAGAGAGAGAGAGAGAGAAATTTTTGAATATTTCAAAAAAAAAAAACCTCTGAACAGATGTCATTGACATTTTCTGTCTATTCCATCACGGCACGCCATGTTATAGTGTTTCATTCTCTCAAGAAAATTTTAATACTTAAAAGATATATATGTAAATATAAATATAAAAAGATGGTGTGGTCAGCCCGTTGGCCTAGACGAAGGGGCGGGACCCGGAGATCGTTATCTGGCAAATGGTACTGTTCATCTTGTTGATGCTGACTTTGATTATTTATTTGCAAATATATTAAATTAAAAGGCGTGCCATTGATGGAATACTGTTATTTTTACTTAATTAAACTAGTAAAAAGATTTGCAAGAGAAAGTGTATTAAAATTTGAAAGATATGCCAGTTGAGGACATGCTATATTTTCGTCCAATTAATAGTTCTTTTGAAAAGAATCTGCTAAAGAAAGTATATTGTATTAAAATTAAAAGGCATGCCAGTTGATGAAGTATTGTTCTTTCTTTAATTAACTAGATAATGAAAGTACAATGAAGTAAAAGGCATGCAAGTAAATATTCTCTTTAATTAATTAATTAATTCCTTTTAGAAAGATCTGTAAAATAAAGTATATTAGATTGAAATTAAAAGGCTTTGAAAATTGATGACATATTGTTATGGCATTTTTATGCATTTTCTCCTCTTAAAATACAAATATGGTACGTATGAAAGTTTTGTTGCAGCGTGTATTCTTTAGGATAAATATTTTGTGTGATCAAGTAACACTTTGAGTATTAAGTACACATTCAACTAATTACAAATCTCTATGAATATTGAATAATCATCCATGTAATTTAAGTCTAAGTACTAAATCAGAAAATATTTTCTTAGTACAAGTTTTCTCAAAAGCATTTTGTGGTGGCGTTTTCCTGTTTGGGCATGAGACAAACGGGCCTCCACCAGAGAAGATGGGGAAGACGAACGTCGGTGCGGACGAAAGTTTGCAAGACCAGAACTGGATCAGGGGGGCCCGGTTGAAGAATCGGGGAGAACCCTCCGATGCCAAAGTCAGTGCAGAACTGAAGAGGCTTGAAAGAAAGGGGGTCCTTGTGTGTGAGTCGCGCGAGGGCGAGTGCGAGTGCTCAAGACCGCGTACCCCTGCATGGAGGTTACCTGTGCCTTTTCATAGGCGAAACTGTTGAGGGAGTGGGACGGAACGTCCCTTAACAACGCCGGAAAGGGCGCGCCTGTTAGCGTCCTCGGCGGAGAGTTACGTTGAGGCATCCGTTGAGGTGCTCTGCAGTTAATGCACCACTTGATTGTGGGGCGCGTGCGGTGTAGCCATTATAACCGCCGCGATGGGGCGAAGGGCTGTTTGGATTCTCCTGAGCGGAAGGTACCAAGCAGGTAGCCTACTCAGTAGGCTAGACCTGCTGTTCGGTAGCTGAGCTCGCTGTTCGGTTGATGGGCCTGCTGTCCAGCTGCTCGGTGATTCCTGCTTAGAGGCTGATAGCCTGTGTTGGCAGGGTCGCAACGTGCTTCGAGCATGGTCTGTTCGGTAGGCCATGCCTAAACCGAACAGGCTTGGGGGTATCCGGAGATCACCCCTGGAGACCCTTGAGCGCTTTGATTGCCAGAACATGCTCAGAAGCTTTGAGCTGAATCCGAGGACACGCGACATAAAGGCCGGAGCTCTGGCGCCTTGACGGGTCAAAAAGGGCCGTATGGGGCCTTGATGGGCCCGCAGGCCCAAGAGGCTAGAAATAGCCTCTACACTTGCCCCCCACTCTCTCAAGTCTGCTTGGGTGTGCTCGTGAGCACTTAAGAGAGGAGATGCCATCATGCCTGCGGCGAAGCAGTCGGCCGATCGCGACGAGGCGACGTCCTCCTGAGGAGCGCCTGTAAGCGAGGTCGGAGGCCTAGAGACCGTTTTGGCAAGCGTGGCTGTCGAACTGGTGGCGGGCAAGGTTGTGCTCTCTGCCGAGTGGGCCGCCGGGGCGGCTGGAGCGGACACGGAGTCTGGAGAAGATTGCGTCACTGGAAGTACTCCTGCAGTGCATGGAGGTGAGTTCGGACGACGATGCAGTCGGCGAAGTGAGAGGAGCGGAGCCGACACCGCGAGATTGAGCTCGCGCTGCTCTGAAGACCTCCGAGCTGAAACTTGCCGTAGCTGAAGCCGAGAAGAAGGCTGTTGCTATGGTGCTTCATGTGGGAGTGGCAGCGTACAGATCCGGTCCTGAATTCCAGACGGATCTGGAGCCCTTCGGAGCGGCTTGCTACGAGGTCGGTGTTTGGCGGGGGCGGCATCACGACAGTGGAGTATGCACAGGAGGCCTTTGTTGTCGCTCTGCGAGAGTGTTGCCGAAGGACGTGGGACCCTCACCTGGATGGGGTCCACTCAGTGAGCTTCCGAGCTTAATGCATGCCTCACGATGCCGAGGACGTCGGACCCTCCGACCGAGCTCTTTAACTAGCGTTGTCTTTTTTTCCTATTTTTCCTAGTCGTGTTCTGTTCGAATCGGGATTCGTCGGTGTCTAGAGGCTCGTGGGTTCTATCTTTAGGACGGGTACCGCGTTGATCTTCTGAGCTGAAGAGCTCTTGACTAGGGGTTGTACCGTTCGTCCTTTACATAAATCGATAGAACAATAAAGAGAGAAGTAGGATGCTGAGCAGAGAGGCTTTTGTAAATAATAAGCCTTTAGATTTACATGTCAGGTTCTCGGTATGGTTTTGCCGCCGAAGGTAGACAACTTGTAGAAACCTCTTCCGAGAACCCAAATAACCCGTTTTGGGGCGAGTTCGCCTGCTCGGCTCGGCTGACTGCCAGATTCTCCTTGCACGCAGCGTGGCATTGGGCGATGAAGAGGCGGTCAGCGAGGGTAGGCAGTTACTAGACCCTGAGCGTCCTCTGAAGGAAACCATCGCGAGTGCCCCGGATGAGGGCACTGGTGGCCAAGGGGACGTCGAGGTACGTGATGCGAAGTGCCTCAGTCTGGAACCGCTTGACGTAGTCCCAGAGTGCTTCACCTTTCTTCTGCCGAACAGACAGAAGAGAAACCGTCGTGCGCGGCTGCGACCTCCCGACCAGGAAGTTGTCCCAGAAGGACTTTTTCAACTGGTGGAAGGAGGAGATGAAGCATGCGTGGAGGACTTCAAACCATGCCCGCGCAGCTTCTTTTAACGTGGCCGGGAAGGCCCGGCACTTGACCGCATCCGATGCTCCGTGGAACACCATGTGCGACTCAAACCCATGGACATGGTCCGCTGGGTCAGTGGTGCCGTCGTAGGGCACGATGGAAGGTAGGGGCAGTTTTGGGAAGGCCTTGGCCTCCAAGATCTCCACGATAAACAGGGAGCGGAAGTCCAGGTCATCATCCAAGTCTCTGCCTTCTATCTTCCAGACCATTGCGTCTATGCGGCGCTCGAGGTCAGCGACGCGGCGGAGGCGTCTGACCAATTCTTGGTCGGAACGCACTACGCCCTCGCGCCTGGACGCATGGGCATTAGTACCAATGTCGGAACGCGGGGGAGGCAGAACCGCCGCCAAACGGCAGGGTGAGTTGGCCTGCCGTTTTGGTGTTCGGCGTGCGAGTGGGACCCTCCGAGACTGTCGGGGTGACTCCGCATGCTGCTCCCGCCAGGCCGACGGTGCAGGAGATCGCCAACGCGATGAATCCGCCTGTTGCTTCGATGGTGGGGGAACTATCAGAGCGGTCTACGTAGCCAGTTGCGCCTGAAGGCCCTGACAGACACCCACAAGCTGCCGAACTAGGTCCCAGAGTTCCGCTACCTCCTGGGCAGTTGTCGGAGTGCCGGCAGCGGGGCCATTGTCAATCACTCCGGTGGGGGGAGTGTTGTCATTGGCAGGAGGGGCTTGATCACGCGAGCCCGTGCATGACTGGCGAGGGAGTGTTGCCCTATTGCCAGAGTTCCGGTGAGAGGAACGTCTGCGAGCCATGGCTGATGTCGTTCCCACAGACGGCGCCAAAGTGTGGTGGCGTTTTCCTGTTTGGGCCTGAGCCAAACGGGCCTCCACTGGAGAAGATGGGGAAGACGAGCGTCGGTGCGGACGGAAGCCTGCAAGACCAGAACTGGATCAGGGGGGCCCGGTTGAAGAATCAGAGAGAACCCTCTGATGCCAAAGTCAGTACGGAACTGAAGATGCTTGAAAGAAAGGGGGTCCTCATGTATGAGTCGCGCGAGGGCGAGTGTGAGCGCTTAAGACCGCGTACCCCTGCATGGAGGTTACCTGGGCCTTTTTATAGGCGAAAGTGTTGAGGGAGTGGGACGGAACGTCCCTTAACAACGCCGGAAAGGGCACGCCTGTTAGCATCCTCAGCGGGGAGTTACGCGTTGAGGCGTCCGTTGAGGAGCTCTGCAGTTAACACACCACTTGATTGTGGGACGCATGCGGTGTAGCCGTTATAACCGCTGCGAGGGGGCGAAGGGCTGCTTGGATTCTCCTGAGCGGAAGGTACCGAGCAGGTAGCCTGCTCAGTGGGCTAGACATGCTGTTCGGTAGCTGAGCCCGCTGTCCGGTTGATGGGCCTGCTGTCCGGCTGCTCGGTGATTCCTGCTTAGAGGCTGATAGCCTGTGTTGGCAGGGTCACAACGTGCTTCGAGCATGGTCTGTTCGGTAGGCCATGCCTGAACCGAATAGGTTTGGGGGGTATCCGGAGATCACCCCTGGAGACCCTTGAGCGCTTTGATTGTCAAAACGTGCTCGGAAGCTTTGAGTTGAATCCGAGGACACGCGACATAAAGGCCGGAGCTCTGGCGCCTTGACGGGTCAAAAAGGGGCTATATGGGGCCTTGATGGGCCCGTAGACCCAAGAGGCTAGAAATAGCCTCTACACATTCTATATCCAAAATTCCTAGTTAGGTATTTGATCGTATGAATCATATGATCATTTGCTATAACTTTGAATATTTCGACTGAGTTTGTTATACTGTTCAATAAGTGATCATGTTTCATTTTTCTAAATTAGTATTTAATTATATCTTTAGATATGTTTTTTGATGATTGATTAAGTCTTCATCACTTTGTAGGATTTTCAAAATCCTCAGGATAGTTCATTAATCAATTAAACTTGTGCACCAAATATTTTTTTAAGTTCTTCGTAGAGGTCAATAATTGATTATGCTCTAGCATTGTAATTTTTTTTAGCCCATAGTAGAGATCGATAATCAATTATGCTCTGACATTGTAAAAATTTTCTAAATCTACAATAGAGATAAATAATCAATTATGTTCTAGCATTGTGAAAGATTTTGAAGTACACATTTAGAGATAGATAATCGATTAGTGAAAAATTTAAAAGTCCACAGTAGATATAATACTCGACTATGTCTTGGTTTCATAAAAATTTTATAAGTCCGCATTGTCAGTTCGATAATCGATTATGTTTTAGTATGGTGAAATTTTCTAAGTTCAAACTATGAATTCGATAATTGATTATGATATTACTTTGAGAAAAAAAAATTCAAGTGTCCGTAGTTCAATAATTGATTATCCATCCTTGCATGAAACAACTTAATTGATTATGCTTGAACATTTGAAAAACTATTTCTACATAAATTTGATTATCCTACATTTAAGATCGAGTTATTAATACCAATTAGTCAAAAAATATTTCTTTTATATAAATGAAGAACAAATTATTATTTCTTTTCTTGGAACTCACAGTTGACATATGAAAGGTAATTAGGATCTGTCAAAGAAAAATCTCATGTGATCATCCAATGCACAATCTTAGTTTTTCATAGCTATATTATTTTATTCTCTGTGCACAAAGTTTACATGTCAATACCATATATCATCTTGTTAGAGAAAAGTAATCAACAACATATAACAGTTCATGAGAAGGTACCATATGCTCCCATTCTGAATATACATCATACACTGCAATGACTACTAACCATACTCTTGTCAGTAGTACTTGAGAATCTAAAAAAAGGATAAATTTTAAATGAAAAATTCTTTTATCTGATAGATATATCTAACAACTGACAGAAGATCACAATCTTCAGTCAGAAACTTTTATGTTGTTTTGATAGGATATGGGGATGAAAAATTCTCTTGTATAGTCTGTGCATCAGATCAAAAGGGAAGAAGGACAAATCTACCATATATTAGGCCATAAACGTTGCAACATTAATAATCGTGATTCAGAAACAACAGCTAGCGCATGAGTCCAAATGGATACTAGTTCAAAGATCTACATATATATAGAAACTCACCAATTCAAAATTAGAAGAAAAAGAACATACATTGAGAAAGTGAAAAATCAAGAAGAGCGAATCCCGGAACGCTTCCACTCTGAAAGAAGACTGAGCATTCAATCTTATCAAACAGTGTAGTATCCCGAAAAATTTATTAATTAAAAATTATAGATAAATTAACATTTTATCTATTAATAAATCTAATTAGTTAAAGAGTACGCATCATTATTGCATGCATATAAACCCATATAAAAATTCCGTAAAATTAGTAGTTATACTTTAAATAATGTCCTCTAATGACCCACCATTAAATTTTGGTTTAGAAAAATCATTTAGGCTTAGTTTAAGAATTTATGCGACTTATTATCATAATTAAGAAATAAGTCGGAGAACCTATTATTTTATGAGCCAGAATGGGCTATAAATTAAAATAACCATGTGGTTAGACTTTAACTAATATGGGTTGATAGCCCATTAGGATAATCAGACCAATAGACAATCTTGGCCTATGAATAAATTAGTTAATAAAGGATAATTAAAACCATTAAGTAAAAATAAGTGTATAAGTCCTACATTTAAGCTGTATCTAAGTTACTGGGTAAAAGTCAGAGTCCGAAGGATGGATAAAGGTTAGAAATATTAGAATAAATAATATTACACTGAATTTAAAGAAGAAATCAATAGAATCAATATGATAAATAGATTCAAATTAGGATAAAAGTAATTAAATTAGAAAATGGATTGTACAAGTGGTCCAAGTATGAAATGATGAGCCCAAATGTGAAAAGCCCAATTTGGATGGGAGTTAATTAAGTCAAAATTCGTACCTAAAATTATTAATAAATGAAAAGGGGTAGGATAATAACTATTTTAACTCCTAAATTATCTTAAAAAGAGTCCTAACTGTAGCCCAACTCAATATGACTCTATCTTAATCTAAAAGAAAACTTTGATAAGAGGAAATATAGATAAAATATAGGAGACTCATATTAAATAAGAAAATTCGTAATTATATTATCTCTTAATTAAAAAGGGGTTACTAAAGTACTAATATGACTCATAAGTAGCTTAAAAAGAATCCTAGACCTACCCAAACTTCTTAGCCACGAAATTGATGTTCTCCCCAAGCCAAATGGGTGGATAAGTGATAGAAAGGGGGGAGAAAATAAGAAATTCGGAGTTAATTGATTTATAAATTAAATAAGAGTGAGATAATACCTAAAATGATAGTAATTATCCAAAATAATACTCCTTACCTCATCCTAACCCCATGGACACGAATGTAGCTCTCTCCCCAACCCTTTTAGGTAGATAAATGAGGAAAAATAGGTAGATAAAAGTGGAATTTCGAAATTTAGGAGAGAAGAGAAGAGTTTGGAGTTGTATAGACTCTATCACCACCCTATACACTTCTCATTTGACCCTATCAACCCCATTTTCGTTCTTGGAACTCTGGAGAACGAAGGAGGAGGCTGAGGACGAGGAGAGCAAGGAAAGGAGGAGGCTTGGAGCTTGGATTTTCTGATTTTCACCATTGAAACTAGGGTTTTTCTTACTCCATGAAAAAGGTAGGCAATCTCTCAAGCAAAAATCATGAAATAATTACCATATGTATCTTTCACGTACCTCTTCAAAAGCCCTATAGTTTCGTTATATTCTGCTCATCCATTTGGGCGAATTTAATTTGTGAAATCCTGCTGTTACCATGAACCCGAATCTCATGTTTTCTCTAATCCCCCGCACGTACTTGTTCCCATGCTATGAGAAAATTCTCATTGATACTACAGTGCAATAGCTTTCAAACACCCTTAGTTTCGTTCTATTTCGATCTCCCATGAGGGAGAATTAATTTTTTGAATCTCTGTCAGATACATGCACCCAACCCTTCATGTTTGTTTGTGATCCTCGTTTATGCTTGACTTCAGATCATGAGAAAATTATCATAAATACTACATCCTGTTAGATTTTGAACGCCTCTAGTTCGTAATTTTTCATCATGTATACATCTCTAATTAATTTGTTGAACCCTGACTGCACCTGTTTAGGTCACCGAAAAGTAACCTGATCAATGCATACCTAAACCTTGTCTATTTTCAAATTAATCATGCATGTTGATAGATATACATGTATAATTTCGTTTAAAACTAGTTTTGTGTTTTTTGGATCACTGTGCTATTTTATATGAAATTTAGAACGTCCATGTATCATAGAGGACTCGCCCTGGGAAAAAAGAAAAAAAGGGCAACCCACCTGTTATCGCGACGGCGCGATCTGCCGCGATATCAGTGGGGTCGCGTCGGCCGACGGCGTCGCGTCAAGAACGTGGCGACATAAGCCGCCGCGATTCATCCCGGACCGGGCCAGACCGGCCAGGCCCCGTGTCGCGCCCGACCGCCCTGTCGCGACTTGAATCGCGACGGGTAGGTCCGCCGCGTTTTCAAGAATCCGACCAGAATGAAAAATTGTACATATGCCCTGTTGTTTAAACTTTATACCCTTAATTAGCTATGATTAACCCATGTTATAGTTAATTCGACTTGGTAAATTAATAAATGACATTAATGATATAAATTTAATTATTTAAAATGACATTTTGCACGACTTGTCATATCCTCAAGATTTCTTTACACTTACACACAATATTATTAAATGCCATTTGACCTTGATAAATTATGCAATAATGTATTCGGTTAATTAGTAAAATAAATGACTAAATTACCCTATTTTATTAAATATAATTGTTTTTGTTTTATACGCACATTTTATCTACCGTTACCGTTTTCCCTCGGCCTTCGAGCACTCGAGGCACGACGGACCCAGTTTTACACACTTTTCCTTGACTTGGACCACCTCTCCACCGGGAATACTCTCGATTGGACCAGGAACTTCTTGTCAAGACCTCCGTAAGTCTTCTTGGCTTTGGCACACGTCCTTAGTCAACGAGCTGGTTGTACCCCAAAACCCGTTACACTCTTAGGGATCAGTACGATCCAAACCATAGTATATTCCTTCCTATCTTGAGTTCACACCGGACCACCTGACCCATGTACACGGCACGGCTAAGGGGACGGTTGTGATTCTACCAGACTGCCGGTACCCGACCTAGTGCCGTGCAACCGTTACTATCGTGTGTTTCTCGTCATTTTACGGAAATGTCCCTATCTCATCTACTATCTATATCATCTCATCTGTTCACGTTCTCTCTACACTCTCATCTATTTCATCTACTACTCTCATATGTTCTTGGTACTCTACTTGGCCATCAATTGATTGTCTAAGATAACAAACATGACTATGCTAGGCAACATTATAGGGCCCGATCTGGTCCTGGGAGGAGCACCTGAAGGGCTATAACTCGCGGGGGTCTAATGATCAGGTGATGGCATACACCAAACACATGACTATCAAGATTTAATCTAAGACAATCAATCAATCAATCACAGTACTAGACTTTCTCGGTTGATAAAATGATCAACCAAACACACGTTACTTGCTATTGTGACTAGTGCACCGTTGTGCAACCATACATGCTATCTCGTTACACACTATCTCGTTACATGGCCAGTCCTTTATCATCCTAGTTTTGCAATAATCTTTTAAAATGTATTATCGTTCACTTGTTATCTTGCACTATTACTCTCTTGACTATACTTGATCGTTCTCTCTAGTTGACGTACTTTACAAGATATTAATCACTTAAAGCATGCTTGTTTACACGAGATATTAAGTCCTACTGAGCGTTATCGTTCACCCTTCATTATTTATTATTGTGTTTTCAGGTAAGTTGGACGATGACCTTACACACATCAACGGGAATGGACTGGAGTGATGAGCGACCTGGAGTCATAGCGATGGAATGTCTTTAGTATCATAGAGTCTAGATAATTAGTTGCTTAGTTATCATACGGTCTCCTCTAATCCAGGGGAAAATCTTGCTCTCTTCGAAGGCTTCTATGTGATCTTTAAAAGAGAGCAGTTTGGCATACATCTTCTTCTTCAATCTTCTTCGAGCATTCCCACTAACACAACATCGAGTTTTTTCCCTTGATTTCATATTTGAGAAAGACTTAGTGCACTTTTGTATTGCACTTTAAGTGCAATATGACTAGGCAATAATCCATGTGGCATCTAATAATTGGGTTGTCATTTTATCACTCCTCATGTGAGGGATGCCACATAAACTATTGCCTAGTCATATTGTACTTAGTGCAATACAAAAGTGCACTAAATCTTTCTCTTCATATTTTGTGTCAATTGACATTTATCTTATGTTTCTTGTCGCATATCTGTCCTGTAAAGAAGACACCATCAACATTTGTGTCTTTATGAAGTGTGGGTTAGAAAGCTTGTGAATTCCCCTTGTTATGGAAAGACCTGAGAACAAGGTGCTTAGATGATGTATTTCTCTTGTTCAAGGGAAGACATATGTGTGGGTGACACCAGGTGGTTATTCTCTTTGTTGAAGGGAAGATTTAGATGTAAGTTGTGCCCTAGGTGTTTGTATTTGTAGTGAATTTCGTTGTTAGTGAAATCGTAAGATGTTTAACTTAGGGATTAGACGTAAGAGGTTGAATAGCTCGACTCTAAATCAGAATAAAATCTATGTTCTTTTATATATTTGCTTATCTGTGCATACTTTTACTTTTTTATATATAATTAATCAGATTAAAACCTATTCACCCCTCCTCTTAATCTCCATAGCTTGGACAACAAGTTTTATCTTATTGTTGCATTTATTTGTAAACCCTCCATAGGAATATTCTAATTTCTTCTCTACTCCCCTTCTTACGTATATACCCCTTTCTTCTCTCTATTTCTCACTTTAACATATTCTGATGATTTGTTAACTGAAAGTGAGAAAACAGCATAGTGTGATAGTTAATTCATATATAAAGGATATGCATGCAAATACAATTTTAGAATAAAATCTTGCACATCTTTCATTTTTGAATGGGACCAATATTGGGTATGTCTACAAAACATCTTATCCTTAATTACATACCCGAGATGAAAGTTCCCTTAGAAGGCGTTGTGTTGATATTTGGTTAAAGAGTGTAGTAAGATGGTTTTGCATGTTGATTTGGATATGGTACTGCATGGAGATCATTGATGCTTAAGCACAGAGTGTTAGGCTGGAAAACTGATATTATACATCCCCCATAAATGAGACCATACATGACATACATATATATACAAACATGTGTTTGGCTGTCATCATATGATGTATGCAATACAGAGTGTTAATTTGTTGGCTGTCATCATATGATGTGTATACCCATTCTAAAATGGGTATATATGGTTTTGCTTTTGCATGTTGATTTGGATATACAGAGTGTTTGGCTGTCATCATCATGTGATGTATACAATACCATGCATGTCTTTGACTTCTAATAATTATGGTAGAGCTATAAACTTGTTCGCTTATAATTCATTTTTCCCTCAATAAGTTTTCTCATTAGGGAGTTAAATGGAACCCAAAACCATTAAACAATTCTAATGTTGTCATGACCATGGTTCGACCGTGCCGCCCCGTCGAACCGCACCGTGCCTGGGCGGCAGCGGCGCCAGGCACGGTCGGGCGACCACCAGGGTCGACCCGGGCGTCCCGCCGCGAGACGCGGCGGGACGCCACGGTCCGGTACGGTACACACCAGACCGGCCGCCCACGTCATCTTTTTTTTTTATATAACTTTTTCATATTATGTGTATTAAAGTGATGTAAATGATATCTAATTAAGATGAAAATTTAAACATAAGTTAATGAAGAGATGATATAAATACAGTAATTTTATTTTAAAATTTTTAATTATTTTTTTATCAAGTAAAAATAATCTTAAAAATTATAAATCGATTTAATCTCAACATCTAAGGGATCTAATGGTGTCTAATTGAGATGAAAATTTAAAACATAAACTAATTAATATGTGATACAAATTGTAATAATTTTAGTTTAATTTTTTAAATTAATTTTTGTCAAGTAAAAACTGTCCCAAAAATCATTAGGTCGACTTAATCTCGACATGTATACATCAATAACTCATGATATTTATATTTTTATAATAGTACATTTTTAGTAATTATGATGACTTCATATTAATTTTATTTTCGAAACCAAATGTCGTCCCGTTGAAGTACGTGCACAGAGAGTTCGTCGTACCGCGACAAACTCTGTGTGCACTTAAGGGGTCTAATTAATAAGTGTCTAATTAAGATAAAATTTCAAACATAAACTAATTAAGAGATGATACAATTATAGTAATTATTAATATCTGGGATTAATTAGCATTAATAAATGATAGCCTAATGTCATACTCAGAAATACGCGCTCCGACGGGGCGACACCAAAAAACTGTAACGAAAATAAAATTTGAGAACACCATAATTTTTAGAAAAATGTGATGATATCAGAAATGTAAATATCCGGAATTGTTGACGTACGGATTTAAATATTAAGTCGATGTAACTATTTTTCGGATGATTTTTCACCCAGTGTAAAATAAATTCTAAATATTAAACTAAAATCACCATAATTTGTAAAACTATTACAGTAGTTTATAGCTAAAATTCAACACAAATGGACATTATTTGAATGGGTTTACAAGTACAGAATGAGTTTCAACAAACATGTCAATTTTCCACCGTATCTAACGGTACGGTACGGTTCGATACGTACCGTACCATGGAGAATACGGTACGGTCGATCCGATCGGTACGGCGAACCTTGGTCATGACATCTGATCTAAAGAAAAAGACACCCCTTCATTAAAGTACTCTAAACACATCCAAATCATGCTTTGAGCATAATAAGGATGGTGTATTAAGTAGTATATAACAATCAATAACATAAATAATGTCAGAAAGTAACACTAATAATTAGGTTAACAGAATATAGCTAAAGCTACTTCTATAAAATGTCAGAGTGGGGAAACCTCAATGATCTTTTAGCACCTCCAAAGACATTATACATAACATTGATCTCTCATCCGAGACCTTGAGAACATTAGGTGAAGCATGCTTAATGTTCTCATGAATGAAACATGGAAGAATGGTTGATATGTTTGTGAAAGCTGGCAACTCATGGATTTAGGTTGGAGTGTAGCTTTCTTCCCACCTTTTAAAAGGAAATAAAAAAAAGACTTATCAGCTTTTAGTCTTTGTAATTTTTTAATTAGTTTTAGTCTCTATAACTTGGCTATTTAGTTTTGAACTATCTCTTTTTGAAAAAGTATAATTGCGACTTGTGGGAGTTGCTCGTGCCCTTGTATCTACCGACCCGGAGCAAAGTCCTCCTCATCTCTTTTTAAGAGACTAAAAATTAATTGTCCAAAGTCTCTAGGGATCTACTTCCAAGGAAAAGTTAAGTTTCTTGGGTGGGTTGTAAAGAATCTATAAAAAACAAAACTAAAAAACCATTAAAATTTATAAATGGAACAATATTGTAGCTGAAAAGAACAACTTGTATGAGCTATTTTTCTTGGAAAGATAAGGTAGTCAAATATGTATTTACAAATACTTCAATGGCTGTGTGGTTAATGTCCATATAGCCACTATAGATATTAAAAGGCAGAGTCTAAAAGATAGGACTATATCATTCATTGAGATAGTAATATTTAATAATTTTAAAATAATTTCAGTGCGCTCATATTATTTTGCTTTTTTCTTTTTTTTTTTGTCAATCCCAGTGAAAGTCATCATCAATATCTAAAATAGGCTGCCAATCATACTCAGAGGAATCTGATGCATCAATAATCAATTCAACCCAACTCAATGTTGAAAAGGATGGGTAAAAGATCATAAATTTGAGTAGAAAGACAATTTTGTATCAAATCATCTTAAGTATTGTTTTACTTTTGTTCGTTTAAATATTTTAGAGGCTTTTTTTACATATATACTCCTATAAAAATATAATTTGACCATAATCTATCTTATTTTTATATTTGCACTAAAAACCCTATTAGATTTTTTTGTACCAAAAATGCTATCATCATATGTCGTGAGAATACGGTTAGAAATCGTCAATTAAATTGCAAGACGTGATCTTATCTATTAGAATGGATTATACTGCTTTTTTTCATAATAGTTTGTTTAATTTTTTTAGCAGTAAAAATGATCAAATAATAGGATTATCAAAATAGTTAGTAAAAAAATATCTCAAGTATATTCTATAACTCTATAATGATAGGGTTTTTACTAAAAAAATTCATCTAATAGAATTTTTGATACAAATATAAAATAAGACATATTATAGTTCAATTATATTTTTACGGTTTAAGGTTGCAAATGTAATTATCTAAGAGACATACTTACTTTCGATCTAAGATAGATAGTCTTACTACTCGTCCAATCCTAAACATCATTCGATCGCGCATGCAGTGTACGGACCTCACCAACTTTTCTCCCTCTTTTTTTTTTTAAATTTTGGGTGACCCACATTATTAATACAAAAGTTATTTGTATCTCTCTTAATTATCTATTCATTTTTAGTATTAAATATGACAAATAATTAATTAAGATAGATACATAAAATTTATATTTTGAAGTTATTTATCATTCTTAAATTGGTATTTATTACTCTTAATATTAAAAATAACAAATAATAAATAAAAATGATAAATAATGTTAATAGAGAATGATGTGGGAGTATGAATATTCTTGCTAGACGAAGCTTGCATGTCTATATAAGATGTTCAAGGTTCGGTTGAACCGATTAATTTGGATTAGTTAAGGGGGTGTTCAGATTTGTTTATCGATCACTCGAGAACGTTCTCCTAATCTGGTGCATCAGATTGATGCTATAAATATGCCAGTTCAAACAACATCTTTAGATTAGGGCAAAAAATTTCTTCCGTTGCTGATCTTGTTAAAGCTGAGAATGTTTTCATGTCTGATTTTTGATTTGATCAAGAGATATCTGAAATAGAATCGGATGATGATGTCATGGAGCGTTGCTCTCGACGACTTGACTTACGTCCTCATACTGTTCTTCGACGAACTCATTCTTAAGATAGATTATCTATGAAGTTTTAGATAGTTTTTATTCTAGTTTTGATTTGTATCTAGTTATGTCGTAGATTGTCAGATTTTCTGTTCATCGATAAAAATTTCGGCCATCTTTGACCTTTGATTAAAAAAAGATTAATTTGAATTAGTTTGGTTTGGTTTGAAACTCACAATTTTGATTTGATTTAATTTCTAACCCAAGTAAACCTATTCAACTCGAATAAATAAATTATTATTATGTCTGTCAAATTATATAAAATTATACTCATTCTTCTATATATATAATGACATAATATTATAAGAAACATAAGTTTATTGAGAAATTAATATGTTAATAGAGATTTTGAATATATTTAAGTTTAAATCAAGTCAAATCAAATCGATTTGATTTGATTTCAAAATAAAACAATTTGATTTAATTGTTTCTCGTTAGCTAATCCAAAGATCTCCATGCGTTAAAAAAAAAAAAAAAATCCAAAACCCTCTAAATCCTCACCTCTTTCACACGAGTGCGTGCGTGTGTAGGGAGGCGAGCGCTCATCCGCGCGGGGGAAAAGCTGAGGGCATGTGTGAGCAGATACTCGTCTTCTTCCTCTTCGATATGACGAATACTCGGCGATCCAAAATTCTCGACTTCTTCTTCCTTCTGTTTCCATGGCCACTGAGGGCTGCCGGCCTGATCGGGTTCGGGGCGCTGCGCCGCTGGGGCACCATGCTCTCCCTCTCTCACTCCCTCATGGAGCGCGTAGCCAACGCCCGCGCCGAGCGGGGCGACCTCTCCGGCGCCGCCCGGGCCCGTGCCATGGCCAACAAGCTCCAACTCCTGGGCGGCGGGGGCGGGGGGATCTGGTCCATGTTCTGGGGCTACGGCCGGAACTACGCCTGGCGCGAGGGGTTCAGCCTCGACAATGCTAGGTCGGCTGCCGAGATCTACCGCGTGGCGAGCAAGCTGGTCTCGGCGCTGCAGGAGATGGGGCAGAAGCGATCGGATGCGGAGAGGGCGAGGTGGGTGGCGAGGAACTACACGAAAGTGCTGTCCGCCGCCAATACAATCCTCCGCCGCCTAGCCCAGGCCTTCTCGAGATCGGTACGGGCTTCCACTCCTTTCAGAATCCGAAAGTTGGGAAAATCTGCTGTCTGTTCGGGAATCCAGCAAGCTATGGCTGCTATCGCTATTGTTGCAGGGGGCGCTTAGGGAGGCGGTGCTGGTGTTTCAGAAGGAGGTGGCGGAGGGGGAGTTGTTGCGGGACTGTCTCCAAGTGGGCGCAGGAGACCTGGAGGGCCTGCTCCACATCGCAAGGGACCTCTTCTTCGCCTACTCCACGGCTTCCTCCGCCTCTCCTGCTCGTGAATACGAACTCCGATGCCGCCTATAAATTGCTACAGTGTGCATCAAATTGGAGGGATCAGTGATAGGGCTGCGCAATCTCTGCAGACCTACTCTGTGTAGCGGCAGAAACGAATCGTGTAAGAGAAGTGTGCTGCCCTTATACGTTTTCTCGTGCTGCAAGTTCTATAGTATGTTTTTGTGCATTCAGCAGATCTCTGTGGCACCCAACAACTGGTGTTAAAGCAATCTAGATTCATAGGGCAGCTATGATCTCCTTAGTAATCAACTGTAATGTGATAATTGGTTGAACTGTGCGATGCTATTGCTGATGTTGGTTGTGGATGGGAGCGCGGTTGCGCCCATGGTACGTAAGCAGATGGAGGCAGATTAGTTGGCGGGAGATGTTGACCATGTGTGTGCAGGTTTGGCCATGGTAATGGCCTTGTCTGTTGTGTGTTTTGGAAAAGTGGCAAAGTAAAATTCTGTTTTAATGGTAATTCTTGGCTGTAGTGCACTGTCATTGTTGGATATGGATCATGGTGATTGGGAGATGCATGGATGACATGTGGAGTGAGATGTGATTCTGTGGGCTGTAAAAAAAGTATAAAAAGTGAGGACCCCGGTTGGGGAACTCCTGCTTAAAAGTAGGAGGTTCGGAGTTCGATTTGTAGGAGGGGTTACCTGATTTACATATAATCATCAAGGTGTGTAAATTCGGAGTTTTTTCGATCAAATGGAGTAAGGGCAATACAGGTATACGGAAGTAGGAGCTACCCAGTCCTGATTTTAGAGTTCACGAACACCAATCCCTGACCTCACAAAATCAGCGTGATGAGATTTTCTCGTTATAAAAAAAATATATATATATAAAACAAAACTAAAAAACCATTAAAATTATAAATGGAGCAATATTGTAGCTGAAAAGAACAACTTGTATGAGCTGTTTTTCTTGGAAAGATAAGTTAGTCAAATATGTATTTACGAATGCTTCAATGGCTGTGTGGTTAATGTCCATATAACCAATATAGATATTAAAAGGCAGACTAGTCTAAAAGATAGGACTATATCATTCATTGAGATAGTAATATTTAATAATTTTAAAATAACTTCAGTGCGCTCATATTATTTTTCTTTTTTCGTCAATCCCTGTGAAAGTCATCATCAATATCTACAATAGGCTGCCAATCATACTCGAGGAATCTGATGCATCAATAATCAATTCAACCCACCTCAATGTTGAAAAGGATGGGTACAAGATCATAAATTTTGAGTATAAATACAATTTTGTATCAAATCATCTTAAGTATTGTTTCACTTTTGTTCGTTTAAATATTTTAGAGGTTAATTTTTTTTACATCTATACTCCTATATATTAAAAATATAATTTGACCATAATCTATCTTATTTTTATATTTGCACTAAAAACCCTATTAGATTTTTTTGTACCAAAAACGCTATCATCATCTGTCGTGAGAAAACGGCTAGAAATCGTCAATTAAATTGCAAGACGTGATCTTATCTATTAGAATTGATTATACTGCTTTTTTTTCATAATAAAATAGTTTGTTTAATTTTTTTAGCAGTAAAAATGATCAAATAATAGGATTATCAAAATAGTTAGTAAAAAAATATTTCAAGTATATTCTATAACTCTATAATGATATGGTTTGTAATGAAAAAAATTCATCTAACAGAATTTTTGGTACAAATATAAAATAATACATATTATAGTTCAATTATACTTTTAAGGTTTAGGGTTGCAAATGTAATTATCTAAGAGAAATACTTAATTAAATTATTATTATGCCTATAAAAATTATATAAAATTCTACTCATTCTTCTATATATAAGAACATATTATTATAAGATTAGAGATAATTTAGTCTTCTTAATTAAAATTATTATATGTCTTATTATTTTTCATATTTTTTCTTCATAAATATTACAAGAAACATAAGCTTATTGAGAAATTAATATGTTAATAGAGATTTTGAATATATTTAAGTTTAAATCAAGTTAAATAAAATCGATTTGATTTGATTTCAAAATAAAACAATTTAATTTAATTGTTTCTCGTTAGCTGAGCCAAAGCCCTCCATGAGTAAAAAAAAGAAAATCCAAAACCCCCTAAATCCTCACCTCTTTCACACGTGTGCGTGCGTGTGTAGGGAGGCGAGCGCTCATCCGCGCGGGGGAAGGGCCGAGGGCATGTGTGAGCAGATACCGACCCTCATCTTGCTCGTCTTCTTCCTCTTCGATATGGCGAGTACTCGGCGATCTACAATCCTATTCCTCGTCTTCTTCGTCCTTCTGTTTCCATGGCCACCGAGGGCTGCCGGCCTGATCGGGTTCGGGGCGCTGCGCCGCTGGGGCACCATGCTCTCTCTCTCTCACTCCCTCATGGAGCGCGTAGCCAACGCCCGTGCCGAGCGGGGCGACCTCTCCGGCGCCGCCCGGGCCCGTGCCATGGCCAACAAGCTCCAACTCCTGGGCGGCGGGGGCGGGGGCGGGGGGATCTGGTCCATGTGCTGGGACTACGCCCGGAACTACGCCTGGCGCGAGGGGTTCAGCCTCGACAATGCTAGGTCGGCTGCCGAGATCTACCGCGCGGCGAGCGAGCTGGTCTCGGCGCTGCAGGAGATGGGGCAGATGCGATCGGATGCGGAGAGGGCGAGGTGGGTGGCGAGGAACTACACGAAAGTGCTGTCCGCCGCCAATACAATCCTCCGCCGCCTGGCCCAGGCCTTCTCGAGATCGGTACGGGCTTCCACTCCTCAGAATCCGAAAGTTAGGAAAATCTGCTGTCTGTTCGGGAATCCAGCAAGCTATGACTGCTATCGCTATTGTTGCAGGGGGCGATTAGGGAGGCGCTGCTGGTGTTTCAGAAGGAGGTGGCGGAGGGGGAGTTGTTGCGGGACTGTCTCCAAGTGGGCGCAGGAGACCTGGAGGGCCTGCTCCACATCGCAAGGGACCTCTTCTTCGCCTACTCCACGGCTTCCTCCGCCTCTCCTGCTCGTGAATACGAACTCTGATGCCTCCTATAAATTGCTACAGTGTGCATCAAATTGGAGGGAGCAGTGATAGGGCTGCGCAATCTCTGCAGACCTACTCTGTGGAGCGGCAGAAGCGAATCGTGTAAGAGAAGTGTGCTGCCCTTTTACGTTTTATCATGCTGCAAGTCTCTATAGTATGCTTTTGTGCATTCATCAGATCTCTGTGGCACCCAACAACTGGTGTTAAAGCAATCTAGATTCATAGGGCAGCTATGATCTCCTTAGTAATCAATGTCCATAGAAATGAATGACTACTGTATCCTTCGTCAGGTGGAATCCATGGTACCGGGTGACCATGCTAACTCAATTTCAGTGATGGCCTCGCACTATGGTCAGATGTAATGTGATAATTGGTTGAACTGTGCGATGCTATTGTTGATGTTGGTTGTGGATGGGAGCGCGGTTGCGCCCATGGTGTAACAGATGGAGGCAGATTGGTTGGCGGGAGATGTTGACCATGTGTGTGCAGGTTTGGCCATGGTAATGGTCTTGTCTGTTGTGTGTTTTGGAAAAGTGGCAAAGTAAAATTCTCTTTTAATGGTAATTCTTGGCTGTAATGCACTGTCATTATTGGATATGGGTCGTGGTGATTGGGAGATGCATGGATGACATGTGGAGGAAGATATGAACAGTGGTGACAATCCACTTGATACCACTCTTTGAGCTAGGAAAATTTTAGGAGAATTACATGAAAACAACCTACTGTTTCTTTGTCCTGTTTATATGCCTACTATTCTTTGGTGACATAAAAGATCCATGTGATAAGTTAGTTGGTCATATTGAACAGATTGAGTGGTCTGATTTTGACTTAAAAAGATGCCCGAGGTTCGTGATGAACTGGACTACTTTTGGCCTCACATTTAGTTAGCATTGGGTCGGTAACTGCTAGGTTGAACTGTTGACTTATTTATGGACCATAAAAAGCTTTGTAGTTTGCTTCATTAGCTTCCAACTTGTTTTAATTCAGTTTTTATGATGTGGGCTAAATTAATGCAGTCAATTATGATGTTTTATAGAATGGAATGAGTTGATCATGCTAGCAGCATGTTCTAAGGAATGTGTTTAGGCCTCTGCTGGGTATCCAGCGGGACCCAACTCAACAATGTCTCTCTAATTGTTGCTCTTTAGACTGGTGGGTTCAGAAACTCGCCCGATGTGGTTGGAAGTGGTAGAACTGCTCTGGTTCTTCCAGTTGTAGAGCAACCAGTATTAAAATAAAGCAATGAACATTACTTTAACTAGTTCTAAACCTGTCGAGAAGATCTCCAACCCGTTTGGAACTGGCTAGTTCCAATCCTGAACCTGAGACAACCCTTGCTAATTTATTCATGTTCACTTTGTAGTGGGTTAGGGGTAATCTGATGCTCTTCCTTGGGATCGGTTATCCAGGGTTAAATATGATGGTGGGTTTAACCCTGGTTGTTTAGCGGTAACATTATTTTTATCACCATTAGATGCAGCTATGTGTTGAGTTGTTTGAGAGAGAAAAGGGGCAAGACGAACTGGGTTAATCTTGTTTGAGGGTTGAGACAGAACAAGGAACCAAGATTGTCCCAAGTTGGACCAATTTGACCCAGAAAAAGAAATCCTGTTATCAAATTGGTTATTTTACTCATTCTGGGGATAATCTTGGTAAATTGGAAGTAACATGCTTATTAAACCACCTCAGTTGGCTTCAAAAACCATGCTCCATACCAAACATTGAAAACATTATCAACCTGAAGCTTACAACATTTGTGCATATCTGCCTCTTGCTCGATAAACTTTTGGTGTGCAATCTGCTTTTGGTGGTCTCTCTCCAAATATTCAGCTTGGTTTTTTGGAGGAAACGAGATTGGTTGGTACAAGATATATGAGTTGCCTGGCTAATGCTGACAATGTATTGAAAACTCTTGAAGATGTTCTTCTTGTTTGACTCTCTGCGTAAGTCCCACGTAACTCATCTACTTGCTCTCATTTGGAAAGGACATTGCTCAATAACTTGACCCTCAGCCCTTTGACCAGCAGGTCCCAGGAGGTGCCTAGGCTTCTACTGTTAGGCGTCATTTCCTTCATGAAGAGGTGGAGCACTTCCAGGGATTGATGAGCTGGATACTATCTTATCACCTACAGGACAGGGAAGATGTTTGGACCTGGAGATGGGGAAAGGGAGGAGATTTGTCAGTAAAGACAGCCTATGAAGTGTGCTGTGATGGGGGTGTCAGGTTTGCCTTCTTACAGGACGTGTGGACGCCAACCAGCCCTCTCAAAGTGAAGATTTTGAAGTGGAGGATTGCACATGGGAGGCTTCCCACCAAAGACAAGTTGATCCGATTTTTGGACCTGGAGATGGGGAAAGGGAGGGGATTTGTCAGTGAAGGCAGCCTATGAAGTGTGCTCTGATGGGGGTGTCAGGTTTGCCTTCTTACAGGGCGTGTGGACACCAACCAGCCCTCTCAAAGTGAAGATTTTGAAGTGGAGGATTGCACATGGGAGACTTCCCACCAAAGACAAGTTGATCCGATCTTTTTGCCTGATGTGAACATGACTTGCTGTTTTTGTGGGGTTGAAGTGGTGTCCTTGGATAACTTTTTGTGGGTTGCTCTTTTTCTCAGTTTCTTTGGAGGGAGATTGCTCAAAAAACCGGAAGAACTATCACCTTGCGGGATGATGTTACTTCTTTGTTTCAGGATTGGCATAGACCCTGGCTACTAAGGCAGACAAGATGATTTGGTGGCTCATCGTGCACACCACCATATGGACGGTTTGGGGAGAACAAAACAATCATATCTTTAGGGGAGAGTCCGGCTCGGAGGAGACATTAGTCCATTTTGTATGGGATAGGGTGAATGGGCAGTCATTTTGTCTAATGTAAATCTCTCTGTCCCCCCTTTTGGGTGTCTCTGGAGGTTAGAATGTTTTACACCTTCTTGGTGTATTGTTCATGTATAGGGGCTATGGGGGTGCAATTTTTTGGGCCACCTAACTTGTACATTCTCCCTCTTTCTTAATATATACACGTGGTACTATCCACTTAAAAAAAAAACTAACTCAACCTTCAGCTTCTTAGTCTGTGCTTTTTTCTGTAATAGGAAAAAGTCCCTGGTAGATCTTATATTGTTATTGTCCTTTTGCAAGGCAAAGTTTCCAATGAACTTAGCTACACAGTCAGTGTAACTTGTAACTTGGCGCACTGTTTGCTTACATGGTGATAGTCTACATTCTATTTGCAGATGTTGGGCATGTCATCTCCTACTGTTTGATTTTTCAAGGTAAGTGATTGGTCAAGAAGGATGAGTGAAAACCGACAGTGCTGTGTTTAGCAACATATTTAACTCGTTTGATGGTTCAATCTCTTTAATTATTTGTTGCGGGTACTGATAATTGCACTTTACAGGAAACAAATGGTAAGCTCAGAACCACCACTGGGAAATATGATGGCGTTGGCAGTCTCATGGTGACAAACATGTCAAGATACCTGGGAATACGTGGATATTGCAGCTCAAAAGATTGCCCTATTCAACGCACAAGAAGGTTTCTGTTGTGTATCATCATGTAAATAAATTTTTTTGACACAACACCACGGATCCAATCGGACGATGGCAGCAGGGATTGAACATATTTGTTTTATGAACTGTGGAAAATTTAGATATAGAAGTAATGAATATTGGCGTCAGCAACTGGGTCATCCAGACCATAAAACCTATGATGCATCAGTCGTCTTGACAGATTTTTGTCGTGTTCGTGTGAGAACAAAGATAAAGATTTAGTGCATTTTTGTATTACATTTGAAGTGTAATATGACTAAATAATAGTTTATGTGGCATCAGAAGTGATAAAGTGGTAACTCAATTGTTAGATGTCACATGAACTATTGTCTAGTCATATTATACTTAAAGTGCAATACAAAAATATATTAAGTCTTTCTCGAGAAAAAATTTGGTAAATCTATGGGCTTATGAGCATCATCAGATTCTAGACTATCCTTGGGTGACAAAAAGGGTAACGGCTAATGAAAAGTATGATGTAGTAGCTTCTTTTATCGAAATAGTTTTCTCATGGAAAACTAAAATGAATACTCGTATCATGTTTCCTGCATGGCATAACGTTGCCCTCGGATGTTGCTTCAGTTCATGATCCACATTGCTGCATTTTGGAGATTTAACTTAGATCCCTTGGTTTGCTCAAGCAATGATTCTTAGAATCTACAAATTTTAGGTGTTGAGATTAAGAGGTCCAGGATTATATTTATAGGGTTACAATCTATATAAACCTATATGGGCAGTCAAGTAGATTCTGAAAATGAATGATTAGATGGAGGTGGAAATAAATAAGGTGGGATCCAGACTTATTTTGATATCAATATTATTTTAGAATTCACAAAATTTAGATGCTGAGATTTATGAGATTCAAGATTGTATGTATAGAGAGTCACAATTCATGTAAATCGATGGAAGGTTATGCTTGCCAACAAGGATGAAGGATTCTAATCCATCTTAGAAGATCAACAATGATGTACACAAGTCACCCCTACCCAATGTACGGAGGATGGGGGGTGCCGTATGTAGGTGTGCGAGTTGGTGCACTCACTACACTCTCAGGTTATTCATCTAAATGAAATGGTTTCAAAGAAAAAGATGCACTTTACATCCGGCGAGTCGGATAAAAAATTTACTTGATCAAATCGTGATTGAGCTCCAAACGGAGAGTCAATCAAAATTGTAGATGGATAATTTGTTATCCGACCTGTAAATCTTTAAACATTCGTTTCAAAGAAAGAGATGCATTTTTAACTCCACAGGTCAGATAAAAAAATTACTCGATCAAGTCGTGATTAGCTCCCCTTGTGGGGTCACGCCTGCCAAGTAACTGTGGTAGGTGTGAGCTCCACGCGGGGAGTCAATCACGACTGCGACTGTGTAATGTTTTTGAGAATTACTAAACACTTGAGTGTCCGGGTGCTTGTTTTACCAGAGTGCCTCGGGTGGCGCCGTCTCATTGGACGCTTGCTTGGACACGTCTAAGTAGATGTTCAATCGGGCGACGCCACCAAAGACGTTCGAACAAATCATTCACCGGACGAGCGAATAACGTTTCTCGCCGCAGTTCTTTAAACATTCACCTCAAAGAAAAATTTCGGGCTAGACTTGAAAGTCCATCTAGTCGATTGTTTGAGGTCGTGAATAATTTATCTAATGTAATAGGTTACCAGTCATTCATATATAGCGAGGCTATGTTTATAAAACCCAGGTCTGGGAACTGGTGAACAATTTATGTAATATATTACCTGTCATTCGTATGTTTAGCCCCTCTGTTTATCAAAACCCAGGCCTGGGGACTGGGGTTGGCATCCTCAGTCGTGACTAGGGAATCTTGTCCTTTGTTATCAAGTATGTATAAATTCTGCGTAATCTTCCCGAGTAATTTTTTAATCAAGGGAATTTTCTTTTCTATTCAATCTTATGGACAATTTGTGTCTACAGATGGTGGTTCCTTCCCATACGACCATTTTAGATCAAGAGATACCAAATCTCACTGCATGTGCCTTGTTACCGGTGGTTATATTACTAATTTGTCTTAGCACTATCGACTTGCGAAAATACATATAATTTGAGTAACATGTTAGTTGTCTTTTCCAAATGCAAATTTAATAATTAATTATAATTCAAATTGAATTAAATTGAATCAAATCAAATTAATTTGATTTCAAAGTCATTCGAGTTGGTACTGGTTGAGTTTGAATCCTTAATTCAATTTGATTTGATTTGAGAAAATTTTGAGAATTTTTTTTTCAAATCAAACCAAATCAAACTGTACTCCCTCCTAATCTCGGGATTGAACTCTCCCATCCGTTATAGGATGGTCAAGAAAGTCACATGGTCATTTGATTACAAATATAATGATGGTGGCGCTAGGAAAAGTTTCCTTGGTGTGATATGGGGGTCTATGCCATCTCCTATATATGGCTATGCCGAACAAGATCCATCGGCTACTTTGGTAATAGGTTAAATTATTTATGGGTAAGTTGATCATGTATTGCTTAATTTGAAAAATAACATTTTTTACTTTGAATAGACTAATTCAGAAACTAACTAAGAGTCTGTTTGGTTGTTTGTAAAATAAATTCATAGAGAAAACGTTTTTCAAGGATTAGCTTTTACATGAAAATGAAAATCACAATTGTCCATTTGGTTGTTAGGAAAATATTTTCACTGGTTATTTGTGTAAATAAAATATTAAAAAGAGTAAAAAGTCAACAGCATTAAATGTAAGCTTTTACTAACAAATTGGATGGAGATGCATGTGATATTATGGTCCACTCCAATGAGAGGAGGCCACATATCCCTAGTGTACTATTCATCAAAATTTTTATTTTATTTTATTTTTTTATTTTTAATATTTTAAAAAAATAAAAAATAATAAAAATAGTGGAAAACAAATAATTTTGACAAAAACAATTTAAATTAGGAGAAATAAAATAAAAACATAATTTGAATGAATAGTGTTCTACTGTTATTTTAATAAAAATAAAAATAAAACAACTAATGAAAAATAATTAAATTTGACAAAGTTGATTTAAATAAAAGGAAAAAAATAAAAAAAATCTGAATGAATAGTGCTAAGAATGTGATTAACCGAAGGAGGAGAAGTACGCACCTGGAAAACGGCTTCCGTAATATTGCCGCGGATTCCGAAATCTGTGACTTTTATGATGATGTTTTACATAATTTAGTTTTCAAGGCTACCAAATGACAAAAAAAATAAAGTTTTACCTGAAACGGTTTTCTGGGTGGGGTTTTCAGGGTAAACAAACAGACCCTTAAGTTAGAACTAAAAAATTAATCAAGTTAATGCTCTACCAACTATTTCGATTAACATACGACTTTTCTTTGTACTTTTTAAAAAAGAAGCGCCTTGCATTTACTTTTGTAGATTCTATATATCACTACAAGGAAAAGTGGTATTTTCGACGGACATAATCCGTCGGAAATCCGACGGTAATCCGTCGGAACATAATCTTTCCGACAGATTTCCGTCCGAAGCTCGTCGGAAATTGTCCGTCGAAAATTGTTGGTCAGAAATTACCGACGGACAAGAATTCTGTCGGAAATAGGTCGGAAAACACCGACGGACAAATCCGTTGGAAATACCGTCAGTATTTACCGACAGCCACCCGTCGGAAAAATCCGTCAGAAATATAGACGGACTTACAGACCGATTCCTTCCGTCGGTAATTTACGATTTCCGACGGAAATAAACCGTCAGTAATTACCAACAGAAATCCGTCGGAACAATCAGTCAGAATTATAGACGGAAGTACCGACGGATTAATGTAATTTTCGACGGATAAATATCAGTCGAAAATTCGTCGGAAATGTGCAGTATATTTTTTAAAAAAAATTGACAAATAAAAAGATTTCTCAACCTGCTACAATATTCATAAATTTCACAAATACTGATGATCAACATAATATCATAAAATACAATAAATATAAAATCATACAAAATAATAAATACAAAAAATCAAGACAGATCTGCTGGATCGTCTGCTGTCCCTGCCTCGTCATCGTCAGGTGCCGGAGGTGGATCCTATATTAAAAAAATTTAATATGAGAAACATTAATAATAATTAAAAGACACACATTATTTTAAAAATTTAAATTTAAAATATGTGATTATTTCTCAAGTTTAATTAGATACTATTTTTAGATCAATCGTTTCTTGGCTGTTTTTTACATCCGTCATTTCAATGCCCAACCCAATTCGGAGATCCAAATTTGATTCTGTCAGTTCCCACACGTCACTTTAACTCACCCGGTCGTGTCGGAGAAAACGACACGCCGATCCGATCTCTATTTGGGATTTTGGACCCCCGGGTTGTGTGTTTTAACCCATTATATATACTTGACTGTTTTTTAAATCCGTCATTTCAATGCCCAACCCAATCCGGAGATCTAAATTGGATTCCGTTAGTTCCCACACGTCACTGTAACCCACCCGGTCGTGTCGGCGAAAACGGCACGCCGATCCGATCCCTATTGGAGATTTTGGACCCCCGGGTTGTGTGTTTTGACCCTTTATATATACTTGACTGTTTTTTAAATCCGTCATTTCAATGCCCAACCAATCCGGAGATCTAAATTGGATTCCGTTAGTTCCCACACGTCACTGTAACCCACCCGGTCGTGTCGGCGAAAACGGCACGCCGATCCGATCCCTATTTGAGATTTTGGACCCCCGGGTTGTGTGTTTTGACCCTTTATATATACTTGACTGTTTTTTAGATCCGTCATTTCAATGTCCAACCCAATCCGAAGATCCAAATTGGATTCCGTCAGTTCCCACACGTCACTGTAACCCACCCGGTCGTGTCGGAGAAAACGGCACGCCGATCCGATCCCTATTTGGGATTTTGGACCCCCGGGTTGTGTGTTTTGACCCTTTATATATAGTTGACTGTTTTTTACATCCGTCATTTCAATGCCCAACCCAATCCGGAGATCCAAATTTGATTCCGTCAGTTCTCACACGTCACTGTAACCCACCCGGTCGTGTCGGAGAAAACGGCACGCCGATCCGATCCCTATTTGGAATTTTAGACCCCCGGGTTGTGTGTTTTGACCATTTATATATACTTGACTGTTTTTTACATCCGTCATTTTAATGCCCAACCCAATCCGGAGATCCAAATTGGATTCCGTCAGTTCCCACACGTCACTTTAACCCATCCGGTCGTGTCGGAGAAAACGGCACGCCGATCCGATCCCTATTTGGGATTTTGGACCCCCGGGTTGTGTGTTTTGACACTTTATATATATTTGACTATTTTTTAGATCCGTCATTTCAATGCCCAACCCAATCCGGAGATCCAAATTAGATTCCGTCAGTTCTCACACGTCACTTTAACCCACCCGGTCGTGTCGGAGAAAACGGCACACCGATCCGATCCCTATTTGGGATTTTGGACTACCGGTTTGTGTGTTTTAACCCTTTATATATAGTTGACTGTTTTTTAGATCCGTCATTTCAATGCCCAACCCAATTCGGAGATTCAAATTGGATTCCGTCAGTTCCCACACGTCACTTTAACCATCCGGTCATGTCGGAGAAAATGGCACGCCGATCCGATCCCTATTTGGGATTTTGGACCCCCGGGTTGTGTGTTTTGACCCTTTATATATAGTTGACTGTTTTTTAGATCCGTCATTTCATTGCTCAACCCAATCCGGAGATCCAAATTGGATTCCGTCAGTTCCCACCGTCACTTTAACCCACCCAGTCGTGTCGGAGAAAACGGCACGCCGATCCGATCCCTATTTGGGATTTTGGACCCCCGGGTTGTGTGTTTTGACCCTTTATATATAGTTGACTATTTTTTAGATCCGTCATTTCAATGCCCAACACAATCCGGAGATCCAAATTGGATTCCGTCAGTTCCCACACATCACTGTAACCCACCCAGTCGTGTCGGAGAAAACGACATGCCGATCCGATCCCTATTTGGGATTTTGGACCCCCGAGTTGTGTGTTTTACCCTTTATATATACTTCACTATTTTTTAGATCCGTCATTTCAATGCCCAACCCAATCCGGAGATCCAAATTGGATTTCGTCAGTTCCCACACGTCACTTTAACCCACCCGGTCGTGTCGGAGAAAACGGCACGCCGATCCGATCCCTATTTGGAATTTTGGACCTCCGGGTTGTGTGTTTTGACCCTTTAGACTTAAGTTTTTTTAAGATCCGTCAATTGAACGCCCTTTACACTTATGTTAGATTAATTAATTTAGATTTCTTTTTTTTCCCTGTTGACATTCTTTAGTGGTTTCATCTCATCCAAAGTATATGAAATTAATACTAATACTGACTTGAGGTGCTGGCTGTGTGGGGCGTACTCCCTGCATGGCTGAGATCAACTGCTGAACCATATCGCCGAACTGCGTTTGTAGCTCTGCCTGCTGTGTCTGTAGTTGTGCCCGTAGCTCTTCCCGAATGAGGTCTCTAATCTCCTCTACACCACTGACGGGGGGCGCAGTAGATGAACTCGCATATGCCGGAGAAGCGATCGAACTCGCATATGAGGACAACACTGGAGCAGTATCCAGGCTGTCCCCAAAGCCGTACACTCGACCCTTCCTCGGCCCTCCCGCTGCGTCGACCCAAGCATCCGGATCCAAGTCTGGCTGGGGAGTGCCCTCTACATAGCGCTCCGCCATCATCCTGTCATAGGTCTCCTGCAGAACAAATTAAAATTAAATTATTGTCCATAAATTATTTGAATATCTTAATTGAATTCATAATTTATAGCTTGACTTACAGCGATCGTACGGGCACTCTCGCTAACATAGTCATCCGTCCCCTTCCGCTTATAAGTCCGATCAAATAACTCACGAAATGTAGGGACACGCTCGAACTCGTGATGCTTACAATTCAAAAAAATTAGTTAGTTTCACAATAATAATCAATGTATTAAGCAATTGAACAATAATATGCTTACCAATTTTTGACTATGGGTCGCATAAGATACGGACCCACTAGTATGCACATTCTTCTCCGGATGAGTTGATCGGTTGCGTATTGCCGCCTGTGACCGCTGCTGCCATGGTCCAGTAGCCCAACGCTCACAAAGGGACACTCAATAGTCCCTCCTTAGCCAAACAGGGCCGTAATCTAGCCAAGCCATAGGATCCCGGTTGCCTGTGGTCTTCATTGCCTTGTCCCGGGCCTCCCACATCGACTTTCTTAAATTAGTATGGGCAGTAGACTCCCAGACGGCGCGAGCTCGAGGGAGATCCTCGGGTCTCGTGAACGCAAACCTCCGCTGTAAAGAAATAAAATTACTCAACTTTCTGCACTAACAGAGATAGTAATTAAATAAATGATTTCAACTCATCTAAACATTAAAAATACCGTGAACATGTCAAATAACACATCTCGAACGGGCACCGGGAACTCTCTCCATGCATCCATTGGTCCTGGAATATGTGCGTGGACCAGTGTCGTAATATAACGGGAAGCAGAACCGGGATCTATCTTCCCCCTGCAATTGCACATTAATTGTGTACATGAAATGTATAACATAAATAACAAATACAGTAACTTTGAAGTGATCAACTTTACCCTGAGATCCAGCATGGCTGCCGTCCCGGTAGCTGAGGCCCCTCCTCAGCTACTGGATGCTGGCTCTCCACCTCTGTTGAAAATAATTTAGTACACTATTATTGTATAAATTACTAGAAAACAAACATACTAATCTATGGAAACATACATGTACCTGGTGGTGAGGAAGAAGGGAAAGGTGGCACTGCTCGCGTGCTCGGCGGGGAGGCGGTCCCTGCAAAATTATATACACATTAGAAAATATGAATTTAAATTGAACAACAATATATACGTATACCTGTCGCATGGACGACCGGAGTGGACGGAGAGGCAGTCCCTGCAAAATTGTATGTATGTTAGATCTCGTGAATTTAATATGAACAATGATATCCATCTGGTTCTTTGTGTACATATCTATATACCTGTCGCTGGGACGACCGGCGCGGACGGGGAGGCAGACCCTAAGAAATTATATGTACGTTAGATCTCGTGAATTTAATATAAACAATAATATATAGAGTTTTGTGTTTACATATACATATACCTGTCGTGGATGGGGTCACCCTTCCTCGGCCAACTGACGTGGAAACCGTCCGACTCCGTCCTCCACGTACCATATCTCTATTGAGATAAATAAAGATATAACATGTCATTAACACTAAAATTTGAAGTAGCAATTTAATATGAACATATAATTAGCAACAATAGGAAGTTCTTACAAAATATGGGGTATATTATCTATATTCATCATCAGATGCTGAAGACATATTTAATTCAGCATCATCTTCGTCATCATCCTCGAATTCATCCTCATCATCCCAGGAGTCTTCCTCCACATCAGACTCCACCCTTCGCTCAAGGTCTCATGGGTCAACTTCTTCCTGTTCGTTACCCTTATGTAAGCAAATTGTTTCATTTATATCATGAACACTGAACTGCGTAGAAGCTGCCAACTCTCGTGTGTCACTCCGATCTGATTGGAAAAAATTGTCATTAACACCTTCGAGCTCATCATCAGCTGGGAGAAGCTCATACTCAGGGAATAGCCTTGATTTCATTCTACATGCAGCCCACTAATCTCTTAATTTCAGAGATGAATAATTTGAATAATAAACTTGTTGGGCTTTGTTAGGTACATGCAGCCCCTCAACTTGTGCTTTGTTGCGGACTTTCATCTTAAGATCGTGCATGCACCTACGACAATAATTCAAATGCATACATATGTAATATAAAAGATCGTTGTAATGTGAATAAATTGAGATATAGAAATATACCTCTCAAACGGATACATCCATCGAAATTGTACTGGTCCTCCGACCCTAGCCTCATATGGCAAATGGATGATCAGGTGCGCCATTGAATCAAATAATGCTGGAGGAAATATCTTCTCTAATTTACAGACTGTCTGTATTATATTTTGCTCCATATTTTGCAAGTCATGAAGTCTGAGTTCTGATGCAGATAAAATCCTGAAGAATTGACTCAGCTCAGTCATTGCTCCCCATATTTGCTTCGGCAACAACTCACGAAAAGCAAGTGGCATCAGTCTTTGCATGAAAACATGGCAGTCATGACTCTTCATTCCGTATATTTTTCCCTCGTTGACATTTACACAACGGGAAATATTCGAGACATATCCATCCGGAAATCTCAATTGCTTCAACCATTGCAACACTTCCTTAATCTGTCTGGCCCCAAGCACATATGCAGCTTTAGGTTGCACCACTTTTCCACTAACATGCTGCAGCTCTAGTTCTGGACGTCTGCAAAGTACTTTCAAATCTGCTCGTGCCTTGACGTTATCCTTCGTTTTGCCTTTGACATCCATAACTGTGTTGAACACATTATCAAAAACATTCTTCTCTATATGCATGACGTCTAGGTTATGTTGTATCAAAAGTGTTGACCAATAAGGCAATTCCCAAAAGATGCTTTGATTCACCCAATTGTGATCCTTCCCAAAGACAGAGATTTGTCGGGTACTACCAGCTAGTTGTGTTACAGTCGGTAAGTTCTGGACCCGCCTCGCCATGTTTCCACCAGACACCCGTTCCATATCTGCCTCCTCCATCACAATTGTATTTTTCATAAAAGAATCCTTTTGCTTTCGGAAAGGATGGGCACTCGGTAGAAACCGACGATGGCAATCGAACCAACATGATTTTCCCCCAGATTTCAACACAAATGATTTAGAATCCTCCATGCAATAAGGACATGTCAACCTCCCATGTGTGCTCCAGCCAGATAACATGTCGTACGTTGGAAAGTCACTTATTGTCCACATTCATGCAGCCTTCAAATTGAAATTCTGTTTTCTGGATGCATCATAAGAGAGAACCCCATCTGACCATAACAATTTCAGTTCATCAATCAACGGTCTGAGATATATGTCTATATTTTTTCCTGGACATTTTGGACCCGGAATCAGCAATGAAAGGAATAGATTCTCACGCTTCATGCACATGCCTGACGGAAGGTTATACGGTGTTAGGAATACTGGCCAATATGAGTAAGATGCCACCGAGCCTCCGAATGGATTGAAACCGTCTGTGCATAAACCCAGCCGCACGTTGCGTGGATGTCTTGAGAAGTAAGGATGAGTACGGCTAAAATGAGCCCAAGCTTCACCATCGGTAGGATGACTCATTTCACCTTCGTCACGACGAACTCTTTCCGCATGTCAAGTCATATGTCCAGCTATCTTCGGGGACATGAACAACCGCTGCAATCTGGGTGTGATCGGAAAGTACCGCAATGACTTATACGGAACATCCTTCTGCTTTGACTTGTCCCCTCTCTTGGGCTTGAATCTATCATGCTTACAAATACATCATGATGTCTTATCTACATCATCTTTGTAGTACAACATACAGTGATTCGGACATGAATCAATTTTCATAAAACCAAGCCCCAGATCATTCACCATCTTCTTTGCACGGTAAAAGTCAGCAGGTAACCTCTCTGATTGAGGAAGCATGCTCTTGACGAGTAAGAGAAGCCGGTCAAAACAACTCTCGCTCATATGAAATTCAGATTTCAAATTCAGTAGCTGCGACACTGCAGACAACCGTGTATGCTTCTCACAACCATCCCATAATGGCTCATCAGCATCTCGAAGTAACTGATAAAATCTCTGAGCTGTATCATTCGGCACTTCTTCATTTGTTTGATCTTCATGAATATTGAACTCCGGACCAGCAGCATCGACAACCATGTCTACGTACGTACTTGTGGAGGCAAAGTAATTAGCTGGTGCAGACGACTGAATATTCAACTCACCATGAGACGACCATAACTCATAATGGGCAACAAATCCTCTCGTATACAAATGATGCTGTACATCCCATGTCGATATCCACTTTCTGTTCTTACAAGCCGAACACGGACATCGGATGTTACCCATCGGATCAACTGCTACTGATGAATTACTCAATGCAAACTGAATAAAACTGTCAACCCCGTCTTTAAACTCCTCGGTCAAAACTCCATTCACTATTCCATGGTACATCTATGACCGATTCTCATAAGACATTTTTCCTACACAGATTAATGTCATGTCACGAGTTAAAATCCAACACACCCTCACATCGTTCGAGTAAGTCAAAATGAATAGGTAGGATATATTATTAAGATTATCACTTTTTACCCATCTGTGAATATTTGATCGCACTCAGATGACCATTTACTATATGTTTGTATTATTTGCTGAAAAATTCGGCAGCATCTCCCCACACCTCTCTGATATACCAAAAATATTTATTGATTAAGATATTTTCTTAAACACTTACTAATAAGTGGTTAAGAAAATTGTAAGACCCTCGAATTTTTCCGTCGTATTTTTCGTATTTATGTGCGTATATTGTGTTGGAGTATGTATGTACGTATTTATGTAGGTATTAAAATAGTATAATTACGTGTATATGTGTTTATATTAAACGTAAATAGTGTATGTATTGCATGATGAAAGTGTGAATATAATACCATGTACTTATTGCAAGTATAGAAGCTTGGTATGCTTGGTTTCTGCATAAGTTAGGGTTCTGGCCGAAGGCCCTTTTTGGCATCAATCCCCAGGCCGTTGAGGTGGTGTTAGCGTCCAGCCCTGGACGCCAATCCTAATTCCGGCGTCTAGCGACTTGGACGTCGACTTCTCTGGCCTGCATGCGCAGCAGAGCTGCTGTCTTCTGAAGCAAGGCATGGCAACCATTGGGGGGATGTCCCCCAACGGCTCTGAGGGTGTCCCATCACCCTAGTGAGTGGGAGAAAGACCCTCTTTAGGTCTGAACCCGAAATGGCTCTCCCCATTCTTTCCCTTCACCCTTGCAAGAGGAGAGAAGTGAGAAAGAAAAACCCTAGGTGAGCTGTGAGCAAAACCCATTTTTTGAACCCCCAAATCCGACCCCTTGGAGGTTCATTTGAAGATCTTCTGCATCAAGGAGGAAGCTGAAGCATAGGGGAAGGCCTCCCCATCATCCCCTCGGCGTGGAGATCACCCAGGAGCTCGGAGGAAGGCAATCTTGGAGGCACTTCTGCAACTTCTTGGAACTGCCCAAGGAGGTCTTCTTCGAGCCATAAATCTCTTGGAGGATTTTTAGAGAGGCAAGTGACCTATCTATGGTGTCCCTGTATGAGTCTAGGAGGTTTTTATGATTTTTATGAAATTTTCCTCGAGTCCTAGACCCTCCATTTCACCCAAATTTTAGAGCTCGGGTCTGTGTTTCTGCACAGACCTGAGTAAACGGCAAGGTCCCTGGACGCCCAGTTCATCCTTGGCGTCCATCGACCATGCCGCTGACTCTGAGTCAGCGGCCAGAGACCGCCGTCTAGTTCTTCAGGACAGAACAGTGAGCTGTTCTGTCCCTCTTATACGTTAATTTCGTTACGATTTCCGTGATGAGGATATATGGTATTCCTATACGCTACGTAGGTTATCATTTGTGGTGTGTGTGATGGTGAATGTGGAAAATCGTGTCTTTAAACTTGTGAGCATGACTTGTAGATAATTTTGCAAACCCATGTTCCATGACTAGAATTAATGTGAATGCCTTGATTTCGGTCTAATCATGAAGATTGTGGGTCAGCATGTATGTTTGCAAATTTAGGAAACTTATCCATGATTGTGCAATTTGTGAATAGTTTCGGTTCGATAAAATAGAAGTATGTAAAAATGATTCGTAGTGTTAAATCCATAGATGTATGAATTAGGGAAATTTTGTACTCTAATTTCATGCATATGTTGGTAGCTTATGGTTAAACAGCAAGTGGTAAATTGCATGATGTGTAATTCCATGTTAGCTTAAGTTGTGAATAATATGCTAATTAGGTGTTTGATTTTATGTAAATCCCATTTAGCTCAGAAAAATCTGAAAAATTGAGGTATGATTTGGAACCCGAAAACAGCATGTGGTTAAAATTTCATGTCAATTGGAACAGTAAATAAAAAGTTATGTGTTTTCATGTGAATATGAATAATTCGTACATATGATCGAAACATGATTAGATTTTGTTTAAACCCAGCATGATTGGTGTGTTTACTATGTGTTGAATCTTGAAAACTCTGTAGTACCATGTTAGGAAAAACAGAGGTGTTCATGTGAGTAAGAAAGTGAATGAGATGAAGAGTGTCAAGTATAAAACCATGTGTAAAACGGTAAATGTGTAAAAGTGTAAACTGTGCAAATGTGATACTGCTTCCGAGAAGGCAGTGGAGCCGTATCAGGGAAAAGTCCCCCTGAGAAAGTTCATTGTGTTAAAGTGACCCTAAGGGCATTAGGGGGAAATCCTGGAGGTGGACAAGTACCACTGGTTAGGGTGGAGACTTGTTCTCCCGGTCTGCGCAGTCCAAGAGTCGCCATTGTATTGCCTAGATGGCGTCTATGTGTTATGTGATGTGAATGTGTCCTTCTTTGGTGGTTTGGACTATGTGTCACCGCACTAAAATATGTGTAAAGTGTAATGTGTAAAGTGTATGTGACCATGTGTAAATGTGTAAGTGATATGTGAATGTGTATGCGTAAAGTGAACCATGTGAAAGAGGAACTAGTGTAAAGAAAAATGTGAAATCTTAGATATGTAAATGTGTTATAGAAACCATGTGAAACTAAATCTGAAACCAAGTGAATTCAGAAAATGCATGTTATTATCCTCATGTTTGTGTGTGCAAAAGTGTTTAGAATCCATGTTAGGAACAACAAATGAGTATGTGAGTAAAATGGCATGATGGATTGTTCATGTGTTATGTTTAAGCAACGTTGTAGCTTTCATGTGTAGGTTTATAGTCATTGGACCATGTGAGATCAGCAACCTTAAGCATGTGAAAAAGTTAAGTATGTACTGAAGAACATGTGGAAATCCATGCTAATTATGTTCCCCGTTCATGTATGTAAATTGTTCGCGTCAATAGCTCTCACGTTTTGATTAAAGTCTCATGAGTGAATTGAATAGAGACCATGTGATAGGTGAATGTTATTTTTGAAATCTGAAAGCATGCATTATGTATAAAATTGTAGAACCTTCATGATAGGTTAAAAACTTAAATGGACTAGCATGCTATGTGTTGCAAAGTGTAATGTGCGTGTAGAAACCACTAGGACTTGTACGTGTATATCATGCATAGTGTTACTTGCTGAGTCCCTGGACTCACTCCTTGCTTCGGCGTACAGGTATAGTTGGTGACACAGTACCCTCGGAGGAGGCAGCGGAGACGGACTCCGAGCGTGGAGACTAGCCAGTTTTTGAGATCTTGTGATTGTGCACTTCTTAGTATGTACTTGGACATTGTATTAGAATTATCATTAAAAGAATGTAATATGTGGACATTTGTATTTCTATTTCAGCAAATTAAATCATGTGAATTTTAGTTCCTTTTTGCAAATTGTAAACTGCATGTATGTTTAATGTGGATGATGAATGAATGTAGATAGTTCTCTTTTACTTCCGCTACTCTGTTATATATATTCGCGTGTATCTCAGCTGTTTGTATCGTTGGGTAAATGTCCCACTGTGGCTGGCAGCACTCGCTATACCGACGTGGGTTGGTATAACCGTACTGGTATAATGAGGGCCGTCACAAAAATATTCTAAATCAATAAAGGTATATCAGAGAGGAGTGAGTAGACGCACCCGAAATTTTCAACAAATAATACAAACACATAATAAATGACCACCTAACTGCGATCAAACATTCACAGACTGTCCAAAACAGGACAATTCAAGACTTTGAGTTAGATATACACGTTCTCATCATTGAAAATAAGACTCGTGCACATCAATCTCAAAGTCTTGAACGGAAAGGTTCATTGACACGGGCTTAACACGCTCTCGTGAGGTGTGTGCAGTGAAAAAATGTTATACATGCATAGATCAATTTTAAACCCAAATAAATATGAAAGGAATATGAAAACAAAATCATACATGTGAACAAGTGCAATAATAAACCAAATTCATACATACATGTACATGAATTGCATTAAAGTAAGAAATACAATATTAATCACTAAACTGAAAGTAAGTAATTAAAACAATACATATAATAGTGTCATATTGAAATAAGTTTCAATTAAGGATCTAATAGCCACAAAAAAGATTTTGTACTCATTTTTTTTAAATGCTATAAATTGAGATGTAACCTCATTAGAGTTTGAATTGAGATGTACCTCATTTTGTACTCGTTTTTACACTTCCGTCGATGCTTTATCATACCATGTTAATGCCATAAACTATGTGAATTAATTGCTACTCAAAGATAATATAGCTCATCTCCTCCAATCACAACTCGCATCTCGATGTCTATTTGATATTATTAATAAGATTTTGCTCAAATTAAATTGCTGGATCTTATATCTTGGTTTTGAAATGCATCCTCTATTTGTAAAGATTTTGTATCTATTATGTCTCAAGTGGCCTCTTGTGTGATAGATTTTGTTTTTTCTACTTTTTATATCTATATAGAGAATCTTTTAGTAAATCAAATAATTTTTTAGTAGATGCTAATACATTTTTTAGTACCATTGGTTGAAATGAATCTTCTCTCTCTCTCTCTACATTAATTGCATCTAAGTATGGATCTAATACTTGAATCAACCATTTAATTTTTCTATTTTTCATCTAGCTAGGGAGTCAGTTACAAAAATAAAGATTGATCTTTGAAAGCCTCTTATTTATATCTAGTTGCCTTGGCCACTAAATGGTATAAAAGGATTGTGAGTAGAAAAAAGTTAATTATGACTTAAAAACGTTTGCTCTTGCAGGTTACTCTGTGCCCTCTTCCAACGTTCACGGGGGTGATCGGTATGGAGCTTACTGCATTTAAGGCAATTTCACAGAACCACCAAAAATCAATTAACTTTATGCACATTTTTTGTGATACAAGTGACCAAAAGCAGACAACTTTTGCCATACAACTTCAAGCATTTGATTGACTCTTTTATTTGAGGTATTTTACAGCTACCCGTGCCTCCAATCAAATGCTTTTGCAATCAGAAGACCCCCCCCCCCCCCCACCACCATGATACTCAATGTTATAGTAGTTATATTGCCACCAATGTCTTCTATACCCTATCTTGCCATATTACAATCCTATGTCATTTATTTGCACTCTCTTTATGGAGAATAAAATTGAACTATTGAAATGCTTCTGTCTTAGTGTTGAACATTAATCAAGGGACTCAAATATGACATCCATTTCAATTGCTCAATTTTACTTAAAATGTATAACATACACCAGTTTTATTGCAAAAAATATACAATTTAACTGTAATAAAATATATAATATTTCAAAGTTTAAACCACATCATTAAATCTCTAGCAACTCTTTAAATTTATAAATCAATATTTAATAATTTATTTTATTTTTAATTTAATCAATTTCATACAATAACATTCGTGTAATGTAATTAATGGAATTAGTAGTTCTAAGTTCCTACAATATTCTACACTATTAGAATAATTTTAACATTAGAGGGGTGGAAGGGGAGGGGGGCCGGTGGGGGGGTGGGAAGGGGAGGGGGGACGGGTGGGAAGGGGAGGGGGGAGGGGGGCCGGGTGGTGACTGTGGGAAGGGGAGGGGGGCTGGGGGGGGGGGGAAGGGGAGGGGGGCATCGAGCAGGGGGGAGGGGGGCCGGGTGCAGGGGGGTGGGAAGGGTGGGAAGGGGAGGGGGGGCATCCCGCAGGGGGGAGGGGGGCCGAGTGGGAAGGGGAGGGGGGGCCGGGTGGTGACTGTGGGAAGTGGAGGGGGGCCGGGGGTGCAGGCCGGTGGGGGGGAAGGGGGGGGCCGGGTGGGGGGGGTGGGAAGGGGAGGGGGACATCGTGCAGGGGGGTGGGAAGGGGAGGGGGGGCCGGGTGGGGGTGCGTGGGAAGGGGAGGGGACATCATGCAGGGAGGTGGGAAGGGTGGGAAGGGGAGGGGGCCAGGTGGGGGGGGTGGGAAGGGGAGTGGGGCATCGCGCAGGCGAGGGGGGAGGGGGGCGGGTGCAGGGGGGTGGGAAGGTGGGAGGGGGGTGGAAGGGGAGGGGGGGGGGGGGGGGGGGGGGTGGGGAAGGGGAGGGGGGCGTGTGGGAAGGGGGGGGGCGGTGCAGGCAGGTGGGGGGGGGGTGGGGGGGGGGGGAGGGGGGCCGGTGGGGGGGGTGCGAAGGCGAGGTGAGCCGGAGGAAGGTGGCGGGGCTGGGGAGAGAGTGGGAGGTGGAACTCACCGAGAGAGGGGCGCCGGCAGCGAGCGGCGGCGAAGGCGCAGCGGCGAGCGGCGTCGGCGACTGGCGAGAGAGAGAGAGAGAGAGAGAGAGAGAGAGAGAGAGAAGAGAGAGAGAGAGAGAGAGAGAGAGAGAGAGAGAGAGGTTTCGCGGGAGAAGGCATAGGAAATTTACCGACGGATATTCTGACGGCAATATGTCTGTCGGAATATCCGTCGGTATTATTTCATTACCGACGGACATATTTCTGTCGGAACTTTCGACTTATTGTCCGACGGACATATAGCCGTCGGAATATCCGTCGGAATTACCGACGAAAATTAATCCGTCGAAAATATCCGTCGGTAATCCCGCTTTCTCTTGTAGTGTATCCATCCTAACTTATCTTACCTCATCTCTTAGATAAGAATAGGTTAATCGTGGATAAAAAATGATTTAATTTAATTAGACAGGGTTAGCTAATACACCCTATCCAAAATTAGTTATTATTTAACTTAACTTTTATCCAGACTTACTCACTCTTAACCAAGGAAACAAAGTGGTATTTGCTATATATAATCAACCATCAAGTTAAGATTGTTAGAGAATTGTGAAATTTCGGTGCATAAATGTATCATAAAATAAGCCAATATGAGATTACATGAAATAAAGACAATAAGAAATTGCATGGCAAAATTAACCTTAAAATCCTAGAAATTTTGGAAAAATTAAAATCAAACTAAATACTTTTTTTAATAACATTCGATTTGAACCTAAATTATTTTAAAAAAAAAGGTTTGAACCAAACCAAATCCAATCTCTCGATTCTGATTTCGAGTTGAATTTGAATAATACTCATTCCTATCTAATAAAATTATTTAACGACATTTCAACCACGATGAGTTCGGCCAATACACACGTACAACTGCAGGAAGAATCCTATCACAAGAATAATTTTTCCGGTCTCTCACCCTTTGCAAAACCACTCTCCTCTGTGTAGGGATGAATACGGTCCGATTTATCTCTATTTTTATTATAAACCGAATCGACTAAAATTTATGCCGAACTAAATTGATTCGGTTTGCTTCAAATAGAAATAAATAAAAACATATTTTTAAAAGGTTGTGAGGTTTGATCTCACAATCTCTCAAAAAAAGACTAATGAATTAATCGACTGTGCTATATGTTCTATTGTGATTATATATTATTTATTACATATATATATATATATATATATATATATATATATATTATATATATTGATCTCTCGATTCTACAATGTAAAATCAAGCTAAATTAAAGAGATGTCCAACTTGACTCTCGACTCGAATCGGTCGATTTTTTAGATTGGACTAAAATTTAAGAGAAAAATTTATTACACTTGTGCAAAGTGCACAAGTGCAATTCACATGAGTTTTTTTGTCCATGTGACACCAATTTTTATGGTGTCACATAGATAAAAAATCTATGTGCATAATGTCACATGAGTAAAATATATATGTGACTTATACTTATGCACTTTGCACAAGTACATAAAACCTCTCTCAAAATTTAAACACTCCTACTTCTGCGTATGTGGTCTTCAACTCATGCCACCCACTGAGCCACCTTTTTCCAGCAAGTCATTCCAAGTACTGTAGATAGCAGGGATAAGTTTTCATCACTCTTGCTGTACTTGATCAATAAATTTCAGCTTTGCTCTTCTAACAGTACTCTTGCAAAAGTCGACGTGTGAGAACACACCATGTTTGCAATACACAGCCTGTGACCTTCTGCGAGAAAGGTTTGAGGATGACAGATATGGCAGTACGTACTGTCGACCAGTAGTACCATGCATACTGGCAGCCTGCAGGAAGGTTGGTTCTTTGAACTCCCTGATCAGCATATCGCTGTACCTCCATCAGCTTGAAACAGAGGACGTCCATGTCAAATGACTCGAATCCCCCGCAAACATACGAGAAATATTTATAATTGCCTTTTAATTATAATCTACAACATCAATATTACATGATGTAAACACATGTAATTCATTTTTTTCTCTCTCTATATATATGCTACGCCACCGGACATGCACACCTAAGCATGTCTGCATGTGGGTGTAATTTTATGTGACTTTTGAATATTTAATGGAACAATATTTGATGCACATGCACCCCCAGTAGATAATGTGCGCGTAAAATCAAATAGTCATTAATTATCTATCATCTCACTCTGTTGGCGCCAACCAATCAAGATGTGATTTATGCGCACACTCTATCAAAAAATATGCACCAAATATTACTCTATCTAACGAGGGAGTCTGGTTCCTCTCAGTACATGAGAGGACCGGACTCCAACAGTCACCAATGGGAAGAGAGAGATTTGAGAGAATTTTGCAAAAAAAATCTAAAATCGAAATTTTTTCACGTTTCTATTTAAATTTTTTCGTAAAATACAGGTAAAGACACCCAAACCCCCTCTTCCCATTGATGACTGCTGAAATCCGGTCCTCCCGAGAGGATCCTAAGGAGGGTACAACTTTCATCAACATCTCTCTTTACGGTGGTGGTCTAAGTAAAGTCGCATGAGAAATGACATCATCTGAAACCTCAATGACCCATATGGGAAAGCTTGGGGAGAACTTATAAATCTGTGTCCTAAAACTCGATTAGTTGCTGTCCTTCGCCAATAATATGTTTAGTTTGTGATCATCTTCCACGTTTTCTGTCTTTGGACCTTTGCTTTTAGCCGACATTATGGCTCCTTTAATTTGCCGCGTCAAACAGATGATTTTTTTTCTTGTTTCTGACAGAGCTGAGTTTTTGATACTTCTTAGAAGGTGATGTAGTAAATGCTGGGTTCTCAAGTCCACTCTTTTTATGGGCAGTTCCAACCACCAATAAGTGATTTGACAATGCATGCTCGTGTTCTGTGATGGTGCGCGATGAATGAATTGTTCTGTGATGGTTCAGAAGCTGTCGCCGAAAAGTATGAACTAGCGAGGCTCGCCGGTATTTATGAAATGGAAGAGTGTGGAAAAGAACAGAAGAAGTAACCAACCATGGTGATGAGTTGAACCATGCACCATCTGATCTTTGCCAGGAGCAGCGCCTGTGAAGAAATTTCTACCATCACAGAGGTGTGTAAGAATGAAGTTCTTCTAACTGGGCACGTACGTATGCATGATATTTTTAGTATCCCTTTTTCTTTTAAATGGTATGATGACCAAATATTATTTGAGTCCAATTTTGAACATCCGAAATTACCCATTTCTTACAGACAAAAATCTCTGCAACATTAATCTTGAACTTGGGAGAGCTCTTGCAAGCATGATCCTGCAGGAGTCATGAGCAACAGAACATTAATACCTGCTGCATATTATTGTGTATAAATGCGCATTCAACTATCTTTTAACTTTTGTGATTAGTTTATATATATGCATGACAGCATGTATGCCAATGCCATCCCTTGCATCTACTTCTCATTTCTAATAAGCATACTTTGCTCCTACAAAATAGCAAAATGGGTGCACAATGTGGACATGGTAATGGTTCTGTTCCAACCATCCGCATCGTCATTAAGTTAAATTTGCAAGATAACCAGAGACCCACATTCCATACCACAATATGGAGCAAACATTACTCTGAAGAGATATTTCCATACATATATATGCTATTAGATTCCTACTTACAGCAATAAAATGTCAATGATGGGTGACCTTTTTCTTTTCTTTTTCTTCATCGATCTCTCAGCTGGCCGGTGCTCAGCAAGTGATCAGATCAGATCGCTATGCATAATTGCATATGGGTTGGGAGCTGCACTGTGGCTCTCTGTTGTGTAGGTCCTCCTGCCTTCCTTTCTCCAGGGTGGGAAGAAGAGGAGCACAGGCGGACACTGGAGCCGACAGTTTGGAGGCTGCTCTGAGTTACCCAACCAGGTACCACCCATGTGCCTGGCGACCGACCCTCCAAGTGCATTGATGACCCCTCTCAGTCACCTTACCACAGGCCTCCCCCTCAACCAAACTCCATAAATAAGAGGAGGACCCTGTCAAACATAAAATATCACCTTCTATAGTTTAGGAAAAAAAGATAAGAGATCAATTACTATGTATATATCAGAAATACTTATTGTAAGAGTACAATTTGCATTTGAAATGTAAGAGTACTCTTTTATTGATCCACTTAAGATAGATCAATATATTATGACACATCATTTTATGAATTCAATTTAAAATTTTATGAGTTCAACTCAAAATTTTATAAGTCTATTTACAATTGAAATACAAATATACTCTTATACTATATATCAAATGAGGGTTTCATTATGTAGCCTTTGTATTTTTATATCCCTCAAAGGCTCAAACCATGTGGGTTCCATTCTGTAGCCTTTGTAATTTTTTTTTTTCATGTTTTCATGTATATCCATCCCCATAATGTACCATATTTCATCATATATACGATGCTGTTAATCTTTCTCATATGATTAGGATAATGGATAATATCCTTGGAATCTTTTACCTTATCTTATGTATCACTATAAAATCTTGTATTAATTCACATGTTCAACAGATTATTCTCTCCATAAATAGATATAGGTGAAGCAGTTTTTCTTAATATAGGGATATCTGTGAAAATATGAAGAATATAGGAATACAGCATAAAATATGTAAAATTGTAGGAGGTATATGAACGTAAATTCAACATGGAATCTCCCATGTTGCAAAGGGTACAATGGGATGGTCTTGGGCTCTCAGTTGCCTACCCTCTTTATGGTAGATTTCCCACCTCGGGAGAAAGATGATGTCTCTCGATCGATGTAGTAGCAAGGGGATCTTTCTTTGTTCGAATAGTTCCATACATATGAAGTAGACACAAGAAGCTAAATTAATCAAGTAAATCAGCTTTTTTACATTTTTTTTTCTCAATTGGTTTAACCTTACAAGTTAATTAGATGGTTCAATAATTTACGTATACTCTTAAAAGGACAGAGATTTTAGTCTATGCATTCCATGCTAATTTATGATTGTTTATACAAAGAAACCAAGAGATCGATTATTAGAACAATATATTCTTGTTTCAAATTGACACGAGAGATCAATATACATATGAGAATAGGACATGCATATATGCGACCATGTATGGTCCACATAAACCACTTCGTTTTGCATTTAAGTCACCATTTCATGAAGGTCGGTGTATATATACCACCCTAAAATTAGGGCTTAGAATAACTGTCCATTTGGAGCCCTGTAAGTGGATATATACATACTACATGTATACTCGTACAACTTCCCTATATCAACCCTAACACTAATTAGGTCAAGTGAAAAAAAAAAACAGCATTTAGCACAAGAATTTAATGGAGAAGATGATGGGGCATGTGAGCTATCACTATTCACATATAAGTGAAGGAAGAATCCGAGGTGAATGCCCTACCATCAATGATAAGAACGTGGGTGTTCTAATGCAGTGACTAGTTCCAAGTTATAAGAGTTGTTCTCAAAATCAGATAATTTAAGTAATTTCGATGATATCATAAATTGACCCAAGAAGGGAAACCATATCACATGAACCATCGCTCAAGGAAGACCCAATTTAAAAGGCAAGCACGAGCAAGGTTAGCATCAGAAGTATACCATCCTAAAGAGTCATAAAAGAAATTATCTAAAAATTAGAAAATACTGCAGTGCCACATTTTATATTGTACATTTTTAGGGTTAATTTTTTATGTATAAATGATTGTTAAATGACTATTTGCAAATATATTATTCCTAAAAATATATTAGCATAGATATCCTTAATTTATTTAAAATTATGCAAATATGGCATCGCAATTAACTTCTACTTAACGGAAGATGACTATTCGTGAAAGATTTTGATATTCCCATTTTTTATTGTTGAATGACCAAAATGCCCTTCATTTACCCCCAATCACCCTCTTTTGCGTTGTAGATCCCACACCCTCAGGCATCTGTCTGTCTCGACGAAACCACATGCCTGTCCATCGTCGCCAAACCCGGGTATGCTCATCGTCCACGAATTTGAGGTCGTGGACGAAGGCAAGCTCTAGCTTGGCGAATGTGTTCACCACAAAGTCATTGGTCGTGAGCTCTCCATATCTGATTTATTCGCAGATGTCTTCTATTTTCATGATGTTGCTGAACACCCCCGATAGTTGGGTCATTGTCACATCGATTTGTTGATGCATGTCGGGGAGTACAAAGGGATCAGAGTCGGTGGCAACTCGAAGGTGAGTCTTGTGCTCATGCAAATTGTATTGGTAGAGTAGGGCAAAGCAACAACGCATGATGTTCTCGATCCTTTCCGCGTTAATGGATGGCCATGCTGACTACGATGTGAGGGACCTTAGTGGTGCTGCTCCGTGAGTAGCGTTGGAGGTTGTCGGCGTCTGTCCAACCTAAGGATGAGAGGTTGAGGTTGTCTCGTGAGAGTTTTTTGTAACTATAGATATTTTCATCTTTCTCCACATAGAGTTAAGCTTAACTAGGGTTAAAGTCACATAGGGTAATATATAGAGGGCTATATGACTTCATATTTGCATAATTTTAGACAAATTAATTATGATACTTTTGCTAATGTATTTTTAAAAAATGATATATTCATAAATAGTTATTTAACAATGGTTTGTATACAAAAAAACTTTTTTTTTTCGAGATGGAAAACATCAAACTCAAATATCTAAATTCGATCTAATTCAAAATAAATGTCATAAAAACAGTAACACCACTAGATCCCCCTAAAAGTATGGCATCCTTCGATCATTTGGGTCCCTTGCTGTATACCTAGTCCTCCCCACCAAAAATTCCTTCCAAACTTGGCTAGTCTTGCTTGAGGATATCCTCACTTTATCTCCGATCTATCTCGATATCAAACATAACTGGCGCATAGAATTGAGGGTCCCACCATGAGTTTCCCCCCTTGCCTTCTGCCATCGCCTCTGATCACCCATGGGCTGCCATCATATGTCCGGGGCCCACCCTGCAAGGCACGCGGTGCATGGGCCGTGGGCCTCTTCTGGATAATCCCCGCCGCTGCCGGCGTTTAAATGGGCTCACCCCCGGTGCGGCGTCCCTATTTAATCCCCGTGCCGTGCATGGTGGGAACGGAAAATTTTCACCATCTCTCCGTGTGAGCCCCTTAAATGTTAAGGGCCGGGGCCCTTATTAACCTCTGTGTTATATATCCCTGCCCTACCCACACCAGTTAAGCATCGGCTGCCACCTTGTCCATGTTACACTTGATCAACACCCCACGGCATGTCCGCGTGGAATTTAATGCTCGACCAACGCCTTCCGATCGAAAGCATCATATATCCCCTACGTACCCATTTCTCTATCTCTATATATCTCTACGTCTATCCTTTAACTCTTGGTCTATTAAAGTTTTTCCCACACCCTTTGCTCTGTCCTTGGCAAGAGGCCGGCCACCCCCGATTGCCTTCTCTCCCTCTCTGCGTCTGCATGTGCCCGTCACTTTCCTCACTTAATTTATATAGACCACCACCTCATGAGTTAGTCTCTCCCCGTCATCTCCACACCCTGTAGAGTGTGGTCTATATAAATCTTCCTCTCCCTTGCTGCCCTTGGCCACCACCTCACTTGGCCTCTCCCTTGCCTCACCACATTCCTTAATTCCTTGTTGCCCTGAGCAGCTAGCCACCACCACCTCTCTCTCTGTGTCTCTCTCAGGCTTCCCGAGCGAGCGAGCAACCACCTCACTTAGTGCCTTTGTTGAAGTGTAGGGGTTTTGAGGGAGGGAGTGGAGATCATGAAGGGTGGTGTACTAGTGGCAGGTTGGGTGGTGGTGGGGGTGCTGGCAGCCTCGTGGGGCAGCTGGGTGCCGGGGGCGGCGAGGGCAGACCCGCAGGTGCCGTGCTACTTCATCTTCGGCGATTCCCTGGTCGACAATGGCAACAACAATAACATTGCCTCCTTGGCGAGGGCCAACTACGCCCCCTACGGCATCGACTTCCCCGACGGACCCACCGGAAGGTTCTCCAACGGCAAGACCACGGTCGACGTCATCGGTAGAATATACCTCTCTCTCTCCCTCTTAGTACTCTCTCTGTGTCTGTCTGTGTGTGTCGGTTTCTCTGTCCAACTTAGAGATTACACCCCTTCGTTCACATTCAGAGATGGGTTTCTCCCGGCGGCTACTGATGCTCTGGCTCGATCTTTCCTAACCCATTAGTGGTGGTGTGTCAATGGTGATGTCATTCTTACTGTAGCGTCTACGTATTGGAACTCCCCGGATCTATGCCAATGGACCTATCAGCAGTGCCCATCTTCGTCATCTCGAAGTCCTGTTCCAGGGTAGCTGTGTAGATCTAACTGTTACTTTGTCGTCAAGGGGCAAGCAGCATATAATGGCCCAGAAAACGTCGCTGTTCAACCATCCTAGAATTGATATCACCTTCTTCCGGCAAGACTGATGAGTGGAACTAATAATTACCATCAATCTTCTGTGTTAGTTCTCCAGCTCTGATCACAGCCTACCTACTCAATGTCCTTGATCTATATGACAAACCAAATTAAGGTTCTAACACTCTGCAAATGCGTAAGCCAAGAGATGATTGATCAACCCGAGAGCGCAGCCATGGGTATGGGTCGCATTAAATCCTCTCTGTGCTGCCTTTCCATGTGATTCTTCTTCGAGATAAGGCTGGGCAATTTGACCGGGGTGTGGCTGCCCGTATTCACTCCTTCACGTGGTCAGTCGCCCACAGCTAGTGATCACCCTTTCCACATCTAGCTAACCTAAAAGAAAAAGAAAAGGAAGCTCCTCTAGCTTGAGATCCATTTAGATCCAATAACTAGCGGCCGAAAAGATAGAGAAAATACTTCATGTGTATGTATGTATCTATCTATCCATACGATGGGATGGAGAAATGCATCTATCTTTCGCATGTAGAAGCACCCTTCCTTTTGTAGACACCTGTTGAACTCAGATGGCTCGATCTAACAGGTGCCGTAGAATGACCGCTATCAATTAACGCGCGGATTTAACTAATCTACGGTGCTTGTTTCTTGGAACGCGCAGCTGAGCTCCTGGGCTTCGACAGCTACATCCCACCGTTCGCAGCGGCGAGAGGGGACGCCATTCTCACCGGAGTGAACTACGCCTCCGCTGCTGCCGGCATCCGCGAGGAGACGGGCCAACAGCTGGTACCTAATTTACTATATGATCACCTCTCCCTGTGATCCCTTCATTAATCTCTGGTCTACAAAGCCATTAAGCTTCTAGTTCAACGAAACCATCGATATGAATCCTAATTGACCGAGCTGGTTTCCCTCTCCGATCCTTTCATATGCACGTCTCGTTCATGCAGGGTGCTCGCATAAGTTTTGGTGGGCAGATCCAGAACTACCAGACGACGGTGTCTCAGATGGTTGATCTCATGGGGGACGAGAGCTCTGCAGCGGATTACCTAAGCAAGTGCATCTACACAGTGGGGATGGGCAGCAACGATTACCTGAACAACTACTTCATGCCCACGGTGTACTCCACCAGCCGCCAGTTCACTCCTGACCAGTACGCCGACGTCCTCATCGATCAGTATAGTCAGCTATTGAAGGTGATCAGCTAATTAAGCTCCATGTCTACTCTCTAAGCACAAACTGTGAACCACCATTGTAGGATTAATTACTTCTCTCTTTGCTGTCCTCCCTAGCTACCCTCTCACACATCTCCATCTCCCAGTGTCCTCTTTTTCTGTGCAAACTGTACATGTAAACTTCTCCGTTCACCATGAACTTTGATGAACAAGTAGTACTTCCTGGCGGGCAAACTCATGAGGTTTTTGTTTCCACGGGTTCATCGCATATATAGACTCTGTACAACTACGGGGCGAGGAAGGTGGCACTGATAGGGTTGGGTCAGATCGGTTGCAGTCCCAACGAGCTGGCCCAGCTCAGTCCCAACGGGGTGACATGCGTGGATAGGATAAACAGCGCCATCCAGATCTTCAACAGCAAGCTGATCTCCCTGGTGGACGAGTTCAACAGCAACCTGCAAGGAGCCAAGTTCACCTACATCAACTCCTTCGGCATGTTCCTTGACGTCCTGAGGAACCCCTCCGGATACGGTATTCTCCCCTTCTCACCCACCTATTTCCCTTTCTCCATGTCTTGCTAAGAATTATGCCGAAGTGGCGATAGATTCAAAAGTATACGTCTTCAGGCGTTAGATGTATAGAACTAAATATATCTACGCCTCATGCATTGAAATATTTGTAAAAGCATCGATCTTCATCATGATTACCAATTACCATGTATAAGAGACAAGATAGATAAAACGATCGAGTAATTAATTGTACGTGGGAACTCTTGAACTGTGAAGTTTTCAGTAAAATGTGTAAGTTTTGGGCAAACTATTGTACATATATAATCGCATATATAGGTAGATATATAGATGCATTTGTAACGCATATATATATATAGAATTGTGCATAAACAAAGAGCATGACCGGTCTACCTCTCAAGAACCATGCATAATTTTAGACAAGTGATAGTTGGGCATACTTTTTTTCAACTCTTCTGATCATGAAAACTGTTTTAATTTACACAAAACTCTCAAGCATGTGTAACTAAGTTATGGACTTAGCATGGATTTTCTTTTCTTCCACACCCATCTCTTTTAAGTTTTCATTAACCCCTTCATGAATCTCTTGTAGGGTTCTCTGTCACAAACACCGGGTGCTGTGGGGTTGGGAGGAACAATGGCCAAATCACATGTCTTCCTTTCCAGACTCCTTGCCAGAACCGAGAGCAGTACCTCTTCTGGGATGCCTTCCACCCCTCGGAGTCTGCCAACGTAATCTTCGGCAGGAGAACTTACAGTGCTGAGTCCCCTTCTGATGCACACCCTGTGGACATCCGTCGTCTTGCCCAACTATGACCGGAAACTTCCACAATATCTTCTCTGTGCGACTCCTTAATTTTATCTTTCGCAAATTAATGTTCTGAGTTAATTTGAGGTCTCCAATGAGAGGATTACTTCGGGCTTAGGTAATAATTAAACACGGGTTCAAGTCAGCACCTATTAAAAGGGTGCGTGTGTGTATGTGGGGGGGTGGGGAGGGTGTTGAATCATGACATGCATGGGATCTAAAGTTTTGTATATTGTGTGGACCATGTGATAGATAGATATATATATTACCATTTGCACTTTGCTTATTGATTTCACTTGTTTTGTTTTTTGGAGGGAAGATGATACTGAGAAATTACCTAAACCCAAGAAATTTTAATCCAATTAACTTGACTATTTATCTCTAATTAAGGCCAAGAAACTTAATTTTGGTTACAGGCAGCATTTTCAGGGACCAAAAATTAACTGTTATGAAAAGGTTCGTAAAAAAGCCTATTTCTAAGAAAAAATAAGGTTTTTTTTGTGTGCAAGACTTAATCATCACGTTAGGGGAACTGAAAACTAAATAAAAAAAAATACAAGGACCAAACGTTTTCGTACGTCTGACCTTCATTTGTCTAACCTATCCACCAAGGACGGTAAGATTTTTAGTATGGGTCTAACTTGGAGGTTGAGTTGTTCATATATATTTTGTGCTTTATAAGGAGGGTAATAAAAATGATGTGGATTATTTTTCAAATAATTTTTTTGATTGAAAATTTGACGAGATCTCTATCTGTCTCTTCTTTATCAATAAAATTGTTAGAAAATAATTCACATTATTTTTATTACCCTTTTTAGAAGATATTAGAATATATATATATATATATATATAGATATATATATAGGGACGTACGGTTCTTTCTCCCCTTTAAGCTATCCGTTCAGTAAAGAAATGGGAACGGGACATCTATTCTCACTTTTGAATTAGCTTGTCTCTCTCGTGCTAGATATATATATATTTTCAAGTTTTAATCATTTTGAGTTTTTTAGACAAGTCTGAGACCTTCCGTCTTTATCACTATACCTTCGACTACCTCAGTCCATCTTCGGGTTACGTCATACTTATTATCCTTCGTTTTAATTTGATATCGAACATGAGATGTTAGAATATTTAGTGTTTGATTTAAAAGTTTGCTTCTGATTCTTGAGGTTTATCTCATATTGAAAGTTGAGAAAAAATTCATCTCTTTTATAGGGTTGCTACTTTTTCTTAGAGAAGTGATCTAAATCTTTAGGGAGAGTTATAGAGGAGGGTTCGTTTGGGCTTAATTTTTGTCTTATTTCACATTCGCATGAATAGCCACGACATGGCGAACGTGTGGAGGTATAATTAGTTGCCTACATGACTTTCTTTATTTTTATTTTCCTTATTGACCATTGACCGATCGTTTGACTTCATCTTGGATTCTTTGCCCATTTGGAATCCAAATGGTCGTCCACCCCAATGGCATGAGAAGGGAGAAGGTAGATCTCTCTTTTGTAGTCTAGCTGTTGTGTTTTTCTTTCTTTAATCTCGCGGTTGGGTCTTCCCTTGCTTCTCCAGAGTGGTGTTTGAGAGTTAGTGAGCGGTCTAAGAATTTTCACCCGTCGGCGCGATTTGGAGTGCACCTTCACTCCATAGTGGTGTTGGGTCATCGTATCTTGGAAGAAATTCGTCGTCATCCTATTGCACTATGGTAGGGACGAAATGACTTCAAAGAAAGAGAGATCACGCTTCGGCCCTCGAGTTTGCATACCTTTAATCCTACTCTCGGCCGTCGATTTTAGCTATATTGATCAGATTGAATTTGCTTGCTCCTACTATATACACCTCGGATTTCAACATTTGAAGTCATTTCGGATTCTATATGTTCATATGGCGCATGAATCTGTTGCTCGTCTAGAAAAGTTTTCTGGCCAATTCTTTAAGAGATGACAACAAAAAATGAGATATTGGCTTACTTCATTAACCTTGTTTATTATCATTGAGAATGGTCCTCCAACAGAGGAGAATGAACATGCACGATCTGTTGTGCTTAAACAGTTTAAGGAAAAAGACTATCTCTACATTGGTAGTATACTGCCAAGCTTGTCTGATAAACTATATGACATATATTGTTCTACTAATACTGCTAAATAGTTGTGAGAATCTTTAAATAAGAAGTATGGTTCAGAGGATGTAGGCCTAGATACTATTCATGTGGCGAATTACTTTGATTATAAGATGAAAAAAAATGTTTGTAGTGGATGAAGCCCATGAGATTTAATCCTTAGTGTTGGAGATTCAACATGTCACATGAGCATTGATGAGAAATTTCAAGTCTGTGCACTTTTAACTAAGTTGCCACCATCTTGAATGACTTTTCACTGACTCTTCAATATAAGAGAGATAACATGACTGTAAAGTAAATAATTACTGCTATATAGGTTGAAGAGAAGAACATGGATAAAAACAAGTATAGGGATCTTCCCTAACCTTCTATTGAAGCTACTAATATGACTCTAAGGCCAACCTTGTTGAGAGAACCAAGAACTACCACAAGAAAAATAAAAAGGAACACAGTTAGAATCTGAAGGGTAAGAAGACTATTAAGAAAAACAACCCTAATGCAGACATCACTTGCTATGTTTGTGGTAGAAAAGGTCATAAGGCTTACAAATGCTTTGACAGAAAGGGTGGTAAGAATTTCAAGAAGAATAATTCCAAAAACAAACTGAATACTGAAACTAGTCAACCACAAGTGAAATGTAACTGTGAGTTCCACTTCGGATAATTAATAGGTTTGTAACCATTAATCCTGAAACCTATATGGCATGTCTACTACCTGATTGGTTGATAGACATGGGAGCTAATATCCATGTTTGCTCTGATAGAGGTTTGTTCTGTAACTTTCAGGACCTCACAGGTAGAAGCGTGGCTATGGGCAACTCCACTGCAGTTGTTGTAGAGGGAGAATGTTAAGTGAACCTAAAGCATACATCTAGAAAAATATTGAGCCTCTACAAGGTGCAGTTTGTGCCAGGAATGAGTAGGAATTTGATTAGTGGATCGTTGTTAGTTAGCATGATTATGAATTTTTATTTAATCTAATAAAGTTTTTTTAAATCTAATAAAGTTGTAATAACTAGACATGGTGAGTTTATTGGGAAATGTTATCTTTCTAATGGTCTGTTTGTTTTGAACATTGATTCTAGTATTAATGCAAAATCCTCTTTTACTTCTTATAATATGGAATTGTGTGAATTTGAATACCATTAACAGAATGATTAAGTTAGAATTAATTCCTCCTTTTAACATCGATAAAAGTAATAAATGCTAGATTTGTGTGCAAGCTAAACAACTTAGAAAGCCTTTTAAGTCATAGATCGGAACACCTCTATTTTAGAATTGGTTCATACTGATCTTTGTGAGAGAAGTGGCTCCCTAACTAGAGGTAGGAAAAGGTATTTTATTACTTTTATTGATGATGCTTCTAAATTCTATATGCTTTACTTAATTAAAACTAAAGATGAGACTTTAGAAAAACTAATTGAGTTCAAAGCTATTGTTGAAAAACAAATTGATTTGTTTCTTAAACATTTACGATCTGATAGAGAAGGAGAGTATATTTCACATGCCATGGATAATTTTTGTAAATAAATGGAATAATACATGAGTAGCTGCTCCATACTCACCCGAGTCTAATAGACTTGCTAAGAGGAAAAATAGGACTTTGATGAACATGGTGAATTCTATATTGTGTAGTTTGGGCTTGCTTGATAATTTGTCAGGAGAAGTTTTACTCTCTACATGTCATGTCCTAAATTGTGTTACTCATAAATCTCAAAATAAATCTCCATTTAAATTGTGGTTTAAAAGAAAACCAAACTATAGTTTTTTAAAAGTTTGGGCTTATCTTGCAAAGGTTAAAATTTCTGAAACTAAGAAAATGAAAATTGGTTCTAAAACCGTGAATAGAGTCTTTATAGGTTTTCCTAACAATAGTTCTACATATCAATTTTTAATCATTCAATCTGATGTTTCTGGTATTTCAGAAAATCCTATTTGAGTTTGGTGATGCAGTTTTTTTCGAAGATGTATTTCCATTTAAAACAAAATTGAATGTTTCTGTAGATTCTTCTAGCATCTCTTCCTCTAGTGGTTCTGAAGTCATAGATAGTGAGTCTGAAATAGAACCAAGAAAAAGTATGAGAATTCTCTTTGAAAAATCATTTGGTGATGATTTTATTTCTTTTAATATTGAAGAAGATTCAATTACTTATAGAGATGCAATGTTTGTCTCTGATTGTGCCTTCTAGAAAGAAGCTATTAAGAGTGAAATTGATTCAATTTTGTTAAATCATACATGGGAATTAGTCAATCTACCATCTAGTAGTAAAATAATTATTTGTAAATAGATATTTAAAAAGAAATGAAGTCTGATGGTACTATAGATAAGTATAAGACCAGGTTGCTTGCTAAGGGATTTAGACAGAAAGAGGAGATTGATTACTTTGACACCTACTCCCCTGTGGCTAGGATGACTACTATTTGCACTAACATTTATATATAATCTGAAAATTGATCAAATGGATGTTAAGACTGCATTTCTTAATGGAGAATTGCAAGAGGAGATATATATGGACCAATCAGAGGGATTTGTAGCTCATGGTCAAGAGCATAAAGTATGCAAGTTTGTGAAGTCCTTATATGAACTCAAACAAGCCCCTAAGGCGTGGCATAAAAAATTTGATGAAGTGATTGCTTCATTTGGTTTCTATGTGTGTGAATCTGATAAGTGTTCATATATAAAATTGTTTAACATTTCATGCATCATTCTTTGTCTTTATGTTGATGATATTTTAATCCTTGGTAGTGATATTGTGTTAATTATGAAACTAAACAATTCTTAAGTAGTAAGTTTGGCATGAAAGATCTTGGGAAAGTTGAAGGTATTTTGCGGTTAAGGCTCCAAAAATCACCCGAGAGATATTTAATATCCCAAGCTCATTATGTTGAAAAGGTATTGAGGAGGTTTGACATGTATGAATGCAAACATGTAAGCAGCCTTCTAGATCCTAGTGTCTTACTGAAAAAGAATAGATGAGAGAGTGCTAATCAATTGTGTTATTCATAGCTTATTGGTAGTTTGATGCATTTGTCAAACTATAGTAGACTAGATATTTGTTTTGCTGTGAATAGACTAAATATATATACTCATAGTCCTAACAAAGTACATTTGCATGCTTTAGAGAGAATTTGTAAATATTTGAAAGGTACTTTGTCCTTTGCTCTGCATTATAGTAGATTTACTACTATTTTAGAAAGTTTTGTAGATGCAAGTTGGATAACTGGAAAGTCCCAAGATAAGGGTACTTCTGGTTATGTCTTTATGATGGTGGGGGCGCAATAGCCTGAAAGTTCGTAAAACAAAATGTGCTAGCTCAATCTACTATGGAAGTTGAGCTAGTTGCACTTGAGATAATAGGTAGAGAGGTAGAATGGCTTAAGAGTCTTATGACTGAGATCCATATGTTGGGAAAGCCAATTTTTGGCATATCTCTACATTGTGATAGTCAGGCTGTCATAGCTAAGGTAAAGACTGAAAAGATGACTAACAAGTTAAGATCTCATATTAGAGTGAGAATTAAATTTGTTAGAAAATATTTATCCAAAGGAGTAATATATCCTTGGATTATAAAAAGTCAGAGAAGAACTTGGATGATCCTTTGACAAAAGAATTAAATAGAAAGATGATAGTAGAATCATCGAGGGGACAAGACTAATTAAAGCCTATAAGCTAAACACCTTCAACAGGAACCCAACTTGCTGACTGGAGATCCCAAGATGCAGGTTCAATGGGATAACAATTTGAGAGGGTGTTTGTGTAAAGCGCTTTGTAGAGATTGGTGTCTTGATGTCCCTCCCTAGGATGATGTGCTTTGATTGGTACGAGAAAGGTTGAGCAATATACTCTTAATGGGTCCAAAGCGATCGAAGCGATGTGTAGGTACGAACCAGCACACCTTGAAGGATTCACCTATGAGAGTGGGATTGTGAAGCTACGATTAAGGAGTAATATAATAGGCTTAACTCTAGAGCACTCATGAAAAAATACAAAGCACAAGGTCGGAATGTGCTACCTTGTGAGAACATCTCTATGATCAATGTTGTGTGTGTTGAATGCAACTTTCTCTAAAAGGGTCCAAGTTCAAAACCTAGTTCACTTATACCTATAGGATGAGAGAAATGTTACACTATGTAAATGTTCAAGTCGGCAGACACTTTTACTTATGCATAGTACTTGTTGCTAGCTCTCTATATCAATTTTTTGCAAACTTTTAAATTTTGTTGTGGCAAGTGAATGTTGTAATATTTAGTGTTTGATTTAAAAGTTTGCTTCTAGTTCTTGAGGTTTATCCTATATTGAAAGTTGAGAAAAAACTCATCTCTTTTATAAGGTTGCTTCTTTTCCTTAATTAGAGATGTGATATTTAAGGAGAGCTATAGATGAGGGCCCATTTGGGCTTGTGGGCTTTGAGCCTTATTTCACACACGCACGAATTGTCTTGCCTTGCCTTAGCATTGGCGTGGCACATGTGTGGAGGCCTAGCTAACCGCCTACATAACTTTTTTTTATTTTTATTTTTACTTGTTGACTGTTGACTAATTTTTTGACTTCGTCTCAGATTCCTTGCCTGTTTTGGAATCTGAACAATCGCCCACCCTTAATGGGGGTATTATCGCAATGAGTATGAGAAGGGAGAAGGTGGATCTCTCTCTTTTACTCTGGCTGTTGTGTTTTTCTTTCTTTCTCTCTCGCGGCTATGTTCTTCCCCTGGCTTCTCTGCAGTGCTGTTTGAGAGCTAGCGACAGGTCTAAGAAGTGTTTGTTCGTCGGTGCGATTTAGAGTCCACCCTCGCGCTACAATGATGTTGGGTTGTCGTATTTTGGAAGCAGTTCATCATCATCCTATTGCACCGTGGTAGAGGTGAAACGACTTCAAAGAAAACAACATTGTGTTTCAGCCCTCGAGTTTGCATACCTTCGATCTTACTCTCTGTCATCTGTTTTAGCCATATTGATTAGATTGAATATGTCTGCTCCTACTATATACATCTCGGATTTCAAAAATATATAGATGACTCATGTGAGAGTAAAAAGGAGAAACTTTTTTATATAATGTCAGCCAGATGTAGGGTCATGGATTGATCAGACCAACCTACCGAAAATCTCATTTTTTATGGAAGGAGTCTTGACTAACCTGGGAGCTTACCCACAGAATATGTAAACCTGGCTGCAAGACATATATAGTATTGCCATTCTTCTTTTCTTTCTCACCTATATATTCTCACAATATGCCTAGCTACTAATACAATCGTGTTGGGTTTTTTTCCCCCAATAATTTAAATTGACCTTATTTGAGGTAGTGCTCAAGTTCCTCTTTTCATTGTTTCCAAAAGGATCACTTTGTGAGAGGGATTGTGGCCAGCTACATTTCACATGAAGAACTGGTTCTTCTTGTATCCCAAATTTTTTCCCTCCACTTCTTCGTTTTCAGTTTTCTCATCTGAATGTTAAGGTACATGGATAATATTTTATTTTCCTCTTTTTCCTTCTCTTTTCTGGTTAAAAGGAGTAGGAATTATACGTACGTAGCATGACAATAAAAGAAGAGGAACAATGAGAAACTAGCTTGTTTACCAAACAGATAATTAAGGAAGCTTCATCAACAATATCTTTACAAGAGTTCTCTTAAAATTTTAATTATCCACATAGTTTCTAGATGATCAAACACAATATTCTTCAACATGTGGTCAAACGGGCTGAATTGGGGTCCCCCTATCAAAAGCCTTGTTTTTATTAAATTAAACTTTTTCATGAGGAGGAACCTTTACAGCCGTCCTCCATTTTCAGTATGCCGATGCATGCATGAGTGCGTGAAATATATACATCTCCTCAAACTTTCGTTCTTGTGCGAGCCTTACTTCAACCGCATCAAGATCTTTCTAAAGTGTGGAGTATAAGTCGAAGATTTGGGATGCTATTATGTGATCCTCCAGTTGTTCTGTGCATCTTTCAGCTTAACTGGCACTTCATACTTTCCATTGGTATTCTTTACACCCTTATGAGAATTTGGAAGCAATGCTCAGCCCTAGATCTGAAAGCATGCACTGCCCATTGGCGAGACTTTGGAGAAATTTGGTCAGCTACCAAACTTTGATTCCATGGTTATATTCTCACTGCTACAGCGCCCCCTTTCGTTGACTGCAGAGAGCTACAGCATCACACGGAGACGCACACATGCATGCACCAGCTGAATGCATGCATGCACATACAGAGACACCGACGTACGTATGCGTACACGTGTGGATATATATATGCATGGGGGACCAAACTCGCATTCATACACATGCACACTTGCATTTGCACGCGTGTCACAAAAAAGACAGACGTACACATGCACAGAATATATATAAGGGTGGGCACACATGACACATGCAGGTTATACGTTTAAACTTGACGCGTGTGCAGACGCATGCAGAAAGTGTAGCTCCGAAAGTTTATCCTGCAGACGCACGTATCACATGCTTGCATGCATATGTGTAATGTACACATGCACATTAAGTTGATGCACACAACTCGATCCTTAAAAGTAAGATGTCTTTGTCTTCTTTAAAAGAGAAATAAAATGGTGCTATTTCCAATACCCTATACTATTCACCCCATTTTTGTCCGCTAGTTTGGAATTAAATGATGCAAAATTAAAATTTGATCGTTTCTATATATATTTCCCGATCGAGACACTATTATAAGCTCATCTCAACCATCTGATCTTGACCACATATGGTCGAGATAAAGCGTGACAAATAGAATGTAGAAAGATCCATCATATCCCAATCCACTATATATTTTTGTTCCCACCAAGTTAACATCACCAGGCATCTACTTGGAATACAGGATATTGGAATATCTTCATGCACTGCGCGACAGATTACCCGCATGCGAGAGCATATATGCTAAGTTCGCATAATAAGTACACCTCGATGCAATTGAAAAGATAGATCTTCACGTAATTTCAGTCTTTAAGCAAAGTACAAAACGCAAACAAAATCCAGAAAGAAAGGCTTCTGTCATCACCACTGCGCGTACGCAACACAACGCAAGATATCGCCCTCATTCGGACGTGGGACGTTGTGGGGTGAGCACATGGGGTGTTGCTTACATCCTTATCATTAAAAACAAGGAGGGTGGGCAAGAATAAATCCAACTGGTTTTGGACCATCAAACCAATCAAACATTCTCTCACAAACCCCATTCTAGAACTTGCAATTCCAAATCAAGACAGACACACACACAATATAACCTTTTTCGTATTCCGATATTCTCTGCTTATTATTAAATAGACCTGCTTAAAAGGTTGAGGAAACCCAAGGATGCTTGCATGTGGAAGTTCTGCCAAACGCACCCTTCTCCCCTTAAGAAGATTAGCACCACATTGATACATGACTATCTCGGCGGCCCATTCCAAGATTCCACCGTTCAAAGATTTCCAAATAACAGCGCAACTCTTTTCTTTTCCTCCTTGGGTTCGACGAAGTTCGGCCAAATCAGGCCGCCACTTTTCGAGATTCCCTGCCAAATTGCCAATCTTTCCAGCGGGATTCGCCCAAACGAATCGGAGGCTGGCAGCGTCTCATATTCTCGCTGCGGAAGGCACCACATTCGCTGGAAGAGAGAGATCATACCTGCGAAGTGGGAAATTAAAAAGCCTAAGAGAGACCAATCATCCTCTGAAACTAGAACAGATCAACAATGGAGGAGGGTGGGGGGAGTCTATTAATGCGAGCTTTGAGCTGAGGGATGTGGGACCCACATGGGCTCTACGTCTCGGGCACAAGATATCCCATAGAATTCAGATGGTATGGTACACATATCTCACTGGTTACGCTGAACGTACTTTCTCCTTTGGCATATTGGAAATTGCCCGCTTCACAGTGCGCAAGAGAATCCCTGAAAAACCTTTTGAGAGAATTAAATATGTCATTCCACTACTCACTCAAGCTCTGGTGAAGAATATTCAGAATGAGAAATGATCAGAGGAGGGAAAGCATACCGATGCACATATATCCCATACCATGGTATTAGAAACTGGCCGATTGAACTGGGTTGGAATCAGCTGAACTAAATTGGAACCGGTTGGAATTAATCGTTCAGGTTTCAAAACCTGGCTTCCAATTATCTGCTCCATACAACCATGTACCAATGGAGTCGATGTTGTGGAATATTAGATCTGGAATGAAGATCGAAACAGTTAAACTCTGTTTCTATCTCTTTCTGATTGGACATCAAATGCTCAGGCACGTATCAAATTTGACACGGACCAAAGGACAAAAAGAGTATTGCCTTTACAATTAAGATGTCTAGCCCAAGGATAAGATATAGGATGAATATATTTGTAATTTTAGGATTGAGTGAGAGAGTATGACTATGGGTTGTATTCCAAAAATGATTTTACTTTTATACTGAGCCAAAACTGGTCAAAGCTAGATGAGAAAGGCTATTGATTCCATCTTTTCCTCCTAGTGCAATTGTCGAATCTCATTTTGATCATACTTTGTGCAGAAAGGAAAAGAATGCAGTCATTTGAGTCATTGCCGCATCAGAGCCAAGCATAAAAGGGTTAGGAATAAGATTTGCCCCAGAAAGGTCACCAGATTTTTTTATTTATAGACAGATTTAAAGAATTCTACAAGATTGCGGGTAGTTATTATTACAAGGAGAATACTAGGTGGGGAGAGGTGCCCAAGCATAGAAGGGAGGATGAATGGCTGAACCATACACGACCTTTCCAAAACAGCATCTCCCTATTGGCCAAATCATGGAGGAGGTATCAGGACTAATTAACCTTGTCCAATGGGAGGGATTCTCATTTTTAGATGGGGTCCCCTAACCCAACTCAAAAGAACCCCTATTATTTGAGGACACCATCACCACATGTCTTTGTAAATATTCAAACCTGAAGCACTCACAAATTATGTGCAAGATACTCTCAACTTACAGTAGTGAGATTGTGAGTGGAGTAGGGGGCATCTCATGATGTGGATGGTTTAGTGCATATACATTCTCATTAACAGGAGCATTCTTATAAAACCATAACAGGTGCTGGATATCCAAAAAGCAGACGAAAACTTGGCATTTTTGCTGATTACAAAATGATTGTGATGTGGCAAGCTGGGCACCACATGGTCGTTGTAAATACTGGTTCATTAAAGAAGATGATTATATATGCAATATCATAACCGAATGGAGCATATAAAAGGTCATGGGTGATAAATATCCAGTGTGGATGTATACAACCATGCATTATTATCCAATTAGGCAGTTGTATCATATCTCTGTACCTTGAAAAGGCTTATATATATTATGTCATTGGAAAAGTGAACATGGCTAGTGGCAAGTATCATCATCATCAGAGCCTTATCCCATTATTTGGCTAGTGGCAAGTATGATTCATAATTAAAAGACTGGGGTGCTAGTAGTACTTACAGGATAAGACTGAATCACCACCTTAACAAAATCACCTATTCCTCTAACTTCTTGAATTAACAACAAAAGACAAAATACAAAATTCAACTAATGACCTCATCCTCTCAAAATATGCGGTCCATCATCTATTGCCATGAGGCAGAAACATAGGAATATCTTTGTAATCTTCACAACAATGAAGAAACGAGTGATCAATGACATCATGGGAAGCATGCTGCCAGGAGAAATTGGTCAAAAGGCAGTGCTGCATGCATATATTATTCAAATTCTTAACGATTTCTGGAATCGCAAAACAGAACCAAATATTGCTCAAGATCATGGATTACATTCCTTTCAATGGCTCAAAGAAACATGGTCTCATCCCAGTCCACGTGGGCATTTTGCTGTTGGTGGAGGCTAAAGAAAAGATTCACAAGGCCTTCCTTCTTTCTTCAAATATGTTAGACCAGCCACGAAAAGGGATCAAGATGCTACACTGCACTGGGGGAGGAAGGGTGTGACACTCACTTCCAGGGTTGATGATCCAGCTGCTGAGGTACCTAAGTATACAATAGCTATTTGCCATCCTAGCGTCCTAGTGTCCCCTCTCATCAAAACTACGAGCAAACAAAAACTAAAGGAAGAAAGAACAGACTGTGGGGCCCTTCTCAAGGTATATATATGCCAACCAATCTCACTCAGTCCTGCAAACCTTCACACACTTCCCAAGGTAAACCAGATTTGAGCCTTTCCTATCCACATATCCACATTAAGCACAAACATTCCCAAGTTCTAGTGGCCAAATGTCTCGTGACAGGGATCCCCTAGTGGTCAGTCATGTTGTGGGTGATGTGTTGGACCCCTTCACCAGGTCTGCCATCCTCAGGGTCATCTACAACAACCGAGAAGTCACTAATGGTTGCGAGTTTAAGCCATCGGCAATTGTCAAGCAACCATCTGTGGATGTTGGAGGAGACAACATGCGGATGTTTTATACACTGGTATATGGCACAACCATGGGAGTTGCTTTTAAGTGGTTTTGCATTCAAATTTTCCTTGTTTTGCTAAAACCTTCCCCTGTGGTCCTTTTCATTTTTAAAAGGTAATGGTTGATCCTGATGCACCCAGTCCTAGCAACCCATCATCAAGGGAGTATCTACACTGGTGAGCTTTTAAATGCTCTGGGAACTTCTGCTATTTGGTACACTTCAATCACACACATGAATAGAGAGAGTTGTAATTACATGGAACATCTGAACACAAACTGATGCTAATGCTTTTTTCTGATGTTTTTTTCTCTTAGGTTGGTTACAAATATTCCTGCAACAGCTGATGCAACTGATGGTAAGCCAATTTAATAAGATACAATAGACCTAGAATTAGTAAAATGGAGACATCTTAAGAAAACTGGGAACGAAGACACTGCATTAGATAGCTCCATAGCATGTTTGTGTATCTTTTGAGATCTTCAAAGCCACTATCCATGTCTTACAAATTGTCTTCTGAACTCCATAGATGTTTGGATGCCAGCACCTTCAGCACATTCCCTCTCTTAACACTTCAATCCAGAAGACATTATCTAATAGACTTCAGATTAAACTGCCTATCTAACGTTTCTCCATCCAGCAAATATTAGATGTACTTCCCAAGTTGTATCAAACACACTGCTCAGCTATTTCCCCTGGAGTAGAAACCAAACCAACCTTCAATAAAGTTTCATCAGATAATCATTTTAGCTTCCAAGGACCATTCAAAAGTCCTTTCTAGCAGGAAGCAGAAGCTAAATCAAACAGTCTCAAGTAGAGGGAAGATTTTGCCACTTTATGTCGAGCGTTTATATCTATTCACTTGGACTAGTGTCCCTTATCCCTTTGTGGGTATGTTTGCAAGTATTAAATCTGCCAACAATTTCAACCAATGTATAAATAACTGTTTCCAGCCTTTGGTCATGAAATCCCAGGAAACACTTTTTGGGAAAAGCTGAGGAAGAAAGAAAAGAAAACCTTTTGTTCAAAGTCTTTTGGTGAAAAGGTCGAATTAAGAAATACTACTACAGACCACCAGAAGAAAGTTACAAATTACTCGGGAATGAGTTCTTCATTAGACAAGTGTTATTTTGGGTAAACTTGGCCTACTTTCATACATGACAGTAAAAAACTAGAGAAAGCAATTAAATGTATTTGTTCTAAAATTGCTTGTCATATTTGTCCAACAAGGTAGATCAAATTCATTGTTATAAGTCATCTGAAAGAAAAAAAAATTAAAATCCAGATTGGACTCCAGAAATAATAGGGCAGCAAATAAAGTATTGTAGGATCTTAATCAGAAAACAACAACCTAACAATCAGCCCCAAAGAGGCATTCATGATTATCTTGGTGAGAAGAAAAGACTAATTCCACCTTTCACTCGTAAATAGGTGAAAAGCAACTTCAAAGATAAACCACTAACATTTTCATTCTGCAATCCATTTCCTGACAGATATTGAAGAATTGTCAATACATTTAAAATTTGCATGGATATTGAAGTTATATCAATTCACTCCAGGTAATGAGATTGTACCATATGAGAGCCCACGTCCAAATTTGGGGATCCATCGCTTTGTGTTCGTGCTGTTCCGTCATCTTCATAGACAACGTATTTTATCACCAGGCTGAGGCAACAGTTTAACACCAGAGAATTTGCAGAGATTTATGAGCTTGGCTCCCCCGTGGCTGCCTTATACTTTAACTGCCAGAGAGAAGCAGGCTCTGGCGGAAGGAGATTCAGATAGTGGGTGTCCTGGCAGCTAAGCTCATATATGATCTATGCATGCGTATGTACTCAAGAATCCATGACATGTCATAGAGTTGATTGTGCTATGCATACAGTAAATAATGCCCAGAATGGCACATGCTTTCCCTCATCATTGTGTGATAAATGTATGCTCATTTTAACATTTTGTACCATGGTAAAATAAGATAAGAAAACTCAGAAATGTCTACACGTTTCAACTATGGTTGTGGTTAGATTACAGAAATAAGAGAAATTCTTAATGTTATCAGCTAGGGTGCACTGTACATGTACCCTCGGTCTAATGTTTAAATCCCTCCAGTAATCTACCAGTTTAAAAAGGCCAACCAAAAGATCGCACGTTATTACGTTAGTTGGCAATTGTGGAGTATAAAGTAGTAAGATAAGTATGAGGAACTACCTGCCTGCAAAAGAAAGCATATAAGTAAACACTGGAGTGTTCGCCCTCACGAAGTTCTAGCAACAAAGATAAATCCAAAGCATTCTTGACGGAAGTTGGAATGACCACATTCTGAGGCCTAACAGAGAAGCTACACCAACCAACCAAAAGAAAAGCCATGATGTTAAGCTACAGAGAAGATCTCGCGGTGACAACAGCTTGCCTATCTATGCACAGTTCCATCTTTTAGAATGCTGAGACTAACCTTTCCCAACAACCATACGCAGAAAGGGAGAAGTATCCGATTCCGTATGATTAGACTCCAGATAATGGATCGGGAATGTGAAAGATGTGCAAGGATTCCGACCTCATCCCACTGCAAGATTATAATGGAAAACGAGAAAACAACGCATCAATCCGCGTTCTTATTCTGGGCGGCCGACGGCGCTTGGACTCTTACGTGTGGGGTTCGAGCACCCGAAGAGGCCGCCGGCAGTGTTTGCACTTGGCCGCAGGATCTTCGCATCACCCAGGAAAAGACAGCAGAAGCACAGACGTTTTGATGTTGACGGAAACAGGGGCCACGCCCACCATCTGTTCGACGAAATTCCACTGCCACTGGACAAACAAACCTGCGGCGCACGTGAAAAGGGAAGGGAGCGGCGTGACGCTGCTGGCCCTCCCCATTAACAACCCGGAGTTATGTTCTTATCCGATAGCATCTTAATAAATAAAAGCATCGAACTATTAGATTATCCTAATGAATAAAATATTGAATTATTTGATTCAGAAAAATTTGCGAAATCTAACTCAAACACAAGTAAGATGGATCCTATAATATTAATATATTGTAAAATGCACCTTCTTATACCTAAGAACTGAGATCGCGACAACTCTTTATCTATTTGATTACGTATCAGTTATGTAATTTTTAGAAGGAGAATAACTTAGTATATTTGAGTTGTACAATTTTCACTTGTATTTCTCCCTTTTCATTGGCTAATGGATCTATTGTGTCTTTTTTTTTTTTTTTTTTTTTTTGATAACGAGGAAATCCCGCCCCGTGTGGCTTTGTGGACTCAAGATTGGTGTTCGTGAACTCCAAGGTCAGGACTTGGCAGCTCCTACTTTCCGTATACCCGTATTGCCCTTACCCCACTTGACCAGAAAACCCCGGATTTACACACCTCGAGGATTGCATGTAAATAAGGTAAATCCCCCCCCCAGGAATCGAACTCGGACCTCTTGCTTTTAAGCAAGAGTTCTAACCGATCGACCCAACCGGGTCCTCTTATTGTGTCTTCTTTCTACCGACCAATGAAAGAGAAAAAATACTAATGAAAAATACACAACTCAAGTGCACTAAATTCTTCTCTTTTAGAAAACCTACAAAGTTCGATCATGCGCCTCCAAGAAGACGCTTGAGGCTCTCAACAGCCTAAGACATTCAACTCTCATGTTTATCAGCTTTTAAGTTCTCTCTATTATCAATTTTATGCTTTAGATTTTCAAATTTTGCCCAACCAAGAAAAAAATATTTGAGAACAGTGATAGTCCTACACATAGCTGCCCAAGAACACTAGCTACAAGCTGGTATTCAACCTCACACAGTTTTTTTTTTCTTGACAATGATATAACTTCACACATAGTTACCAAAAGAAAAATCTCACACAGTTCTTTGTTGTTTTTTTTTTGGAAAAAGACAAACCTTAGAATATATTGTATTCGAAGTTATATCCCTGAAAATTTTATATTATATTTCATACTCCTATATTCAATGTATTTCATCATATATGTCCTACCTTTTAATTTCATCTATTTAACCCAATTTAAATTAAATTAAGAAGATAAAAAAATAACTTATCTTTTATTTATCTTAAAAAAATATTTTTAATAACTCTCTCCCGCCACTCTATCTCTCTTCCCCCCCCCCTCTCTCCCCATTTTGTCCGTCCTTGATGGTTGCAATTATTTGAACTCCTCCCTCGCGTTGCCCCACCACTGGAAGTACCACCCGAGCACCCCCTCTTCTCCTCCGCTAACCCGAACACCCTTACAACTACACCCACATCTCTATCCGCATATTTTTTTGTAGTGTCCATCATGCCATGGTCGTTGAACTTGAACTCCTTGATGACGGCCGCCGACTTGAGGAGCCACCCCTTGAGACCATGTCCTCTACCACGAGCGCCCCTAACTCTATCTCCACCGGATTAGGCGGCAGATGCCTAGGGCAAGGTGAGCTCGAGGACCCCTATAGGGACCTAACTTTAGGTACTTAGCGAGGATACAATTGTTCATTACAGCAGAACAGGTAGCCTTTCTAATGGCGATCGGAGTTGGCCGGGGGATGTGGAAGAGCCAATATCTAGAGGTGGGAACTAGAGGGCATTCTACTTTCACTTATGGAGGAGGGACGATTGATGAGAGAGAGGTAGAGAGAAGTGCAGGGGAGGGGGAAGGGAGAGAGAAGCCTCTCTCTCTCTCTCTTAATTCTCTCCTTTCTCTCTCTCTCTTCAACGGGGTATATATTTATACTAATATATTATAACTCAGTCTTGGTGCTATCACATGGCTGCACCAGGATAATCTTATTCTCTCCATAATATCTTCCTCCTTAAAAATAAAAATACAGGTAGTTTAAATGAATTAAATAATTATCTTCTTACTTTCTCTCTCCAACTTTCTCTCCTATATATTAACCTTTACCAAAATATATCTAAACTTTCAAAAAACTCTCAACCTCACTTTCACCCTTCTTAAACTAATAAAAACTTGCTAATATAATTTCTCTCTCTTTTCTTTCCCATTAAACATCTCTCAATTCCTAAAAACTCACGTCTTTATTCAAAATCTATTTTCATGAATAACAAAAAATATTACCCTCATATATATTACTTATAAAATTTCTTAATTCAAACCTAACAATTTTTCGTACAATGCACGGGCATAGAACTAGTTTTATCTAATTTAACATTTATGTTAGGTAAGAACAAAATATTCCTCAAATTTTGATGGCCAAGTATCCATAGGGTGGAATATAATATGGAGATTTTGGGGGATCATTTTTTCCTTTTTCTCTTATTTCCTCAAATTCAGTCTTAGTAGCTCCCGTATCTTCAAAGAAGATAACTTAGAGAGGTCATAATGTAAGTGGGAAAATCAAATAAAAGTGTTATACTATGCATACATGCATGGACAACACGTTAATTATGATCTGTAAGCTCCAAGCACCTCAAGTACATTAATCCTTATGTTTGGTTGTAATTTTTTACCTCTTTTTTCTCTAAAATTTAAAAAAAAAAGAAGATGTTCATTAACACATGTTTGGTAAGACACTTTCTTTTTTTGAGGGAAAACATTACTCCTATCTAAAACTCTCTTAAAAAAAAACACCTCTTGACCAGTTTTTTTTTTTTTAAACTCTCCGATACTTACCCCATCCTCCATCCTCCTCCTCCACCCCTCTGCACCCTTCTCCTCCCCCCAGGCATCCCCCCCGGCCCCTGTAAGCCCCTCCCTCGCCGGAAGCCCACCCCCCCTTTCCCCCCACCTCCCTGTAACCCCCTCCCCCGTCGGAAGCCCACCCCCGCCCCCACTCCCTCCCCCGCCCCCCTGTAACCCCCTCCCCAGCCTGAAGCCCCCCACCCCCCTCCCCTTCGCCCCTGTGCCCCCTCCCTCGCCGGAAGCCCCCCCCCCTTTCCCCCCACCTCTCTGTAACCCCCTCCCCCGCCGGAAGCCCACCCCCGCCCCCACCCCCCTCCCCCGCCCCCCTGTAACCCCCTCCCCTTCGCCCCTGTGCCCCCTTCCCCCTGTCAGAAGCCCACCACCCGCCCCTCTGTAACCCCCTCCCCCACCGGAAGCCCACCCCCCACCCCCCCCCCCCCCCCCACCCCCCTGTAACCCCCGCCCCCTATAAACCCCTCCCCCACCGGAAGCCCCCCCCCCCCCCGCCCCTCTGTAACCCCCTCCCCCGTCAGAAGCCCCCCACCCCCCTCCCCTTCGCCCCTGTGCCCCCACCCCCACCCTCGCCGGAAGCCCCCCCCCCCCCCCCCCCCACAATTTAAAAATTGTGGCATTTTTTACCAAACAGGTAAGGTCAGGTTACCATAATTTTAAATTAAAAATAAATTTAACATAAGTTTTTAGGTAAAAATAGATTTTTTTTTAAAAGTTGCTTCCAAACACCCCATAAAAGCATGAGTAAGTAATGGAAACAATGTTCCCACAATAAATGGATTTGATTTTCTCCAGTAGAAGCCCCACAGAACCTGATCTTCAAACAACCCCAAAGTTAATTGCGCAATTAGGCAGTGAAAAGACCCGGATGATCGATATTACAGTTGCAACTTCATCATAATTAATTAAATAAAAAATATGATTATTTAAATAAAAAACTCTTTTTAAAAAGTTGTGAAAAGGTTTCGGCGGGTGTGGGAGGGGCCCTGGGTCTCGAACCCGGACAGGGCTGTGTGTGACTCTGCCACTGGATTATCCAATCAAAAAAAAATTATTAGATAGCAAATTGAACAAAAGAAGTAAAATTCTGCAAACAAATCAAGAAAAAGAAATCCAAAAGGAACCATCTCTTAGCAACTTTTATCTATATATCCTTGCAGATTTCTGAAGCCCCAAGCATTATATATCATGGTACTAGCTGCATGGAGAAAAGAAAAGGTAAAATTTGATATGAAAAAGTCATGTATATGAGAAGCAATAAAAGATGAATGCACAACCAAAAATAGCCGGACAGAAACTAGACAAGTCTTTTGAATTATTAAAAAATAAGTTTTTAAAGGAAAACAATTTTTTTTTTGTAATAGCACTTATGGATTCCCCTTCAAGAATATATAGTGGAAATACCTGCAGCAGTCATGGGTTCCCCTTCTCTGTCCTCGGCGCTCGCAGGGTGTTCAACATGCATGGGGCTCATATCCCAGCTCTCCCCCACTCCCCAGCTGCTTGCGGGTGGTTTGGGATTGAGACCTGGGCCGGTGGCCAAGTTATCTTTCTCCTCCTCCTTTCTTTGATATATAGGGGTCTCCGCCGCCGCCGATCAAAAGAAGGCTGGCCACCATGCATGGTCGCCGATCAGAAGAGGGATGCATGGCTACATAGAGCACAAGAGGTGCGAAGAAAACCTACCTATGATGGGAGATAGGAAGCGAGAACGAAAGGGAATTGCTTGCAACCTCGCAGGCCTATTCCCTTTTCTCTCTGGATCGGATTTTCGACTTCCCGAAATAGGAATTTGAAATTGATAATTTCGGGTCAATAAGATTGGCTCCAAATCTACATGAAAAGGCTATTGCGGGTCAAAAACATGTTCTTCGAATCCGGTTTGAATTCTGGATCTATATCAGATTTTGAGATTCCATTTATCTATTGTTACCCCTATATATATAGATATATATATACTTATGTGTTGGAGTTTGTGTGCACGCGTGTAGAAATATTTCTCTGCATATATATATATATATATATATATGGGTATGTACACACAAGAATCAACAAACAACCGCAGTAAAAAAACGGATGATGGCTAGTCATTTAGAACTTAGATGGTGGGTATATATGTTTTATGCACGAATTGTGAAGGGCTCACAGAAATTTGCATCAGTGGTACCTGGGATATTGGCCACCAGCCTAAAAAACAAGGCAAATCCATGTCATACGAAGCTGTGGAAAATGTGAACTGTGAAGTTGGGATATATCACTCCCATGGGGCCGGGAGAGCTCACCAGTGCAGGTAGTCTCGCTTCATCGGGTTACTCGGGTTTGGAGAGTCCGGATCCACCAGCACCCTACAGGAGAGAGAGATATATATACATGGGTAACCCACCCGGTCGTGTCGGAGAAAATGGCATGCCAATCCGATCCCTATTTGAGATTTTGGACCATCGGGTTGTGTGTTTTAACCCTTTATATATACTTGACTGTTTTTTAGATCCGTCATTTCAATGCCCAACCCAATCTGGAGATCCAAATTAGATTCCGTCAGTTCTCACACGTCATTTTAACCCATCCGGTCGTGTCGGAGAAAACGGCACGCCGATCCGATCCCTATTTGAGATTTTGGACCCCCGAGTTATGTGTTTTGACCCTTTATAATACTAATCATTATCAATAAACAAAGTTACACATTTAAACCCAACCATTAATTGGCATGCATCCACAATCCATATGTACGTGTGTATGCATCCAATTATTTTACCATAAATTAAAGCTCTATTTTCTAAATTTAAAAAGAAGTCATAACATACATAAAAATAAGACATTACAATTGTACATGTAAAAACACATAAATATTATATTATAAATACAATGTGAAAAAAATTACCATTACAATAATGTACCAAAATTTAATCATATGAAAGTGTCTATGTGTGTGTCTGTGCACGTGTGTTCACAGGTGGGGGTGGAGGGGGGTCTTCCGGTAGGGGGGTCACAGGTGGGGGGGTGGAGGGGGGTCTTCTAGCAGGGGGGGGTCACAGGTGGGTGGGGGTGGAGGGGGGTCTTCTAGCAGGGGGGGGGGGTCACAGGTGGGTGGGGGTGGAGGGGGGTCTTCCCCGAAGGGGGGGGGGGTGTCTTCCGGCGGTGGGGGTGGAGGGGGGTCTTCCCCGAGGGGGGGGGTGTCTTCCGGCGGTGGGGGTTGGAGGGGGGGGTCTTCCAATGGTGGGGGTTGGAGGGGGGGGTCTTCCGATGGTGGGGGTTGGAGGGGGGGGGGGTGGGGGGGTGTTCGACAGGTGGAGGTGGTGGGGGGTCTTCTATAGGGGGGGGGGAATGTGGGGGAGGGGGGGACTGTGCAGGGGAGGAGGGGACGGAGAGGGGAGAGGGGGACTGTGGGAGGAGGGGGGGCGCGTAGAGGGGGGGGAATGTGGGGGGGGGGGGGGACTGTGCGGGGGAGGGGTGGACGGTGGGGGGAGGGGGGAATGTGGGGGGGGGGGGGGACTGTAGGGGAGGAGGAGGGGACGGAGGGGGGGACTGTGGGGGGAGGGGGGACGCGCAGTGGGGGGGTGGGGGACTACAGGGGAGGAGGGGACGGAGGGGGGGACTGTAGGGGGAGGGGGGACGTGTGGGGGGGGGGGACTGCAGGGGAGGAGGGGACTGCGCGGGGGAGTAGGGGACATACCGGTGTGGGGGCGGCGAGCTGGTGGCGGCGGCAGGTCGCGGCGGCGGCGGCGCAGGGTGATGCGACGACGGTTGGGGGGGGCGCGGCGACGCAGAGAGATGCCGGAGACGAGCGAGCGAGCGAGCGAGAGAGAGAGAGAGGAGAGAGAGACGAGAGAGAGAGAGAGAGAGAGAGAGAGAGAGAGAGAGAGAGAGAGAGAGGAGAGAGAGAGAGAGAGAAGAGAGAGAGAGAGGGCGCGGGGGAAAACGGGGCGGGTTGGGGGGGAATATTGCGGGTTTTCCGACGGAACAAATTCTGTCGGAAACCCGTCGGAAATACCGACGGACTTTCCGACATAATACTTTCTGTCGGAAAACAAATGAATACCGACGGCTTTTCCGACGGAAATATTTACGTCGAAAAATGCCGTCGTTAATCCTGCTTCCTCTTATGGTGGTCAGCCAGACACGTCACATATATAATTTCGTTCCTGAGGACCCCGGTTGGGTCGATCGGTTAGAACTCTTGCTTAAAAGTAAGAGGACCCGAGTTCGATTCCTGGGGGGGGGGGTTACCTGATTTACATGCAATCCTCGAGGTGTGTAAATCCGAAGTTTTTCCGGTCAAGTGGGGTAAGGGCAATACGGGTATACGGAAAGTAGGAGCTGCCAAGTCCTGATCTTGGAGTTCACGAACACCAATCCTTGAGCCCACAAAGCCACACGGGATGGGATTTCCTCATTATAAAAAAATAATAATAATTTCGTTCCTCGTTGGCATCGATCATCCGTCCGCGATCGAGTACTAGTCACGCTTGTATAAAGGGTCCAGAAGTCGATGCCGCTGATGTGAACCCTCGAGCTACCGGAGACGGCAGAAGACGAACCCGGCGCTGTTGGCCACCAACTTGTTGTTGTAAATTATGTTGGAGTGTGGAGCCCCGACTCTCAAATGTGCGTCTTTACACGCGGATCGACTTACGCGGTCAGGTCACGGGGATCTATTATCTTTGGTACCTTGACTTATAGCTCCCTAATCACTCAATATATAAAAACACTCATTGTACTTGTAATTCGGCCTTTTTTTTATACATAGTGGAATCATATTGCGACAGTGGACATAGGAAGGCACATCGCCTTTCAAACCACGTAAAATCTCTGTATTCTTGTGTGATTGTTTTTCTTCTCTTTTCTATTCGGTCGTGTTTCCTAACAACTAGTATTAGAGCCTCGTTCGAGGAAAACATTGAGAGTAATGGCGGCGGATGAAGGAAAAGTGAAGATCGACAAGTTCGATGGCAAAGACTTCGGTTTCTAGAAGATGCAAATCGAAGATTACTTGTATCATAAGAAACTGCATGAACCACTTCTTGGAATGATGTCGGCAAGGATGAAAAAATAATATTGGGATCTACTAGACAGACAACACTTGGAGTTGTTCACTTGACGTTGGCCAGAAACGTTGCTTTCAACATTGTGAACGAGAAGACCATGGCAGGATTGATGAAAGCATTATCAAATATGTATGAAAAACCCTCCGCCTAACAAGGTATATTTGATGCATCGTTTATTTAATTTGAAGATGGTCGAAGGTGCTTCTATTACATATCACATCAACGAATTCAACGTTATTACAACTTGGTTGAGTTCAGTAGAAATAAATTTTGATGATGAGATTAGGGCCTTGATTCTTTTATCCTCCTTACCTGAAAGTTGGGGTGCTACTGTGACGGTTGTAAGTAGTTTTTCCGGTTCAAGCAAATTTAAGCTCAATGAGGTTCGAGACTTGATTCTGAGCGAGGATATTCGCAGAAGGGAATCAGGGGAAGTTTCAAGTTCTGCCTTAAACCTGAAGGCAGGGGAAGAACAAATCAACGTGAACAATATCAGAATAAGTATAAGTCTAAGAAAAGAGTCAATCTAATTAGCCCCGTGGAGATGGTTGTTGGAGTTGTGGTAAGAAAGGACACTTGAGAAGGGATTGCAGGTTCTTGAAGAAAAAGAATCAGGGTCAGAAACTGGAAGAAGATTATGCAAATGCTACGACAGAGGAGATCCATGATGCTCTGATCTTAAGTGTTGATAGTCTCGTTGAATCGTGGATCCTAGACTCTGAAGCATCTTTCCACTCTACCTAATATAGAAAGCATGCAAAACTATGTTTCTGGTAATTTCGGGAAGGTTTATCTTGCTGATGATGAGCCATTAGACATTGTGAGGAAGGGTGACGTTTAGTTGAAGACAACAAATGGGACTGTGTGGAAATTGAAGAATGTCAGACATATTGTTCCTGGTTTGAAAAGAAATTTAATCTCTGTTGGTCAACTTGATGATGAAGGATATGTCACTACCTTTGTTAATGGGAACTAGAAAATAACCAAAGGTGCCATGGTTATAGCATGAGGCAACAAGATGGGAACCCTTTACATGACTGCAAACCACAAATATACAGTGGCAGTGGCTAATTTGGAAGTTGACTCCAAGATATGGTACTACAGACTTGGACACATGAGTGAGAAAGGAATGAGGGTGTTGGCAGCAAAGGAGAAGTTGGATGATTTGAAGTCTATAGACGTTGGGCTATGTGAAGACTGTATCTTTGGAAAACAAAAAGAGTCACCTTCTCCAAAGTTGGAAGAAGTTCTAAGATAGAAAAATTAGAACTTGTACACACAGATGTGTGGGGACCAGCCCCTCTACGATCTCTTGGAGGCTCACTCAATTATGTCACCTTCATTGATGATTCTACTCGGAAGGTATGGGTTTATTTTCTTAAAAATAAATTTGATGTTTTTCCTACCTTTGTGAAGTGGAAGGTAGAAGTGGAGAATCAAACTGGTGAAAAAAATCAAGTGTCTATAAGGTCAGATAATGGCGAAGAGTACAACAGCAAGGAATTTAAAGATTTTTGTGCAGTACATGACATCCGCATGGAGAAAACAATTCCAAATACTCCACAATAGAAAGAATAGAACCTGAATGAGAGAGCTAGGAGCATGAGGTTACATGCTGGCCTACCGAAGACCTTCTGGACATATGCAATTAGCACATCGACTTATCTGATTAATAGAGAACCTAGTGTCCCTCTAAATGGTGAGATACCTGAAGAAGCTTGGACTGGTAAGGAGGTAAATCTTTTGCACTTAAGAGTATTTGGTTGTGTTTCATATGTGCATATTGATTCCAATGACAGAAATAAGTTAGACCCTAATTAAGTCAAAAATGTGTTTTTTCATTGGATATGGTTCTACTGATTTTGGATATCGTTTTTGGATGATGAAAATAGAAAAAAACATTAGACAAAGGAATGTTATATTCAATGAAAAATTACTTTACAAGCATAGATCTACTATGGAATCTGAAGTTGCAGGTCAAGAAACTCATAATCTGAACAAGTTGAGCTGGAGGAAATTTCGAAAGAAAATGTGTAGGAGACTCTTCAAGGAAATCCTGCAAACACTGTAGTGCAACCAGTGTTAGTCACACCCGAGGCTCAATCGAGAAGATCGAGCAGATTGCGCAAGCCAGTTGAGTGGTTTTCTCCCTCTTTGCACTATTTGTTATTGACTGATGCTGATGAACTTGAGTGTTTTGATGAAGCCATGCAGGTTAGGGCTGCAAACGGAACCCGATATACCGATATTCCGATAAATATTATCAGTTTCGGAATTAAAAATGATACCGATAGCTTATCGGAATCGGTATTGAATATTCCGATAAGTTATCGAAATCGGAATTAAAAATAGTCAGAATCGGTATCGGTTATCCGATAAATATCCATAAAATCAAAGGCAAAACCATAGTAAGCACCTTAGCTTATCGGAATTTCGGTTCCGGTAATGTTATCGGAATCGGAATTAACCATTCCGATTTTATCGTAATCAGAACTATATTTTGGTTATCGAAATCGGAATCGGAATGTGTGTTTCTGGTTCCGAACCCGACACCCGATTGCAGCCCTAATGCAAGTGGAAGATTCTATCAAGTGGAAGTTGGCGATGAAATATGAGATTAACTCTTTACACAAAAATAAAACTTGGGTGTTGACTGAATTACCACCTGGCAAGAGAGCATTGCAAAACAAATGGGTTTATATATCGGGTAAAAGTAGAACATGATGGCAGTAAGAGGTACAAAGCAAGGTTGGTTGTGAAAGATTTCCAACAAAAGGAAGGTATTGATTATACTGAAATTTTCTCTCCAATTGTCAGGTTAACTACCATTAGATTGGTGTTGAGTATTGTTGTTGTTGAAAATTTGCACCTAGAACAACTTGATGTAAAGACCGCTTTCCTCCATGGTGATTTGGAGGAGGATATTTACATGGTGCAATCAGAAGGTTTTCATGATCATGGTAAAAGAACCTTGTTTGCAAATTAAACAAAAGTTTCTATGGTCTGAAACAACAAGTCCCCAGGCAGTGGTAAAGGAAGTTTGATGGATTCATATGTAAATGGTTTTATTAGATGCAACATGGACCATGTGTTATTTTAAGAGGTTTGATTTTATTATATCATATTGCTATTGTACGTGGATGATATGCTCATTGCAAGATCAAGTATGACAGAGATTAACAAATTGAAAATGCAATTATCAAAGGAATTTGTTATGAAGGACTTGGGAGCAGCAAACAAATTCTTGGGATGAGAATTGTAAAGGATAGAACAGCTGGCACTGTGAAGCTATATCAAGAAAGTTACATCTAGATAGTGTTGGGTAGATTCAACAAGTAGGATGCAAAATCAGTCAACACCCCTCTAGCAATTCATTTCAAGTTGTCTAAAGAGCAGTCACCAAAATCTACTAAAGAGCATAAGTCCATGAAGAAAATTTCTTAAAGGGTGTTTGGTTGCACTTTTTTATCACTTTTTTCTCTTAAATTTAAAAAAGAAGAAGGACGGACACATACACACGTTTGGTAAGTAATTTTTTATTTTAGAGAGAAAATCTTATCCCATATAAATCTCTCTCAAAATAAAATAAGTACGAAATTAATTTTTTTTTAAAATCACACACACACTCCCCTCCTCTCTGGACGCACCCCTTCCCTATGCAAAGCCCACCCCCCCACCGACAGACACCTCTCGCCAAAACCCCCCCTCGCGAAGGCCCCCGCCCCCCCTCCTCCTGCGAAACACCCCCCCCAGAACCCCCCCTGCGCCACTCCCCCCCTCCCCCCCGCCTGTGAACCCCCCACCCACCACGCCGACGGCGGTGTGCCCCCCACCCCGCCGCCGCCCCCACCGCACCGCACCCCTCACCCCACCACGCGACAGTGCTCTACTCACCCCTAGCCCACTGCGCTAGTGGCCCTCTGCCACCCCCCCTCGCGCCAGCCTACCCACCCCACACTTGCAGAAGGCCCCCTTGCCAACGGCAATCTGTCACCGCCGTCGGAACCCCGCCAACCCCCCCTGCCTACGTAGAAAGCCCTCCCCCCCCACTCCCCCTTGTCACTTTCATTATAAAAAAACAATAATTAAAAGTGTCTACCAAACATGTCTTTACAAATTTTAAAATTATACTAATTTTTCCAAACAAATAGTAACAGTTTTTTTTTCAATTTCAAAATTTTAGTCAAAAATTGACACAAATTTTTTAGTAGAAATAGATAAAAAAAAACTACAACCAAACACCCTATTATGCATCAGCTGTAGGAAGTTTTATGTATGCAATAGTTTGTACTAGGTCGAACGTAGAACATGTAGTGGGAGTTGTGAGTATATGGCAGATCTGGGCAATCAACATTGGGAGACAGTAAAAGGGATCGAAGATACCTAAAAGGCACCTCAGATAAGTCACTTTGTTCCAGAAAAAAATGATGTTATCTTACAAGGCTTTGTTGATGTAGATCTTGGTGGTGATCTGGACACCAGAAGAAGCACTACTGGTTATGTTTTTACACTTTGGGTGGCACTGCAGTGAGTTGGGTTTCACAACTCAGAAGGTTGTTGCTTTCTCAACCACAGAAGCAAAATCTGTTGCTATCACTAAAGTTAGCAATTAGAGATGATATAGTTGGAAACTTTTCTGAAGGAGTTGGACATGAAACAAAGCAATAATATGCTGTTTTATGACAGCCAAAGTGCAATTCACCTTGCCAAGAATCTTGTCTTTCATGCAAGGACAAAGCGCATACAATTGAAGTATCACTTCATTCGTGGCTCGCTTGAAGATGGTGTTTTATTGCTTGAGAAGATACGTGGGGCAGAGAATCTAGCAGATATGTTGACCAAGGTGGTAACTACAGAGAAACTGAGGCTATGCAAAGCCTCAGTTGGCGTCCATGGATGATTGATGGAGAAGTGCCACACCAAGATTTTTCCTTTGCTACATTAAGGAGGATCAACACATTGAGATGTTTACTACTCTTTGGAGTTCAGACTCCAAGTGGGAGATTGTTGGAGTGTGGAGTCCGGCCCAAACTCCTAAATGCATGCCCTCGCACGTGGATCGACTTGCGCGGTCAGGTCGCAGGGATCTATTGCCTTTGGTACCTTGACTTATAGCGCCCTAATCACCCAATATAAACACTCATTGTACTTGTAATCCATCTTTTTTTATATATAGTGGAATCCTACTGCGGTCGTGGACGTAGGAAGGTACAACGCCTTCCGAACCATGTAAAATCTCTATGTTCTGGTGTGATCGTTTTTCTTCTCTTTTCTATTCGGTCGTGTTCCCTAACAAATTATCCTCGTGAGGACGTACGGTGGACTTGGTGAAGGGGTCGACGACGTCTCCCACCACCAATGGGTCTTGGATCTCCCTCTTCCCCTCTGACATGTCGATCGTTACTTCCCGCAGCACTTGCTTCCCCCCACGATCTCTCTCTCTCTCTCTCTCTCTCTCTCTCTCTCTCTCTCTCTCTCTCTCTTGTTCATCACAAGTTTAAAAGAACTGCGCGATGAAGGCAGCCATAGTAGCCAGAGGATATTAATGATGAGAGAGTGTGGATAATGGATTTGTGATCCATTAAAAACTATTTTAAAATTATATTTTATTATGTTCTCATGTGTATAACTGTAAGTACAAATTTAAGTCCCATTTAGTGCTAAGCAAGTCACTAAGACAAAAGATGAATCGGTAATCGCAAAGCACAAGCGTGTCAGTCACGTAAGTGACAACATGTTCTGCCGCCGAGAGTCAGAGGACTTTAGGTCTCTTTGCGCGCCGTTTGACTTCGTCAAACGAAAGTGGAGATCGGGTTGGGACCAATATCCCGCCGCTGCCTAAGCGCAACGACGTTAATTACATCTCTCCGAGAGAGAAAACCCTTGATTAATCACCAGAATAAAAGAGCCTT